>OY757015.1:985815-1365258 GCA_963580285.1 Lucinisca nassula | reverse complement strand
AATAATGTCCTTATTATTCAGTTCAGTTTAGTGATTTGAGGTTTAACGTCCCCGTCAATACTGTATAGGTCATTTTGGAGACGTTGCTTCCAATTTTGAGGGACTTTTACCCAACACTGAGATGAAATGACATCTCAAGCCCTGTGGTCCAATGATACCAATAGGGTTTATAAGCATGGACGGTCCGACTCGAAACGCTTTGCCGGGGTAGGCTTAGATCCTCTAAGCAGTTTACCAGTTCTCGTGTGCGGTCGGTTTCAGCTCTGCTGGAAGCATCATGCAGCCCATCTATTTCTTCAAACCCCCGATGGCCGGGGGCGAAGTTCAGTTAGGGTAACCGAATTGCCACTTGTTTTGGAAAGAGATGCTAACCCAGCTTGTCGCCTGTAATTCTGATGCTTGTTAAGATGTGTTTGTCAGCTGTCTTTTAAACTAAAATATATTTACTTATATAGTTATGATAAATATTAATAGGTGTACCTTGATTTTCCGCTGTTTCTATGCTCCCGTTGCCGCTGTCTTGACTAGTGGTTGTCTCCCCTGATGTTTCACTATGACTATCTTCTCTGTGGTGGTTCACGGCTATGTTCTGTCAAAAAATATTATAACACAATATAAATGACTGACCTCACACAGCAACAGAATTTGTTTGTTTGTTTGTATTGGAGTTTAACGGCCCAGTCAACACTATTTTCTCTGTGGTGGTTCACGGCTATGTTCTGACAAAAAATATTATAACACAATATAAATGACTGACCTCACACAGCAACAGAATTTGTTTGTTTGTTTGTATTGGAGTTTAACGGCCCAGTCAACACTATTTTCTCTGTGGTGGTTCACGGCTATATTCTGTCAAAAAATATTGTAACACAATATAAATGACTGTCCTCACACAGCAACAAAATGTCTTTGTTTGTTTGTTTGTACTGGAGTTTAACGGACCAGTCAACACTATTTTCTCTGTGGTGGTTCATGGCTATGTTCTGACAAAAATATTACAACACAATATAAATGACTGTTCTCAAATAGCAATAGATATGGTGGGTATTTGGTCATAACTGAAGGACAATTTGCCTTGTTTTTCCTTATACACTGATGTTTTGGGTATTCATTTGAACCGCCTCGAAATACCCACAGCATATTTCTATGGAGAAATGACAAATATATAGCCTTTTAATATCGTTTCTGTTTTCTACAGATCCCTCCCTGCAGTGGATCACTGCTATTCTCTGATCACTGCTATTCTCTGATCACTGCTATTCTCTGATCACTGCTATTCTCTGATCACTGCTATTCTCTGATCACTGCTATTCTCTGATCACTGCTATTCTCTGATCACTGCCATTCTCTGATCACTGCTATTCTCTGATCACTGCTATTCTCTGATCACTGCTATTCTCTGATCACTGCTATTCTCTGATCACTGCTATTCTCTGATCACTGCTATTCTCTGATCACTGCTATTCTCTGATCACTGCTATTCTCTGATCACTGCTATTCTGTGATCACTGCTATTCTCTGATCACTGCTATTCTCTGATCACTGCTATTCTCTGATCACTGCTATTCTCTGATCACTGCTATTCTCTGATCACTGCTATTCTCTGCACAAATATCACAACAAAATATAAAACTTGTCTGTATGACATTTTTACAGGTGACCAGTGAAAAACTCAGCTTTTTGTTCATTGGTCTGTTTTTGTCGAGGTATTATGTCCCTCACAACACATTTAGGTTGCTTACAATTCTGTGGGACATTTACCCAACACTGAGATGACATGACATCTCAAGCCTCAATGCCCAAAGAAACCGCTATTGTTTATTAAGGAACAGTTCAACTCGTACCACTTTTCTTTGGCAGGGTTAAGCTCTTTACCAGTACTCATGTGCAGTTGATTTCAGCTCTGCATGGAAGCAGGCTGAAAAATTCTTCATGATTTCACTTATCCTGCAAGAGTAACGACATGCAGATTTTGGAAAATTCTATCGGGAAGTGACAAAGTTTTTACTCGTCCACCAGAAATTTTTACTTGCCATTGCTAGTGAATAAGTGGAATTTTCCAGCCCTACATGGAAGTATCACCCATTCCTGGGCACTCAAACAACGACATGACCACACTGTTTATCCAGATAATGGGCACTCAGCCAGTGGCATGAGCACACTGTTTATCCGGATAATCTGGCCTCTAACAGTATTCCCTAGCAGTTACAGTGTGAACTGAGGTAGCCACTCGAGACAAGATAATATTGATAACATGAACCACAATACCAGAAACTATCCATTTAAGGGGAATGGGAATACCTGGCTGATTTTCTTCCATTTTTCAAAGGGAGACAATTTTTGGGACTTCCTGTTTGCTTTTCTATAAGCGCTGTCCTGCGGAAAAAGGGGTATACTCTTAAAGGAAAGAATTTGCTCCTGAAAAGTCTTTTCTTTAGGAGTTGACCCCTATTGACATGGGAGACAAAAATACTTTTGCAGGAGTTGCCTCCCCTGAAGGTGTTCCCATTGCCCTTAAGCATGTGACATTCCATTAAATTTTTCACATTTGTTATATAATACTTGGTAGAGTAGCATTCTGCTTGTTTTTGATAGTTTGTTTGATTTGTTTGTTTGATTTGGAGTTTTACGGCCAAGTCAACACTATTTAGGTCATTTTTGAGCCAGTCAGTTTACCTATCCACACTTTCCTGGGCAGGCTTATACGTAAGCGGTTAACCAGCACACTGCACATTCGTTCGCCAGAAACTGACAACTGCCCTTCTTGAATCAGCGGAAGGGAGAGAATGACAGTAGAAAAGATTTCATGATCAATCTCCACGAAAGAATGTTGCCGACCCCGGCAGGAATCGAACCCGCGTCCTCCTGATCACCAGTCAGAAGCACATCCGATATTTTTGATAGAGTACACATTTTTTATTTTAGATAAAGTACTCGTTTTGTTCATTTTGATAGAGTACACATGATTGTTCTCAGAGAATTATGCCAATAATTACTGAGGGGAGTAAGATGGTCCGTATCTGTTGGTTGAGTATTTTTACAAAATGTACTTGGCTAAGAAATATAGCCAATTACCATGATTGAGGGTAAGATGGTCCGTGTCTGTTGGTTGAGTATTTTTACAAAATGTACTTGGCTAAGAAACATAGCCAATTACCATGATTGAGGGTAAGATGGTCCGTGTCTGTTGGTTGACTATTTTTACAAAATGTACTTGGCTAAGAAACATAGCCATTTACCATGATTGAGGGTAAGATGGTCCGTGTCTATTGGTTGAGTATTTTTACAAAATGTACTTGGCTAAGAAACATAGCCAATTACCATGATTGAGGGTAAGATGGTCCTTGTCTATTGGTTGAGTATTTTTACAAAATGTACTTGGCTAAGAAACATAGCCAATTACCATGATTGAGGGTAAGATGGTCCGTGTCTGTTGGTTGAGTATATTTTACAAAATGTACTTGGCTAAGAAACATAGCCAATTACCATGATTGAGGGTAATATGGTCCGTGTCTGTTGGTTGAGTATTTTTACAAAAAGTACTTGGCTAAGAAACATAGCCAATTACCATGATTGAGGGTAAGAAGGTCCGTGTCTGTTGGTTGAGTATTTTTACAAAATGTACTTGGCTAAGAAACATAGCCAATTACCATGATTGAGTATTTTTACTTAGTAAAAAAAAAAAAAAAAAAAAAAAAAAAGCCAATTACCATGATTGAGTATTTTAACCCTTGTCCTGCTGAGCCCGGATATGCCTTATTTTCAAAACAATGAAGATACAGATCAGATGGCTTCTGACAAAGCCATCTGATCAGGATCTACATTGTTTGCCATTCAAATTGTGAATTTGTTGCAATAATTTACATCAAGTAATCTGATTGGCTGATAATCAGTAGTGGGTGTGGCATATATAAATATTCAGCAGGACAAGGGTTAACTAGGAAAAAAAAAAAAAAAACTTCTGAGATTAAAGTCAGAAACACAGTATCTGCAATACAGCTTATAGCACCCTAGCAACAGTTAATACATGTATGTTATGTGAGATCATTATGTATGAGACTCAGGTTTTGTGGACACAATGATGAGTGGTATACACCAATCATTTGTAAACATGAGTTCCCCAACCCACAATGACTAAAATGTCTACCAGAAGCCCTGAAACTGCATAGACAATAGATAAACATTCTACCCTCTTACGACTCGAAAGTCGTAACAAAGGAAAGAAGCATAGCTGAAAAAAAAAAAACTGCCTTTGGTAGGATTTGTACCCGGGACTGTTCGGGTGAAAGTCCATTGTTCTAACCACTGACCCAGAGTCAACTCTGAAACAGTTCTCAGACAGTGGTGATAAACTTATACGCTATGCATTATCTACTAAGGCAGATAACCACTGACCCAGAGTCAACTCTGAAACAGTTCTCAGACAGTGGTGATAAACTTATACGCTATGCATAATCTTCTAAGGCAGATAACCACTGACCCAGAGTCAATTCTGAAACAGTTCTCAGACAGTGGTGATAAACTTATACGCTATGCATAATCTACTAAGGTAGATAACTCTGAAGCAGTTCTCAGACAGTGGGGATAAACTTATACGCTCTGCATAATCTACTAAGGTAGATAACTCTGAAGCAGTTCTCAGACAGTGGTGATAAACTTATACGCTATGCATTATCTACTAAGGCAGATAACCACTGACCCAGAGTCAACTCTGAAACAGTTCTCAGACAGTGGTGATAAACTTATACGCTATGCATAATCTACCAAGGTAGATATCTGATGGGAGGAATTACAGTCCGCAACACTTCTCCTCTTCAAGAAAGTCATCATCTTATGATAACGTGAAGCCCTTTTTGGCAAAATAAAGTCTGATCCTTACGGAACCCGGGAAGGGACATGATTTTTTATTTTTATTATGTTGTGCGAACAAGATAATATCTTGAGCGGACAAGATATTATCTTGTTCGGACAACATATTATCTTGTGCGGACAAGATATTATCTTGTGCGGACAAGATATTATCTTGTTCGCACAACATATTATCTTGTGCGAACAAGATAATATCTTGTCCGCACAAGATAATATCTTGTCCGCACAACATATTATCTTGTTTGCACAACATAGATCTTGGGAAGTTGTGCGAACAAGATATTATCTTGTGCGGACAAGATATTATCTTGTTCGGACAACATATTATCTAGTGCAGACAAGATATTATCTTGTGCGGACAAGATAATATCTTGTGCAGACAAGATAATATCTTGTGCGCACAAGATAATATGTTGTCCGAACAAGATCTATGTTGTGCAGACAAGATATTATCTTGTGCGGACAAGATAATATCTTGTTTGCACAACTTAATATCTTGTGCGGACAAGATAATATCTTGTCTGCACAAGATAATATGTTGTCCGCACAAGATAATATCTTGTGCGCACAAGATAATATGTTGTCCGAACAAGATAATATCTTGTTCGCACAAGATATTATCTTGTGCGCACAACTTATAAAATAAAAAAAAATCATGACCCTTCCCGGGTTCCGTAGATCCTGGATGAGCTCCCATCTTAAGACATGTAAGTCTTAACAAAGGAATGAAAAATCTCTGAAAAAAATCCAAGCTGCTAGCCAGATTTGAACCTGGTACATGTACGTAACGTTACCCAAAGAGCTAGGTAATCCGAACCCCTGTTCTGTTGATAGGGAGCTTGGTTATAAGTGACAAACTAGATGTTACACCCTGTACCTAGTAACCTTTATCCTGCTGTTCACTACAATCCCTACCTTTACAAACAGTGTAGATCCAGATCAGATGGCTTCTGATGAATCCATCTGATCAAGATCTACACTGTTTGCAATTCAGTTTGCAGATTTGAATGAATTAATTACATCAAGTTATTTAATTGGTTGAAATATAAATGGGTGTGGCTAAATTAATTTATGCAGCGGGATAGGGGTTAACTTCTTACATCAAACAAAAATATGTTCTTTAGTACGTGAACTCAAATGAAAAAATATAGACCTGACACCCCTTAGATGAGGAATGGACTTATCCAACATTTAACAATGGAAGATTCCACCAGTAACAATGTGTTAAAAGATTCAAAATATCACAAAACTATGTATATGTATAGCTAGAAATGTGTCCATAGGACACAGATGCCCCCGCCTGAAAATATGTCTATGTTCGTATTCATCCATAGAAAGTTATTGACTGTGTTTAAGTTTTGGACCCTTTTTTCACATTTGACCTCTAAGTATGACCTTGACCTTGTAGGTAAGGACCCTGGTTTTGTGTGAGGCAGATTGTCTCATGATGGCCAACATTTCTGCCAAGTAATTTCAAATCCATCCAGAGATAAGAAAGTTATTGACTGTGTTTAAGTTTCGGACCATTTTTTTACCTTTGACCTCTAAGTATGACCTTGAACTTGGAGGTACGGATCTGGGTTTACATGTGACACATCGTCTCATGATGGTTAATATTTCTTCAAAGTAATTTTAAAATCCATCCAGAAATAAATAAGTTATTGACTGTGTTTCAGTTTTGGACCTTTTTTTTTACCTTTGACCTCTAAGTATGACCTTGACCTTGGAGGTACGGGTCTAGGTTTGCATGTGACACATCGTCTAATGATGATTAATATTTCTTCAAAGTAATTTTAAAATCCATCCAGAAATAAGTAAGTTATTGACTGCATTTAAGTTTTGGACCCCCTTTTTTTTTTTTTTTTTTTGACCTTTGACCTCTAAGTATGACCTTGACCTTGGAGGTACGGATCTGGGTTTTGCACATGACACATCGTCTCATGATGGTTAACATTTCCAGAAAGTAATTTCAAAATCCATCCAGAAATAAGAAAGTTATTGACTGCGTTTAAGTTTCGGACCCTTTTTTTGACTTTTGACCTCTAAGTATGACCTTGACATTGGAGGTACGGACCTGGGTTTTGCACATGACACGTCGTCTCATGATGGTTAACATTTCTGCCGACTAATTTTAAAATCCATCAAGAAATAAAGAAGTTATTGACTGCGTTTAAGTTTCGGACGCACGGACGAACGGACGGACGGACAGGGGCAACGCTATATGCCCTTTCCACCATTCTTCGAATGGCGGGAGCATAATAAAAGCTGACTATTTAAGAAAAGACCCAAGTTATTAGAAAAGCAAATTAAAAATATTAATTTTGTTACCAACGCCTCAGATGTTAAAAATGTCACGTAGATTTCAAATTTAACCCTTACATCCATTTTAGAAGAAGCATGAACTTGTAATTTTTTCACAACAGCAATTTTTACGTATCTCCGAGACTTCGCTTTGGCAGTGATCTGGATTGGTTCAACAACGGCCTGGTTAACAAGGGAAAATCCAGACGTTAGACCCAAATCTGTCGATAAAATGTTACACAGCTCCATATAAGGTGCTTTTTTCATGCACAGTACGGATATATTTTCTTATTTCTGTATGAAAACGTATGTTGTGGGTACTCACATCACGTGAAATGAAGACCCCTTCTAAACCCCACTTTTTATAGAGAAAACTGGGGTTTACGGGGGTATACATTATTTTTCTTATTTCTGATCCTAGACACAGGTTGTGGCTACCCGTTAGAACCGCCTCATTGAGGGGGTTCTAACGAGTACCCTCAACCTATGTTTTGAACATTTATTACAAAAATATCAAGGATTTTCATTAGAAAGTAGCCAATTTTGGAGATGTGAAAAATGCACTAAGTCGCATGGGTTAGTTATGATAATAATTAAATCTTATCTTGCTGTCCAAGACAACCCCTATCTTTGGAAACAGTGTAGATCCAGATCAGATGGCTTCTGAAGAAGCCTTATCCTGCTGTCCAAGACAACCCCTATCTTTGGAAACAGTGTAGATCCAGATCAGATGGCTTCTGAAGAAGCCTTATCATGCTGTCCAAGACAACCCCTATCTTTGGAAACAGTGTAGATCCAGATCAGATGGCTTCTGAAGAAGCCTTATCATGCTGTCCAAGACAACCCTTATCTTTGGAAACAGTGTAGATCCAGATCAGATGGCTTCTGAAGAAGCCTTATCATGCTGTCCAAGACAACCCCTATCTTTGGAAACAGTGTAGATCCAGATCAGATGGCTTCTGAAGAAGCCTTATCCTGCTGTCCAAGACAACCCCTATCTTTGGAAACAGTGTAGATCCAGATCAGATGGCTTCTGAAGAAGCCTTATCATGCTGTCCAAGACAACCCTTATCTTTGGAAACAGTGTAGATCCAGATCAGATGGCTTCTGAAGAAGCCTTATCATGCTGTCCAAGACAACCCCTATCTTTGGAAACAGTGTAGATCCAGATCAGATGGCTTCTGAAGAAGCCTTATCCTGCTGTCCAAGACAACCCCTATCTTTGGAAACAGTGTAGATCCAGATCAGATGGCTTCTGAAGAGGCCTTATCCTGCTGTCCAAGACAACCCCTATCTTTGGAAACAGTGTAGATCCAGATCAGATGGCTTCTGAAGAAGCCTTATCCTGCTGTCCAAGACAACCCCTATCTTTGGAAACAGTGTAGATCCAGATCAGATGGCTTCTGAAGAAGCCTTATCTTGCTGTCCAAGACAACCCCTATCTTTGCAAACAGTGTAGATCCAGATCAAATGGCTTCTGAAGAAGTCTTATCCTGCTGTCCAAGACAACCCCTATCTTTAGAAACAGTGTAGATCCAGATCAGATGGCTTCTGAAGAAGCCTTATCTTGCTGTCCAAGACAACCCCTATCTTTGCAAACAGTGTAGATCCAGATCAGATGGCTTCTTAAGAAGCCTTATCCTGCTGTCCAAGACAATCCCTATCTGTGGAAACAGTACAGATCCAGATCAGATGGCTTCTTTTCTGAAGAAGCCTTATCTTGCTGCCAAGACAACCCCTATCTTTGGAAACAGTATAGATCCAGATCAAATGGCTTCTGAAGAAGTCTTATCCTGCTGTCCAAGACAACCCCTATCTTTAGAAACAGTGTAGATCCAGATCAGATGGCTTCTGAAGAAGCCTTATCATGCTGTCCAAGACAACCCCTATCTTTAGAAACAGTGTAGATCCAGATCAGATGGCTTCTGAAGAAGTCTTATCCTGTTGTCCAAGACAACCCCTATCTTTAGAAACAGTGTAGATCCAGATCAGATGGCTTCTGAAGAAGCCTTATCCTGCTGTCCAAGACAATCCCTATCTTTGGAAACAGTGTAGATCCAGATCAGATGGCTTCTGAAGAAGCCTTATCCTGCTGTCCAAGACAATCCCTATCTTCGGAAACAGTGTAGATCCAGATCAGATGGCTTCTGAAGAAGCCTTATCCTGCTGTTCATGACAACCCCTATCTTTAGAAACAGTGTAGATCCAGATCAGATTGCTTCTGAAGAAGCCTTATCTTGCTGTCCAAGACAACCCCTATCTTTGGAAACAGTGTAGATCCAGATCAGATGGCTTCTGAAGAAGCCTTATCTTGCTGTCCAAGACAACCCCTATCTTTGGAAACAGTGTAGATCCAGATCAGATGGCTTCTGAAGAAGCCTTATCATGCTGTTCATGACAACCCCTATCTTTAGAAACAGTGTAGATCCAGATCAGATGGCTTCTGAAGAAGCCTTATCCTGCTGTCCAAGACAACCCTTATCTTTGGAAACAGTGTAGATCCAGATCAGATGGCTTCTGAAGAAGCCTTATCATGCTGTCAAAGACAACCCTTATCTTTGGAAACAGCGTAGATCCAGATCAGATGGCTTCTGAAGAAGCCTTATCATGCTGTCCAAGAAAACCCCTATCTTTGGAAACAGTGTAGATCCAGATCAGATGGCTTCTGAAGAAGCCTTATCTTGCTGGCCAAGACAACCCCTATCTTTTGAAACAGTGTAGATCCAGATCAGATGGCTTCTGAAGAAGCCATCTGATCAGGATCTACACTGTTTGACATTCAATTTATGAATTTGTAGGAATAAATTACATCAAGTAATCTGATTGGTTCAAAGTCAGAAAATGGGTGTGGCTGATCTGAATATTCAGCAAGAGAAGGGTTAGAAGCAGCTTGTATTTCTGCATAAAAAAATGTGAGAACTCATTAGAAGCGCCTCTGCTTTTTTCGAACAGAAATAAGAAAAATAATATGTGGATACCCGGTCTTATTTGTTTGTTTGATTTGAGGTTTAACGTCCCCGTCAACACTGTAAAGATCATTTTGGAGACGTTGCTTCCAATTTTGTGGGACTTTTACCCGACATTGAGATGAAATGACATCTCAAGCCCTGCTGCCCAATGAAACTAATAGGGTTTATAAGCATGGAGGGGCGGACTCTCGCACCGCTTTGCCTGGGCAGGCTTAGATCCTCTAAGCAGTTTACCAGTACTCATGTGAGGGTACTGGTAAAAACTCTGCGTGGAAGCATCATGCAGCCGATCTATTTCTTCAAGCCCCAATGAGCGGGGGCCATTATACCTGGTGTTATCTGGGGCCATTAATTATTGTAACCCTAACTTAAGTATGTTTTATTCCTTATTTTCAAAATCATATTTTTGTTAGAAAAAAAAAGAAAGATCAGGTACTACCAGAATGAAAACTGTTTATCAGAAAATGATTCAATAACACCCAATTCTTTTTATAACACAGTTCATTATAGAAAAGTTTTGGATATAATGTGGTTTAAAGACAGATCCCAAACATATATACATTATATATATAAAAAAAAACATAAATGGTCATTTTCCTATTTATCATATGACGTCGCATCTGTGATGTAATAATGCCATGTATTAAATTAAGTAATCCACTCGTGCATTAAATATGCAAATTAGTTAGATGGGCCTACTAATGGTCCTTATTAATGTCCCATTTACTAATCATCACGAAAACACGCCTATATAATTTTAACACCCTTGAACTCCACTTTTATATTGTAAAAGTGGGGTTTACAGGGGTAAACCTTATTTTTCTTATTTCTGCTCTAAAATATAGATTATTGGTACACGTTAGAACCACCTCATTGAATCTATATTTTGAGCAGAAATAAGAAAAATATCACAATTTTTCTTCTTAAAATTTTCATTTTGTTCGGTCTGTTTTCTGCGCAAAGTTTCATCTGGTAAGGAACCACCTTTGGAACTGTTCAAAAGTGGTCTTAAAGACCACTTTTGAACAGTCCCAAAGGTAGTCTTAATATAGGAATTTTACTAAATTTTCCTAATGTGGCAGAATATTGACATCTTTGTACAAAGTTCATTACTATGACAACCTACCAACGGTACATCTGTATGATCTAAAAACTTTGTTGGTGATTGGTTGAAAGACTGAGATGGTCTAAGGATGCTGATTGGCTGGTTGGCAGACTGCTCTCTCAGTTCTTCTGGCAGTTCAGTTAATGGAGGCTGGTGATTGGCTAATATTGTCTGAAACATAATAATAAGAATAAGATACATTTTAATTGGGAAAAAGATCCTATTTCCACTTCAATTCCCACAGACACAGAGCTGTTTTTGTACCAAATGGAATCTTCCTCCTTATATAAGACAGTAGTTCATTTCAAAATTTAGGGGTGTTGTTATCTTTAGAATTTATTCAGAAAATAGCTGAACTTTTTGTAAATGGTGTACGCCCTGATCAGATGCTGCGTTCTGTGGTATTTGATCTGGGCCTGCACCATTTGCCAGAACATCTGTTTTTGGGTTTCTGGTACAAAATGGGTTAATGCAAAAGCTGAAAACCGAAGTTTAAATTCCTAGCACATATTGAGACCCTCCATTTTGACTGTTTTACAGTTGGTACTAACGAGTACTCAGTTGGTACTAACGAGTACTCACAACCTGAGTACCCACAACCTATGTCTTGGAGCAAAAATAAGGAAAAATCATTATACCCCTGTATACCCCATTTTTCTCTATATAAAGTGGGGTTTAGGGGGGGTTCATTTCATGGACTTGTTAACGTCACAAAATAAACGACTTTGTTAGTACTAAACAAATGGAGCCTGAGATTCAATATTCTAGTCAGTTACACTGTTAAATATTCTAATTAGTTGCACCTTTAAATATTCTAGTCAGTTACACCATTAAATATTCTAGTCAGTTACACTGTTAAATATTCTAGTCAGTTACACTGTTAAATATTCTAGTCAGTTTCACCGTTAAATATTCTAGTCAGTTACACTGTTAAATATTCTAGTCAGTTACACTGTTAAATATTCTAATTAGTTGCACCTTTAAATATTCTAGTCAGTTACACCATTAAATATTCTAGTCAGTTACACTGTTAAATATTCTATTCAGTTACACTGTTAAATATTCTAGTCAGTTACACTGTTAAATATTCTAGTCAGTTACACCGTTAAATATTCTGGTCAGTTACACTGTTAAATATTCTAGTCAGTTACACTGTTAAATATTCTAGTCAGTTACACCGTTAAATATTCTAATTAGTTGCACCTTTAAATAATCTAGTCAGTTACAACGTTAAATATTCTAGTCAGTTACACTGTTAAATATTCTAGTCAGTTACACCGTTAAATATTCTGGTCAGTTACACTGTTAAATATTCTAGTCAGTTACACTGTTAAATATTCTAGTCAGTTACACCGTTAAATATTCTAATTAGTTGCACCTTTAAATAATCTAGTCAGTTACAACGTTAAATATTCTAGTCAGTTACACTGTTAAATATTCTAGTCAGTTACACTGTTAAATATTCTAATTAGTTGCACCTTTAAATATTCTTGTCAGTTACACCGTTAAATATTCTAGTCAGTTACACTGTTAAATATTCTAGTCAGTTACACTGTTAAATATTCTAGTCAGTTACACCGTTAAATATTCAAGTCAGTTACACCATTAAATATTCTAGTCAGTTACACCATTAAATATTCTAGTCAGTTACACCATTAAGTATTCTAGTCAGTAACACTTTTAATATTCTAGTCAGTTATACTGTTAAATACTCTAGTCGGGTATACCATTAAAGAATCTAGCCAGTTACACCATTAAATATTCTAGTCAATTACACCATTAAATATAGCCCCCGCCCATCGGGGCTTGAAGAAATCGATGGGCTGCAAGATGCTTCCATGCAGAGCTGAAACTGACCGGCACATGAGTACTGGCAAACCGCTTATAGGATCTAAGCCTGCCCAGGCAATGCGGTGCAAGTCAGTCCATCCATGCTTATAAACCCAATTGGTTTCATTGGGTGGCAGGGCTTGAGATGTCATTTCATCTAAATGTTGGGTAAAAGTCCCACAAAATTGGAAGCAACGTCTCCAAAATGACCTTTACAGGGTTGACGGGACGTTAAACCTCAAATCAAACAAACAAACAAACACCATTAAATAATCTAGTCAGTTACACCATTAAATATTCTAGCTAGTTACACCGTTAAATATTCTAATCAGTTAAACAATTAAATGAAGTTGCCAGATACACCGTTAAATATTCTAGTCAGTTACACCATTAATTATAGTTCAAAAGCCTCATTTTTATAATTGATGAACCCTGTCTTGAATTTATAATAATCAAGACCGATTATGAGCGATTATTATTTTTAAAATTAACATGTATACCATTTTCACTGCATTTAAAATACTCATTTAATTGTTGGTCTAATCCTTAAAATTACGATTACACAGCTGTGAAACATAGTGCATTTTTTCACATCTCCAAAATGGCTACTTTTCTGATGAAAATGCATGATATTTTTTCTTATTTATACTGCAAACTTAGGTTGTGGGTGCTCGTTAGAACCGCCTCATTGAGGCGGTTCTAACGGGTACCCACAACCTATGTCTTGAAGCAGAGATAAGGAAAATCATGTATACCCCATAAACCCCAGTTTTCTCTATATAAAAAGGGGTTTAGGGGGGGTGTGTTCATTTCAGGGACTTGTTCACGTGTTTTGCATACAGAAAACAGTGTGGACACTGATCAGACTGCTCCTAGTGAGGCAATTCCAAAGTGTACACACAACTTATCTTCATTTTAAAGAAAACTGAAAAATAAGTTCCTGTTAATCACCTGATCTAATGCGATGATTAACCCTTAAGACGCCAAGAAAAACTGAAAATGTAGTCTGCTAATGTCGTCTGCTGATTTTTTTTGCAAACTTTTTAAAAATATTTTTGCATACAGGCAATTACAGTGTGGGCCCAGATCAGATTGCTCCTATACTGTTTGCAAAAAAATTACTTTTGAGGTCACCAGCAGTTTGTTTGATTTGAGGTTTAACGTCCCCGTCAACACAGTATAGGTCATTTTGGAGACGTTGCTTCCAATTTTATGGGACTTTTACCAGACAGTGAGATGAAATGACATCTCAAGCCTTGTCTCCCAGTGAAACCAATTGGGTTTATAAGCATGGGCGGTCTGACTTGCACGGCGGTTCCTGTGCAGGCTTAGATCCTCTAAGCGGTTTACCAGTACTAGTGTGCGGACGGTTTCAGCTCTGCGTGGAAGCATCATGCAGCCCATCTATTTCTTCAAGCCCCGGCAGACGGCAAAGCAGACGGCAACTGTCATGAATGGCATTTTATGGGTTAAACCTCAGTTGTTCAAACTACCCCTATCTAGAATATATTTTCGGGGTCCAAATGGTATTTGAGTTATTGGAAGTTCAAGTACCAGTAACTTCGCTTAACGTGGCTCGCTTAACGCGGCTCATGTGGAAATTTACAGATGATCTTATCAGAATCAGTATAATCTCAACTAAGCATCAAAGAAGAGGTCCAGTGTCAACGCGCTGGGAGCCAACACCATGACAAGACGATACAAAGATAAATCTTTTGCGATTTTTATGACATATCATTTGAAAAACACTTGTTTACCGCCTCCCTTATCTCTAAATCAGGTGGGTAAAAAAGCTTCTTGTTCACAAGATCTGTATCGCTGGGACGTGATATGGTGCCGAGTTTTGTCTTAAATAAGCATAATAGAATTGCTGTTTACGCATTTATTGAAATTCGTTCAAGCTTAAATATGGGTTCATTTGATACAGTATAGATCTCCAGATCGCGGTCACAAATTTTTATCAACAAATCTTTTTTCCGTATTTTTAGTTGTTAATTTTTCAACAAACCAGTAAACTTCTTTTTTTCAAAGGGAATCCTGTTCATTTGACCCTTTTTATATGAGAAACCCCTAAATGGGATGCTGGCAGGCAGTGCAGGCCCTGATCAGATGCCACAGAATGTGGCATCTGATCAGGGCCTGCGCTGTTTGAAAAAAAAACAGTCATTTTCTTAAAAAATTTCTTCAAATAGATCTGACAACCTAAATTTCAAAATGGACTCCTGCCATATATTAGTTGGAAGATTCCATTTGGTACAAATAGGGTTAAACAGCCGTTCATTTGGCTAACTTTGTACCTCAATGAATCTGTAACATTATTTAAAATCATTGAAACCAGGACAAGCCTGGTTTCATCTCTATAATTATGCAATTGATAGTTTAAAAGTTTTTGAATTGAAAGCAAATTGTGTTTCAATACTGACTTGTTACAGAAAAATACAAAGGTCACACATAATCTGAAGGTCAGATCACCCTTGGTTGACACAAACGTATCAAGATGAAAGTGATCCTCATAAATTTAGTAGATGAAGTTTTATCCGACTCTCACAGGAAGCCATGGGCCAACTTTTATCAGTTACCCCCTATATATATTACATTGTAACGCACTGACCTGATAAAGATATGCTATCTTAGGCCAAGAGAGCTTTATCACGTCAACGTGACATTGCACTTTTATGAATGAACCGGACCACTGGAAAAATGAAAAAAATGTTTTTATTACTGGGAAAAATGGAAAAATTGCTTGAAAAAAATAATAGCATGGGGAAATATGGTCAGCTGATACTAAATATATCGACGGCTAGAATGCTGGGACGCACTGAAGATCATCGATAACTGATCTTAAATTGTTAATTTAAGAGTGTACAAGGGGATAAACTGATAAATAGAATACCAGATTCGTGTCATTTGATATCAAGTTTATCAGGCTCGGCTTCGAGAATGCATGTAGAATCGCTCGGCAAGCCTCGCCATTCTACAAGCATTCTTGAAGCCTTGCCTGATAAACTTGATATCAAAAGACACTAATCTGGTATTCTCTATTTATAACCTCCTCGCACTGAACAAAATTGCCACTTCTTACCGTAAGTATTTAGCTCACCATCAAAAAATTTACCTTTCCTACAAAATGTGACAGTTTTAATCTTTGACCTCCATTCCTTGGGCCCTAAAATAGTTTCCTCGCCATCAAAAACTACAACAGCTGAGAAAACATGTACCCTTCCTAAAAGTGTGACAATTTTAAATTTTGACCGCCATTCTTTTGACCTTACAAAGTCCAATGGTGACAAGAAAAATTTGCTTGAAAATAGTCTGAGAAGAAAAACATACCTGTGATCATTTTTTGAACTGTATGAGGGAGATTTGCCATTGTGATGAGGGAGATGTAAAGAATATATAGGGAAATTCTCAGTTCAAATGAGGGAAACTCCAAATTTTACTAAAATTTAGCATAAATTGGGCAAAACTTATCATCAAAATGAGGGAGTCTCCCTCCTGATGAGGTTTCAGAGGTATGAAGAAAACCTACCTTCAGGCATAGAACCTAAAAACTTTTGACCAAATTACCTTCCCTTAAAATTACCCTTAACTAAGGCTAATTCTTTTAAAAGCATATTTAGAAGGTATCAGATGTTCATTCATTGTGTTTTCTGCACTTGTGTGATCTAGTATAAGGCTACATACCTTTGGGACTGTTCAAAAGTGGTCTTAAAGACCACTTTTGAACAGTCCCAAATGTGGTCTTAATACATGGTCTTAATATATGAAATTTACTGTACATTTCCATAGCTACAGGTAGGGGAGTGTTAAAAGGAAAAATATTTTCCTTTTTCCATTACATTTAAACATATGCTGTGGGTACTTGTTAGAACTGCCTCATCGCGGCAATTCTGACAAGTACCCACAACATTATGTTTTTAACAAGAAATAATGAAAATGACCACATGAAAATCCGTGTTACTCAACCCGATCAGGAGTAATTCAGGATTATTCCCCTTGACTCTTCTTACATCTGTTTATCAAGCGGAGTCAACAAACAAACAATCTCCTGTCTACATACAAACATTATCCCAAATTGAGGTCATCCAAACAATTTCTGGCATGGTGTTCCAAGATCTTAGTTGTCCCAAACAAACTGGTTAACACATTGATGCATAATGGAATCTTCCTCACTACATGTATATACATTTGTACAGTAGAGTCCATTTTGAAATTTTGGGGGAGTCATCGAAATTTATTTGGAAAATAGCTAAACTTATATGCAAACAGTTAAAGTTCTGATAAGATGTCAGGTTCAGTGGACTCTCACTAGCAAACACCCTTTAATATACAAAAACATTGCCACCTTTATCGCCGAAAAAATGAAAATTTTAAGATGAAAAATTGTGATATTTTTCTTATTTCTGCTCAAAATATAGATTGTGGGCACTCGTTAGAACCGCCTCATCGAGGTGTTTCTAACGAGTACCCACAATCTATATTTTAGAGAAGAAATAAGAAAAATAAGGTATACCCCCGGAAACCCCAGTTTTACTGCATAAAAGTGGGGTTCAAGGAGGTTAAAATTATAAAGGTGTGTTTTCGTGATGCTGGGGGCTTGCATTGTTTATCCAATCTCCGTTTTTCCCGTTTCCCGTCTAAAATGGGGTTAAACTATTTAATCTATTTTGAACTTAAGCCAATCATTTATTATCACAGGGACATTATTAAACTTTGTCTCGGTGCTAATTTGTCACTCTGTTAATTTGTCATTACAGTCTTTGTGTTTTAATCATAAAATATTAACAAAGCTTTTAACACCTATGAATCATAACTTTACCCTTTAGCAAGTATAAATCATATCCTGGAATAAATTCTCCTACTCTAAACCTGAGTGTACTTTGAATAGAAGCAAAAGTAGTTTGGAACCACAGTTTACACTTGTACACATTGACTGCTCTATAGCACATTAACCCTTGTCCTGCTGAATATTCAGTTAAGCCACGCCCATTTCTGACTTTTGACCAATCTGAATCAGATTATTTTATGTAATTTGTTCCTACTAATTCATAAACTGAATGTCAAAAAGTGTAGATCCTGATCAGATGGCTTCTTAAGAAGCCATCTGATCAGGATCTACACTGTTTGCAAAGAAAGGGGTTGTTTTGTTCAGCAGGATAATGGTTAACACATTATAGCACCATATGGATTTTGTCCCAATCTATTTCTTTAATTCAGCGAGGGTTTCGATAAATAAATTTGGCTGCATGATGCTTCCCCGCAGAGCTGTGAAACTGGCCAAACTTGAGTAGTTGGTACTGGTATCACGCTTAGGTGTAAGCCGGCCAAGGAAAAGAGGTGGGAGTTGGCCAAGGAAAAGAGGTGTGAGTCAAACCATAGTGGTTTCTTTGGGCGATAGGTCTTGGGATGTCATTTCATCTCAATGTTGGGTAAAATTCACACAAAATTGGAAGCCATCTCTCCAAAATGACCTAAATAGTGTTGACACAGGCATGGATGTAAAACCTCAACTCAAACAAACAAAACATGGTTTCGGACAGAACACAATTAGTAGCCTAGATGATAACTGTGCTGACTCTTAATCCTAAGGCCTCTCTCTGCTGGGGTTTGAGCCTTGCTTCGGTCATATATGAGACACAACGTTCTGCAAAGTGTGTATTTAAGAGAAAACACCCATATGAGAAAACCCTGTACTTCATGACAGCATAATCTGGGATGGGTTATCGTTACCAACGTAAACTTCAGACTCCATAATTACTACAATACAGTAAAACTTCAAAACCTCAAACACAGATAGCATGTCTACCATGGTTAATCCAAAAGTTCCCGAGTCCCAAGAAACTTCTTTCTTGCACACCAGACAAGCAAATCCGTGATTTTACCCTGGGGTAGAATTTATGTTCTGACCCTGTTGTTCCGACCCAAAACGAATATAATCACATTTTATAAATGCACTGGTTGATTACGACCTCGTATACGCCGTCGCTAAGGTTGACGTCATGCACGTTACGTGATGTCACTAAACATTCCTGTAGTGTCATCACAATATGGCGGACGTCGGTAACCGAAATGACTGCAGCATTACAATCCGAGCTAAGAAATGGTAGTTGTGCAAGAAAAAGAATCCTTTATGGGTGTGAGGGGTGGATAGAAAAATCCGTCCCTCAGGATCACTGTCCAGCATCACTCGGCAAGCCTCGTGATGCCGGACAGTGACCCTCGGGATGGATTTTTCCATCCACCCCTCACACCCATATAAGATACTTATATTCCAAAGCTCCAGATACCCTTATATTATTAATTATTTAGAAAATAGAAGTGAAGGCAATAATCAGCCATCGATACAACTATCAGAGACACCAATGGGAAAGAAGCACAGACAGGAAACAACTAGACCCCAATGGAAACACCAACAGCAGAAAGCCAAAAGGACAGTCACTTTCCCACAAAATGGCCAATTGGCTATCCAAAACAAAATAATATAAGCGATACATACACTAAAAGACAAACCATAACAAAAATAAACTGCAACAGAAGAACCGCCTTGGAATGGTCAGTGAAACCAATTCTGTTGAGTACATGTACACACAAGATTCCTTTATTTCAAAGACGATTGAAAAGACATCTTTCAGTAATACCCATTATGCCTATTTCCTGGTGCTTTGAGTAACCTCCAGTACTTCCAATTTCACATTTCTCCAAAAAATTTTAATGGTTCAAAGGACCTAAAATAGTGTTGACTGGGCTGTTAAACTCCAATACAAACAAACAAACAAATGGTTCAAAGGTATTCAAACTAATGGCAGTAGACTAGGTAACAGGAGTAATTGATGATAACTGAAGGATCTCTCAAGGAACATGTATGTTGTGGGAACTCATTTGAACCACCTCATTGAGGCGGTTCAAATGAGTACCCACAACATACATTTTCGTTAAGAGATACAGAAAACTATCCCTGATTTGTCACCAAATACCCATCTTAACAGAGTTTGACTGTAGCATAAAAATATGACATAGGGCATAAAACCAACCTTTTCCTTCATAGTTTGGTTAAGACTGGCATAACTTTCCGCATCCTCCAGAGAAAAACTAACTTCTTTCTTGTTTTTTGGTTGAAGCATTTCAGGATAAACTTTATCATTGGCCAGTTGCTGTGTGGATCCCGGCTTTGGTCTCTTTCTGAGCAGATTGGTGGGAAACATCTTGCTCTTGGGGCCACACTTGGTGATATCGTTTCGTCTGATGATGCAGATGACGGTGATGATGGTAATGGACAGTAAGAGGGTGATACAGACGACGGTAACGACAATGATAACATTGTTATTACTCAGCCCACTGTCTTTCTCTTGAAGATCTGTAATGTTTGTGTACCGCAATTTCACATGTAATGTTTCTTTCGAGAACAAAGATGGCTGACCTTTATCATACACTGATATTGACATTTTGTACGTTTTATCGGCAGTGAGGTGGACATATTTAACAATATACATTTTTCCTGATTGAGAATCCAGTGAGAAAATATCTTCCTCATTTCCTTCTGCTATGAAGAACATTACTTCCTTATTGATTCCATCATCATTATCTGCAGCTCTTACAGTTGCGAAAGGTGTATCAGAAACTTTATTTAAAGTCACTATTGTATTATTATCAATATCAGAATTCGGAAATATGAAGTACGGCGCCTCGTCATTAACATCTCGCACATTAACAGTAACTTTTACTGAATTATTCAAAGGTGGTTTACCATGATCTCTAACACCAACTTCAAATTCATAGCTACCTTTAACTTCTCTGTCAAGTTCTCTGTTTGTATGGATTTTCCCATCTTCAAACACATCAAATGGTACTTCATTCTTTCCTCCTTTTCTGTAGTCTGGTAAGAGGTAGAAGGATAATTTTTTATTGTCCCCTAAATCATTATCTGTTGCTGTAACTGTATCTACATATGTGTTAGATGGCTTGTTTTCTTCAACTTCAAAAGGATCCATTTTAGTAAATGTAGGTACATTATCGTTAACATCAAGAATATTTAGCATAACTGTCGCAGTACTTGTTCTCTGTATTTTTCCATGATCTATGGCCAACACTTTGAAAACTTCCTGTGCTGCAGTTTCACGATCAAAACTTTTTCTAGCACGAACTATACCCGTTTTTTCTTCTACTTCAAAGTCTAAAGAACTGTCATTACCTATTGCAAAAGTAACTCTCCCATTGTCATCGATATCAATATCAGTGGCATTAACTGTAATAATTTCTGCACCATATGTAACATTTTCATACACTGAAGCATGATAAATGTATGTAGAAAATTTTGGAGAATTATCATTTTCGTCTTTCACACTCACTACAAATGATACCGAACTCTCCATGTCTCCTCCATCTATACATGTGACTGTCACATTGTGTTTTGCCATTGATTCCCTGTTCAATAAATGCTGGACAAAGACTTTATAGCCTTTCCTACCATTATTTGATGTCACTTCTTTCATTCCAAAGTATGTATTGTATGTGAGACAGGTGACATTACCATTGTGCCCAGTGTCTGTATCTTCAACATTCACATGAACAACAGTCTTATTTAATGGAGAATTCTCCGAGACTAGTATGACATTAGGCGATATTTCTGGTTCAAGGTAAGTTAAACTGATCTTTGGAGGATTGTTACCAACATCAATTACTTTCAAATAAACAGTAGCTTGTGATGATTGGGGATTATCTCCCTTATCTGTGGCAACAATCTGGATAGTCTTATGTGCAGTCTCTGGTACATAAATAAGCTTTGTTGCAACTTTCAGCTCTCCAGTAGTTTCATTAACTAAAAATGAATTCAGGATATCAGCTGTTTGATCTTTAGCAAGTTGGTAAAATATTTCCCCATTTTTACCTGAATCACTATCTTTAGCTTGTAGAGCAACAATTACTTTTCCCACTGCAATATCTTCAGTTACTGTGACATTAAGAACTGGATTAGTAAACACTGGCTTGTTATCATTTTCATCTAGCACATCAATACTGACTGTAAGAGTTCCAGTCCTTATTGGAACGCCTGCATCTTTTGCTAAAATTAGCAACATATAATTTTCTGTTGTTTCATGATCTAAACTTTTATTCAGAACTAAACTCAGAGATGCAGCGCCAGCAGATTTTTCATACTTCAGAGAAAAATCTTTAGTGTTTGATGAAAATTGTGAGAACTCGTATCCCTCTACTCCATTATTATCACCCATATCCAGATCTGTGGCCGGTGTTAATGTGATTTCATAATTAACTGGTCTAGATTCAGAAAGTTCAAAATGTTTGTAAGCTTCTTCAAATGTCGGGGTATTATCATTAACATCTAAGATAGAAACTTTGACAGTTAGAACTTTGTAATTGTCTCCATTTGCAGCAACTTCGAAAACTATGTCACAAGTTACTTCATATGAACATTCTGTCTCTCTATCAATAACCTTTGCAGTCACTAGTTCACCAGTAGTTGAATTTAAATGGACTTTACTTTTAACTTCATTATTATCACTGTTATCTAAAATTGTAAATGTGTAACCTTTGTCACTTCCGATGTTACTTTCAGCAGCCACATTTCCTATGAGTGAGCCAACTCGCTGTTCTTCCGATATTCTAAATTCAAGATTCAAGATAACTCGATCTTGGGCAAATACGACTCCAAAAATAATGGAAAAACTCCACAGGTACTTGATCCAAACAACCTTTGCCATTTTCTGGTCCCTTTAAACTTGAAGGTACATACTGTATCTGTAGGGGATCAAACGGCTTTTTTCATTATCAAGAAGGGAGGGTCAAGGTAGCTCGTCAAGGCAGAAGATTGTCAGTCAACACATCTGGAGTAACAGAACACCTGAAACAGATAAGGAAGTTTAACCCTTGTCCTGCTGAATATTCATATAGGCCACACCCACTACCGATTATCAACCAATCAGATTATCTGTAGCAAATTATTACAACAAATTCACAATCTGAATGACAAATAATGTAGATCCTGATCAGATGGCTTCTTCAGAAGCCATCTGATCTGGATCTACATTGTTTCAAAGAAAAGGCATATCCGGGCTCAGCAGAACAAGGGTTAAACCTTATCTTGCTGAGTATTCATTTAAACCACACCCATTTCTGTCTATACATCAATCAAATTACCTGGTGTAAATTATTGATACTAATTCATAAACTGAATGCCAAACAGTGTAGATCCCGCTATATATAGGGAAAACTGGGGTTTACCGGGGTATAAATCAATTTACTTTTTACTGCTCCAAAACATAGGATGTAGGTACTCATTAGAACCACCTCATTAAGGCGGTTCTAATGAGCATCCAAAACCTATGTTTGGAGTATAAATAAGAAAAATATCACACATTTTCATAATAAAATTACCATTTTTGAGGTATGAAAAAATGCACTTTACCACATGGATTTGTTATCGCTATGATAATGAATAATATATCCTACATGTACAGTAAAACCTGTCATAGTGGCCACCTCTATTAAGCAAGCAACCAGTCTTAAGCAAGCATGCATTCAGTTCCCGAAAAACGAAAATGTTTTAAAATTCACTGGTATTAAGTAAGCACCTGTCTGAAGCAAGCACCTGTCTTAAGCAAGCACATTCTGATGGACCCTAAGGTGGTTGCTTAATACAGGTTGGACTGTATACCCTTACAAACTATACAATCTTCTCATAACGACAAAACACCTGTGCGACATAGTGCATCTTTTCATATCTCCAAAATGGCTACTTTTCTGATGAAAATTGCACAATGATTTTCTGATTAATACTGCAAATAGGTAGTGGGTGCTCGTTAGAAAGGCCTCAATGAGGCGGTTCTATTGAGTATCCACAACCTATGTCTTAGAGTAGAAATAATAAAAATATGTATATCCATATAAACCCCAGTTTTTTTCTATATAAAGTAGGGTTTAGGGAGTGCTCATTTCACGGACTTGTTCACGTAATGTGATGCTGGATTGTTGTTGATTTTGTTGGATTTGAGTTTTAACGTCCCCATCAACACTGTAAAGGACATTTTGGAGACAATGCGTCCATGCTTATAAACCCTATTGGTTTCATTGGGCGACAGGGTTAGAGATGTCATTTCATCTCAATGTCAGTTAAAAGTCCCACAAAATTGGAAGCAACGTCTCCAAAGTGACCTTTACAGTGTTGACAGGGACATTAAACCTAAAATCAAACAAAAAAAATTCTTGATATACTGTTTCATACTTTGCAGACTGCATGACCAACAGTGTAGATCCTGATCAGATGGCTTCTTCAGAACTGTTTGCAAAGGTAGGGATTGTTGTGTTCAGTCAAATAACGGTTTTTATCATATGACGTCGCGTCTGAGAGTGTAATAACGCCATGTAATATTTTCAATAATCCACTAGTGGATTAAATATGCAAATTAGCTATATACGTCCCGTAACGTTACATGTACGACGTCCTTAACGACGTCGCGTTTACTAACTGCGGAATATTGACATTTTTGTAAACAATCGTGAATAAAATGCGCTTTAAATGTCATATGATAAATAGAATCTTGCATTCGTGCTCATGTATTATTGAATTTATTAAACTCGTTGAGGAAAAGGGATAAAATGCTCGGCAAAGCCTCGCATTTTATCCCTTTTCCTCAACTCGTTTAATAAATTCAATAATACATGGTGCTCATGTATTATTGAATTTATTAAACTCGTTGAGGAAAAGGGATAAAATGCTCGGCAAAGCCTCGCATTTTATCCCTTTTCCTCAACTCGTTTAATAAATTCAATAATACAAGAACACTCATGTAAGATCCTCTATATAATGAAAGAATGGGCTGGGGAACCGGCCATGTGGTTGGATATGTCATGAATATGTCAATAAGATAAATGCTAGGAAAACTTTTATTGTAAGACCTTTTGAACTAATCCAAGCATTGACACAATACAGCTCTCCACAAGATTACAGACTCAAACCCTCTACCTTTTCATATCCAAGCAAATCTCAATAGTTTCTGATGATCAAAGTTGGAGGATTTACGTCATTTCATTGGAGATAAGAGTGATTGACAAATGGGTCATTTTGTTGTTGAAAAAGGTGAGAAACATGTCGGCAGGTGTCTTTTATAGAACGGCAAATAGCCTTAAAGCATACCAAGTTTGATAAATGATATAGAATCAATGTCCACTTTCGAATGTATTTAAGCTGACAACTTCATTTCAACAGAATCACTGACACTTTCATACACATTTGTTTGTTTGTTTTGGTGTTTTATGGCCCAGTAAACACGAATAATGCATATTGAGCAATACTTATAATGCTGAATAAGTTAATTTGCCACACCCATTGGACTAGCAACCAATCAAAACACTTGATATAGTATATTCATTGAAATTCACTGAGTGATAAACAGTGTAGATCCTGATCAGATGGCTTCTTCAGAAGCCATCTGATATGGATCTACACTGTTTGCAAAGGTAGGGTTCTTGTGAACAGCACGAACGGGATAACGTTGTTTTTTTTCTTCTCGGCAGGCTTATACATAGGAAGTCAAACCCTTAAAAAGTGTGCATTCTTTATGAAGAAACTGACAACTGCCCTTCTTTAAATCAGCAGAAGAAGAGAATGACTACAGAGGTTTCGTGATTTATTTTCCACCATAAAATCAGTGAAGTGAAAACTTTGCTTTGCAAAATAAGAAAGGTTTATGTTATAATTGATCATCTTTCAAATGAAATAAAATAGATATCTAATATTTAGACACACCTTCCCTATAGGAATTGATAATGTGTCAGATTAACTTCTATAAATTTTATATAATGTGACTGGGACTCCTATAAAAGGAAGAAAGGCATGTACTCTGCTATTTGAGTGCATAACAAGTTATCAAGTTTAACTATAAAAAACATTTTTAATTGCCATAAAATGTAATTCAGTTGAAAATGTAACCAGATTGAATTATATTTAACTTTTCACTCAGTGATGGATAGCTTTATTTAAACTTTATTCAAAATAAAATAAAATACTGAGAGTATAAGAGAGAGGAAAGAGAGTCACCAAAGGTGATGCTGAGAGAGAGAGAGAGAGAGAGAGAGAGAGAGAGAGAGAGAGAGAGAGAGAGAGAGAGAGAGAGAGAGAGAGAGAGAGAGAGAGAGAGAGAGAGAGAGGGAGAGAGAGAGTCTTGTTTGTTTGTTTTGAGGTTTAACATCCCCATCAACACTGTATAGGAAATTTTGGAGACATTGCTTCCAGTTTTGTGGGATTTTGACCTGACATTGGGCTGAAATGACATCTCAAGCCCTGTAGCCCAATCAAACCAATAGGGTTTATAAGCATGGACAGTCCAACTCGCACCGCTTTTCCTGGGCAGGCTTAGATCCTCTAAGGGGTATACCAGTACTTGTGTGCAGTCCGATTCAGCTCTGCGTGGAAGCATCATGCAGCCCATATAAATCTTCAAGCCCCGATGGGCGGGGGCCTAGAGAGAGTCCCCACAGATAAAGCTGACTCCAGGGGTATTAACTACCACAACCCATATATGCCTAGCATCCTGTTAAAGGGAGACATTAGGAAAACACGCCTATACAAATACATTGCAAACTTTACCGCCGAAAAAATGAACAACTTAAGGGTAAAAAAATTGTGATAGTTTGCTTATTTCTGCTCAAAATATAGATTGTGGAAACTCGTTAGAACAGCCACATCGAGGTGGTTCTAATGAGTACCCACAATCTTTATTTTAGAGTAGAAATAAGAAAAATAAGCTTTACCTCTGTAAACCCCAATTTTACTATATAAAAGTAGGGTTCAAGGGAAAAATCAACAATTTTCCTTCTGCTGAAATGGTAAAGATTAACCCTTCTCTTGCTGAATATTCATTTAAGCCACACCCATTTCTGTCTATCAACCAATCAAATTACTTTATGTAATTTATTGCAACAAATTTATAAACTGAATGCCAAACAGTGTTGATCTTGATCAGATGGCTTCTTTAGAAGCCATCTGAACTGGATCTACACTGTTTGCAAAGATAGGGGTTGTCGTGAACAGCAAGATAAGGGTTAACCCTTTCGAGATGAACACAGACAATGTGCTTCTTGCGTTTATCAACCTAGTCCTGCTGAATAAATTAAATTTGTCACACTCATTTCTGACAATGAACCAATCAGATTACTTGATACATTTTTTTTCAATTCACAAACTGCATGACAGTGTAGATCCTGATCAGATGGCTTCTTCAGAAGCCATCTGATCTGAATCTACACTGTTTGCAAAAGTAGGGGTTGTAGTCTTCAGTGGGATAAGCATTAAGCGCACTTTGTCCTTATTTTGTGAAATCGTATATGATAAATCGGCAGTAGACAATCTGACATTAAGGATAATGATAGGGGAAAACACGAAAATCTGAAGAGAAAATTAAGATAACACAAAAACATTAAGCACCACTTCTCGGTGTATAAGTAAACAATGGAAAACACAATCCACAAATACGTGTTTCAATATCTACTTTAAATTTCACTAAATTTGACAGATGTTTTTGGAAAAAAAGTAAATTTAGACATTAATCAAAGAAAATAAGCCAAAAATCAAATTAAAGAATGAAAACGCATGGAATAGCCTGTCATTTGGGCTCATTTGCAAAATCTGAAGGCCCTCTCAAAAACTGCAAACTTTATGATTAATCAGGCCTGTCTTAAGTTCTTAAGCAACTAACTCACAGAAAAAGAATTAAAACTTATGAAAAAAGGAGAATTACTTTCTTTGTTTTGTTTGATTTGAGGTTGAACGTCCCCGTCAACACTGTATAGGTCATTTTTGAGACGTTGCTTCCAATTTTGTGGGACTTTTACCCAACACTGAGATGAAATGACATCCCAATCCCTGCAGGCCGCCCAATGAAACCAACAGGGTTTATAAGCATGGACGGGCCGACTCGCACCGCGTTGCCTGGACAGGCTTAGATGCTCTAAGCGGTTTACCAGTACTCGTGTGCGGTCAGTTTCAGCTCTGTGTGGAAGCATCATGCAGCCCATCTATTTCTTCAAGCCCCGATGGGCAGGGGACGCTAATAGTGAGGAACTGTGGTAATAAAATATGGTTTTATATGTTCCTCCCGTCTTCAGCTTAATATTTCTTTGAATTCTGATATTCGTGAGAGACGAACGCTGCCCAGAACAACTCCCAAGATATCATGTTCCAAAGATGGACATTTAAGTAGAGTGGAGTCTAAATTATTTTGATAATTAGAGAAAGTAATTAGTATTGAACAGCTTAGAAAAATGTTGTCTACTATATTAGTCAAGGAAGTAACGAATTTTGAACTGTTAAAGCACCACAGAAAATTTTAGAGCAGTCAACAATATAATTTTTGTATTATTCTTGTTTCAATAACTTATCAGCGTGAAATAGTGTATTCTTTCACATTAAGAAAATATTCCTATTCAAATACATTGTAAAGTTTACCGCCGCAAAAACAAAAATTTTCAGATGAAAAATTCTGATTTTTTCATATTTCTGCTTAAAACAAGAAAAATGATGTACAACCCTGTAAACACAAGTTTTACCAATAAAAGTGGAGTTTAAGGTGGTCAGAATTATATGGGGGTGTTTTTGCGGCCTTCCATTAAAATTGGGTGAGTTATCTGCCCTTCACAGTCCACCACAATGGTAGCTGGATACAAGTAATTTCTGATGGGCCAATAAAATTATTAATCTTCGCCATTGTGTTACATACATAAATAAAGCTGCATTTTAATACTTCTATAGAAAAACTGTCAAAAGAATTAATCTTTCACACATCTAAGATGAAAAAGACCCACTGAATTTCTTTCACACCTTCTTGATTTAGTATCACAGGTTTAAACAAGCTTAGGAATGATAAATAACTTAAAACTTTTACTAAAACAGTATCTTTTATTCAAAATCTATATATCTTTTGTTACAGTAGGGAAGCCCATCTTTTATAGTGTCAGAATTGAATAATTGACACACTCCAACTGATATCATATAACCATCAGATACATATTTTACCCTGTGGGTATAAAGTATATCTACCCAGCAGGTATAAAACCCAACTGGCCTGATCTATAAGTTGGCCATTCTTCTCTTTGTTACTTTTACTTTACCCATAAAATGCCAATCACGAAAAGTGTCGTCTGCTTTGGCGTCTGCCGGTTACCTTAAAAGGATTTGTTTTTAACCAGTGTGGACCCAGATCAGACTGCTCCTGTAGGAGCAGTCTGATCTGGGCCCAAACTGTTTGCCTGTATGCAAAACTTTTTTTTTTTAAAGTTTGCAAAAGAAATTCAGCAGACGACATAAGCAGACAACATTTTAAGATGTAGTTTTTCTCGGCATCTAAAGGGTTAATAATTTATAAGTGAAAACAGCATGCAGTTTACAGCTATCAATTAACACTTTCACTGCAGGTGACATATTTGCATATTTCAGTGATTTTTCAGCAAAACAATATTTAATTGTTTGTTTTTTTTGTTGATTTTTCATTTTGTTCCTTGTTTATTTTTTGTGAAATCATTACGAAAACACGCCTATATAACTACATTGTAAAGTTTTCCATTGGAAAAACAAAAAATTTTAGATGAAGAATTGTGACATTTTTCTCATTTCTGCTCAAAATATAGATTGTGTGTACTTGTTAGAACCGCCTCATTGAGGTGGTTCTAACGAGTACCCAGAATCTATATTTTAGAGCAGAAATAAGATATACATGGGGTTCAAAATTATATAGGCTTGTTTTCGTGATGTTGGCATGAACATCACGAAAACAGATGATTCCATTGAACCACACTTTTATATAGTAAAACTAGAGTTTACCTGGGTAAACCTTCTGCTTTAAAATATAGATTGTGAGTACTCATTAGAACCGCCTCGATCGTCGATAATGTATACCCTTGCAAACTGCATTATTTTCATTATTAAATGGTGTGTTTTTGAGTTTTACACCTCACAAAGAGCTATAGAAAGGTTAGACAGAGATGGGAGTTCTGTTAAAAGAAGTTTGGAGAAGCCCAGAGAAGTGGATTGTTTGTTTGATTGGAGGTTTAACATCCCTGTCAACACGTTATAGGTCATTTTGGAGATGCTGCCTCCAACTTTTTGGGACTTTTACCGGACACTGAGATGACATGACATCTCAAGCCCTGTCACCCAATGAAACCAAAAGGGTTTATAAGCATGGATGGGCCGACTCTCAACACTTTGCGTGGGCAGGTTTAGAACCTAGAACTTGTGTGTGGTCGGTTTCAACTCTGCGTGGAAGCATCATGCAGCCATCTATTTCCACCGGGGAAGTGGAGCATATATCTTGTTAACCCTTATCTTGCTGTTCACGACAACCCCTATCTTTGCAAACAGTGTAGATCCAGATCAGATGGCTTTTGAAGAAGCCATCTGATCTGGATCTACACTGTTTGGCATTCAGTTTATGAATTTGTAGCAATAAATTACATCAAGTAATTTGATTGGTTGATAGACAGAAATGGGTGTGGCTTAAATGAATATTCAGCAAGAGAAGGGTTAATAACTTGTATCAGTTGAATCTCATTACCATTACGATAACTAACCCATGCGACATAGTGCATTTTTCACATCTCCAAAATGACTACTTTTCTGATGAGAATCCTTGATATTTTTGTTATAAATGCTCAAAACATAGGTTGAGGGTGCTCATTAGAACCGCCTCAGTGAAGCGGTTCTAACAAGTACCCACAACCTATGTCTTTGAGGAGAAATAAGAAAAATAAAGTATATCCCCGTAAACCCCAGTTTTCTCTATATAAAGTGGGGTCCAGGGGGGTCTCCATTTAACGGAATTGTTCACATGATGGAAAACATGCATATTCAAATATGGCAGTTTTACCACCACAAAAATGAAAATTTTCAAATGAATAATTCTGCTATTTTGCATATTTCTGCTCAAAACATAGATTCTGGAACAAAGTGAGGTGGTTGTGGCATTTAACCAGATGTTTATTTCACCGACTTGTTAATGTGATGTTGAAGCGATGATTCAGTTGAATTTGCCAGTGTTTTACTATTACTTTCACATCATATCACTAAAGGTCAGTGATTAAAACATCTACATTCCTCAAAACACAACAAACCACTATGGTGATGTTTCTGAAAGGTCCGCCAGTTATCTGACATAACCAGTTGAAAATTCCACCAAAACCAACCAAAGAAAATGATCCTGACCGGATCCACCATCTTCAAACAATTAAATATTTACCCAAGAGTTAACTCATCATTCGAATTTTTGAGTTGATGCTATTAACGTAAACTATCTATTTAAGTTAATGCTACAAATGGCAGGTTTAAAGGGTGACCAAGTTTTCACTATTTGCCTACAATTTAACCCATTGAGTACCAGAACCCCAAAACGGGTACCCTGGCAAACAGTGTAGGCACAGATCAGATGCCGCAGAATGCGGCATCTGATCAGGGCCTACACTGTTTGCAAAAATTCAGTCATTTTCCAAATTCACAAATGAATTTTGAAGAAAACACAACCTGTCACCCCTAAATTTTGAAATGGACTCCTGCTATATATAAGGAGGAAGATTCCATTGGGTACAAAATTGGTTAAGAAAGAGTTGAATAAAATTAGTCCCATTGTAAAGATGGAGAAAATAAGCAGTTTCAAAACAACTAGTGATATACTGCGGAATTTACCATGGCAATGTCTAAACCCCATATTTACGAGACCATTCAATTTGAAATTTTGCGATGAAAATGTTAGATGATTATAGTTCAGCTGCCCGTCTTCGTTTCAACCCCTTTTGTACCAAACGGAATCTTCCTCCTTATATACAGTAGGAGTCAACTTCAAAATTTAGGGGTGACAGGTTGTGTTTTCTTCAAAATTTATTTCGAAAATGGCTGAAGTTTTTGCATACAGTGTAAGCCCTGATTCTGTCGTGACTGCTCTAGGCCTGCGCTGTCTGCCAATGACTTGCTGTGGGGTTTCCGGTACAAAATAGGTTAACTGAAGCACAATCTAGTTTCTTTGCATAAAATATCAACAAAGTTATTGGTCAGCTTTTAACCATAATCCTGCTGAATATTTTAATCTGCCACACCCACTTCCGATTATCAACCAATCAGAATACTGGATGCAAATTATTGCAACAAATTCACAATCTGAATGGCAAACAATGTAGATCCTGATCAGATGGCTTCACCAGAAGCCATCTGATCTGGATCTTCATTGTTTGGAAAATAAGGCTTATCCGGGTTGAGCCTTCAGTAAACTCGCTCATGTGAATCTGAACATATTAATGAACTGTACGTATACATAATAAACAATATATCAAATATCGTAAGATTATTTAACGTTAAATATGTGTATTATGACCAAAACACTTAATTACTGAGGTCAGTGTAAGGAAAGTACACTAACCCATGTTTAGCATTGTTAGTCGGCAATTGATTATAACCAACAAGAAGAAAAACCAAATGATTTCAAAGGTTCCTTAAATGTATGTAATTTAAGAGTATAATTGCAGAATATAGCTTAACGTTTAGTGGTTAACTTTCATTTTTTCTGTTATTCGTGGGTTATTTAAATTGTTTTAATTTTTTGGTTTCAAGTATTAATACACCACAACCTCTTTATAACACTACTGTTAGGGTCCAAAGTAGAAGCCATCATCACATGAACAAGTCGGTGAAATGAAGATCCCCCCTATACTCCACTTTATATACAGGAAACTGGGGTTTACGGGGGTATACATTATTTTTCTTATTTTTGCTCCAAGACATAGGTTGTGGGTACTCGTTAGAACCGCCTCAATGAGGCGCTTCTAACGAGCACCCACAACCTATGTTTGCAGTATTTATAAGAAAAATATCACATATTTTCATCAGAAAAATGGCCATTTTGGAGATGTGACAAAACGCACTATGTCGCACGGGTGTGTTAGCGTAATGATTAGTTATGAAACAACCAAGTTATATCAAAGGAAAAGGTACAGACTAAAATGACCATTTGAGGTTATGTGTAGAAATGTTTCTACACATATACGTAACCCATACACGTTCAGATTCATTTTCAAACTGTGTTATATTCAAAACCATGTCATTATAGGGATCAACCATGGTTTTTCATGCATTAACATTCGCTGGGTCCCAAGGAAGTTGTTTGAACATGAGGCCGCCAGACCGAATGGAAAGAATGTTGCCGACCCCAGCAGGTATCGACATCATGCTGATCGCCAATCAGAGGCGCATCCGAATGAGCTACCTTGTCAGAACATGTTTGCAAAGGCCTGTAAATGCTTTATTATAGTATTATACAAGGCATTGGATTGCATATTTTTGGCTCTTATCAAACATTTTACATACCAAAAAAAAAAAAAATAATAATAATATCCTTGCCATTCAGATACAGCCACACAATGAAAACAATTCAGAATCTTAGAAACTGTTAATCACAAAAGAATAAGTTAATCCAGAGACAACTGTTAATGGTCAAAGTGTATGTATTTGCAGGAGTCTCATTCATCACAAATGAAAATTAAATATCATAAATATGGATAATATATATATTTATCTAATGATGGAATTCTACAATACATTCTTCAGTTCCAGAGGAGTATGAGGATATGCCCTTTGGGCTGATGTCATGGCCAATTAGTTTTGATTTATGTTCTGAACTTGTTCACCATTCAATTCAACTGTCAGTAAGTTAAGAAAATATTTTTACATCTTTATATTATCATGTTATGATCAATGACAATCCAGGGCAATACTGATAGTTTAATTGCAATTTTAAACACAAAAATTATCTAGATATTAATAAAGATAAAACTCCGTACATTGACATGTCACATTCAAACATTCACATTATGAAGTGTATGCAATGCAGACCACTGCAAACCCCAGTTTGTCACAGGAGTTTGTAGGTTTTTTCCTTCCTTTGCGATCAAAATCAAGGAAAAATAGAAGTAAAAATTAAAACATGTAATTTCATCAGAAAAAAATCATATTCACTGTCCTGTTTTTCAAAACAGGTGCTGTTATTTATTTACATATTTTCAATCTAACAGTTAAGGCTTCATTCAATAATATCCAGAACACAGAAAACTGAACAGAACAAAATTAATTAAAAAAATTACTAAATGTATTTTTATTTTTCAGTTAAATTTCCTGACTTGTTCATAACATCAGTATATTACCCAAATGCTCCTATGCGTCTAAGTATTGGGACTTATAGGCCTGTAAGCAAACAGTGTGTATGATCAGCAAGCCCTCAAGGTTTCCAAATTTTATAGGATTTTTATGTTATTATCTTTCTTTCCAGTTGAATATTTCTCTCATTATTGCAGAATTAGGTGGGCAAAAAGAGTGGGTTACCTTAATTGTAACCACCCTAATGAGACAATCTATAACCTTAACACTGCCTAATATAATTAAACAGCCACCAAGTCCCCATCAAAGTTTTGGAGTAAAAAAAACAAAGGTACAAAATACTCATAGAAGCGAATTGTATACATATCAATTTACATAGCAACATATAAGGTTAGTATTTTGTGATATCTGAAGGATAGTTTTGTCAATTCTCCATAAATCTCCATGCAGTGGGTATTGATAACAACGGCCTCAGCAAGGTGGTTCTAATGAGTACCCACAACATAGGTTTATATAGAGAAATAAGGAAAATATCTTTTCAATTATCACAAAATACTTACTTAATCTGTTGCTAATTTATTATTTGTATACATGTCAGAGACTAACATTAAAAAACAAAACAGTAGCCCTAAGTTTCTGTGTCTCTAACAGCGATGGGTGATTTTTGTTTGTTTTGGAGTTTAACAGCCCAGTCAACACTATTTGAGGTCATTTTTGAGCCGGTCTGTTTACCTATCCACACTTTTCCTGGACAGGCTTATAGTATTACGTAAGCGGTTCACCAGTACAGTGCACATTCTTCCGCCAGAAACTGACAACTACCCTTCTTGAATCAGTGGAATGGAGAGAATGACCGTAGAAAAGATTTCATGATCAATCTCCACGAAAGAATGTTGCTGACCCCGGCGGGAATCGAACCCGCGTCCTCCTGATCACCAGTCAGACGCGCATCGGACTGAGCCACTGAGGCCGGCTAGTGATGGGTGATAACTATGTGAATGCATCTTCATTATTTCATGGAAGAACTTATGATTTATGCCATTTCTGTCATTTTAAAAAGATTTATATCTGAAACTTTCAAAAGAATTTTTGCTGTCAATATATGATAAATATGGGCAATAAATAAAAACATGGAAGATGATGGGTCCGTAACTAAAATATTTCTGTATACAACAATGCTAGTATTATAATTTTGTTTTGTTCAAGTTGATGTTTTACATCCTTGTTAACACTATGTAGGTCATTTTGGAGACTTTGCTTCCGATTTTGTGTGACTTTTACCCAACATTGAGGTGAAATGGTTGCCAAAGAAACTGAAAGGGTTCATAACTAGGGACGGTTAGACTAGCATCACTTAACCTGGGCATGTTAAGACTTTCTAAGTGGTTTACAAGTACTCATGTATGGCCACTTGCAACTCTGGGCAGAAGCAAAATGCAGCCCAGTCTATTTCTCCAAGCCCCGATGGCTGGGGGCACATTATTCAGGCCTCATACTGACCAAGCTTTTCCGTGCCTGAAAGGCCCGATTTTACATCCTTAACCATCATCATGCTGAACATGTCAACCGTTACCTTTGTAAACAATGTAGATCCAGATCAGATGGCTTCTTCAGAAGCCATCTGATCAGGATCTACACAGTTTGTAATGCAGTTTGTAAACTGAACAAATGCTTTATATTAAGTAATTTGATTGGTGAATTTAGTCAGAAATGGGTGTAGCTAAATAATTTTATTTAGCAGGATAAGCATAAAAAGTCATTTTATACAGAATATAGGAGGAAAAAAACAACAATGGAAGCCACAAATATGTTGTAGAAAGGGTTATCCTTTGGAAGCAAGGAATATACCACAGAACTGGAAAATATGGAGTGAACATGTTTTTCTGGGCCAGACTAGCTAGTTTCGGCCAATTAGGCCTCATCAGTGACCCTCATATATTTTCAAAATTCAACAATGGAATCAATGATCCCAAAGGACAAGAAAATTTAAACTACGCTACACAAAGCCTGAAATCAAGACAAATCAAGACAAAATCAAGCTCTAAAAGCCTGAAATCCTGCATATTCCGGCCTGATTATTATTATAATAATCATAATGATAAGTCGATAACATATCCATCTGCTTATTAGTGCCTTGTAATATTCATACCTCCAAAACAACTAATTTTCCAAATACAAAACAAAAATTCTAAAATTGCACTGGTAAAATCTGTGAATTAAGAATTCTATCTGGTAAATTCATATTTTGAAAATTGATAAAATTTGATATTAAAGTTACAATTATGTTAGCATAACAATGTGTACATCAAAATTTTTTAAAATGGCAAAAAAACTCTTTTGACAGAAAAAAATCTTAACATTTTAAAGAGGATAAATTCATTAAATTTCCCACACAAACTGTGACTGTCAGATATATTTTGATGTATAAACCAATTAACAGAAAGACATTAGTTTCCTAAATAAAAATAAAGAACAAATACATTGCAAGTTTTGTGGGACATTGGCGGACCCTGCAGGAACCAGCATTTGATCATGGTCTCCACTGTTTGCAAAAGTTCAGCCTTATCTCAAATAAATTTCTGAAAATTAGTTACATGTAAACTGACTTCACATCCCTAAATTTTAATGTGGACTCCTGCTATGAAATTCTGAGCTACCCTAATGATCCTAAGTATCGGCCTAAGCAAACAGTGTAGACCCTGATCAGACTGCTCCTGCAGGAGCAGTCTGATCAGGGTCTACACTGTTTGCCATTCCGTCTGCACCTTTTGGACTCCTTGCTGGCTCATGAGTGAGTGAGTGAGTTTTAGTTTTACGTCCCACCAACAGCAAAGGTCATACGGAGACGGGACCTCGGTTTAAAGACTCATCCGAAAGTCTGGAGAAGCCCGGGATCGATCCTGCGATCCCTGGTTTACAAGGCAAGTAGCGTAACCACTGCACCACGGAGGCTTCTATTGCTGGCTCATGAAACTTTTTAATTTGTTTAAATTTTAGTAGACTTACAGCAAGAACTCCAGGTATCCAAACTATTCCCAGTTTTAGCTTTGACTGCAGCAAATAAGCTTATATGAAATATAATACACTCTACTAAGCTTGAGAACTACAGTGTACAGTTTAATCAGGGTCTACACTGCTTTTTTTGTGTGTGTTGGAGTTTTACATCCCCATCAACACTATTTAGGTTATTTTAGAGATCTTGCCTCCAATTTGTGAACTTTTACCCAAAATTGAGGTGAAACTCATTATGACATCTCAAGCATGAGGCTGTTCAAAGGTGTACCCATAATTTATATTTTGAGCAGAAATATGAAAAAATATTAGAAATTTTATATCTGAAAATTTTCATTTTTTTGGTGGTAAATTTGAACATGCTTTTTTTCGTAATAAACATGATATCAGTTTCAATGTAAGTCAATTTTACCAATTTTGCCAAAGTGGGTAATTTACTCATTAACCCCTGTCCTGCTGAATATTTTAATCTGCCACACCCACTACCGATTATCAACCAATCAGATTACTTGATGCAAATTATTGCAATTAATTCACAATCTGAATGGCAAACAATGTAGATCCTGATCAGATTCATTGTTTGGAAAATGAGGCATATCCAGGCTCAGCAGGACAAAGGTTAAATGAATCAAAATTTTCAAGCAAATACGACACAGCCCTATTTAGGCTCCAGCCCATCGGGGCTTAAAAAAATATGTGGGCTGCATGATGCTTCCACGCAGAGCTGAAACCGACCCGCACACAAGTACTGGTAAACAGCTTAGAGGATCTAAGCCAGCCCAAGCAAAGAGGTGCAATTAGGCCCGTCCATGCTTATAAATCCTATTGGTTCCTAGGGCGACAGGGCTTGAGAAGTCATTTCATCTCAATGTTGGGTGTAAGTCCCACAAAATTGGAAGCAACGTCTCCAAAATGACCTTTGCAGTGTTGATGGGGACGTTAAACCTCAAGTCAAACAAACAAAGACATAGCCCTATTTATCACTGGTACAAATCAAAATGGACAGTTGGACAAACGAGTGGCTACAACGACAAACTTGACCGACACAATACCTGACGAACTGCCAAAGATCAATAAAAAATATCTTCTTTGATTGATCACCTTACGTAGTTATACCATCAAAGCTCAAGTTAATATGGAAATATATTCAGAATACTAACATTAATATCTAGCAACGCAGAAGGAATGATGATCAATATGCAATAATATGATGAGACGCAACAACGAAATATCCAGAAATCAACTTTTGTAGGGCAGTGGTTGATTTTGTTTTGTTTGTTTGATTTGAGGTTTAACATCCCCATCAACCCTGTAAAGGTCATTTTGGAGACGTAGCTTCCAATTTTGTGGGACTTTTACCCAACAATGAGATGAAATGACATCTCAAGCCCTGTCGCCCAATGAAACCAATAGGGTTTATAAACATGGACGATCCGATTTGTACTGCTTTGCATGGGCAGGCTTAGATCCTCTAAGCAGTTTACCAGTGCTCGTGTGCGGGTCAGATTCAGCTCTGCGTGAAAGCATCATGCAGCCCATATATACTTCTTCAAGCCCCGATGGGTTGGGGCCCCGAGGGCAACGGTTGAAATAAAACGACAACATTGTCCAGTGTTTCTTTCACAGGGGAGGAAAAAGAACATGGCTCAAGCGGGACTGCAACGAAGGACCTCTAATACATAACGTGCAAACACTCTACTTACTAAGCTACAGAGCCACAGGGTTGACCTGTTACATTGGAGGAGAATAGACTTTGATGAAATACGGAAAGAAGTCTGATCCTACCTTTACTCAAATAAAAATATTTCCTTCTGAAATACTGAAGAATTTGATCTCAAAACTTCATCCATGCATTCCTTTCATCATTACGAAAACACGCCTATACAAATACATTGTAACCTTTATTGCCGAAAAAGATGAAAATTTTAAGATGAACAAAATTGTGATATTTTTCTTATTTTTGCTCAAAATATAGACTGCTGGTGCTCGTTAGAACTGCCTCATTGAGGCAATTCTAATGAGCACCCACAATCTATATTTTAGAGCAGGAAAAAGGTTTACCCCTGTAAACACCAGTTTTACTATATGAAAGTGGGGTACAAGGGGGTCAAAATTATACAGGCGTGTTTTCGTGATGGGAAAATATGCAGATATGCTTTAAATTATTACATTTATCTAAACATGCAACTTTTGCCAAATAACAACAGACTATATATAACACTATCTATGAAACATAACCTTTTTGTGTCTGAAGTATTACCATGTTTTAGTTCAGTTTCTTTGATTTGAGGTTTAACGTCCTTGTCAACACTGTATAGGTCATTTTGGAGAAGTTGCTTCCAATTTTGTGTTGACAGGGACATTAGACATCAAATCAAACAATCAAAAATAAAAAAAATGAAAATATAGGCCGGAACCCCTTATATGACAAATGGACTTGTCCAACATATAGCAATGGCAGAGTCCACTAGTTAAGCAGAAATGCTGCTAAGTTATCCTATGTTTCAGATGCACTTAATTTGCTGTATTTAGGTGACTATATCTTTAAATTAACCCTTCTCTTGCTGAATATTCAGTTTAGCCACACCCATTTCTGACTTTGAACCAATCAGATTAGTTGATGTAATTTATTCCTACAAATTCATAAATTGAATGTCAAACAGTGTAGATCCTGATCAGATGGCTTCTTCAGAAGCCATCTGATCTGGATCTACCCTGTTTCCAAAGATAGGGGTTGTCGTGAACAGCAAGATAAGAGTTAAAAGTTGAAAAAAAGAAAACAGTTTCAATGCTAGGAGCTGAGGTGGCGTAACTTAAGTTGAAAGAATTAAAAGTATTTATATCGCAGCAAAAACAGCTTCCTTTCGCTGTACATTCCTCATCTAAACAGGGTATACTCAAAATCAGGATGTGGAACTGAATTCTGTCAGTCAAGTGGCAAACTGCCAGCCTCAAATTATCACAAATCATTATGACCTATGATTTCACAGTCCTAAACATAAGATATGCCTAATATTAACCATAAAATTGTTTGTTTTGTTGTCTTCTAAACCGTTACAATGAAAGACAGAATGAAAAAAGTTTTAACCATTCCTAACGGTTTTCAGTTACAAAACTTTGACCTAAATATTTCTCCTGCGGATTACTTTTAATTGTAATGCACCAGTGTATGCAACGCGTCTATTTGGATAACGTCAAAAATTTGCGACCGTATATTCTCAATATACTGTCGGAAACCCGACGTCATCACGTAACGTTGCCTTTCACTGGCTGGCATTTGATTTTATGCAGCTCACAGCGCTTGTCGCTTTGTGCAAAATAGTACAATTTTTAACAAAACAACCAAGTAATTGCATTAGAATGGGGATAACTGTATTGAAAATTGTCATTTGGGCAGGAAAATCGTCGTTTTACAGTCGCAAATTACGCCTCATCGAGGCAGTTCTAACGGGTACCCACAATCAATATTTTAGACCAGAACTAAGAAAAATTAGGTTTACCCCATGCAAACCCCAGTTTTACTATATAAAAGTGGTGTTCAAAGGGGTCAAAACTATATAGGCGTGTTTGCGTGATGCTATATTTCTGAGCAGCGATAAGAAAAATAAGGTATACCCCTGTAAACCCCAGATTTACTGTATAAAAGTGGTGTACAAGGGGGCCAGAATTATTTAGGTGTGTTTTTGTAATATTTCTCAGCGTGATGCTTTTTGCCACCAAAACCTAGAAAATACTTTGCAGACAACTAATATATATGAAATATGAAAAAAGAAATATTCTTCAAAATTGATGCATTCATTAGTTTAACATTTTATTTGCAGCAAACGAGCCTCCCTTGAGTGAGATGGCAGTTTTATAACTTTTTCTTAATGTCATTATGACGGCCCCCACCTATAGGGGCTTGAAGAAATATATGGGCTGCATGATGCTTCCACGCAGAGCTGAATCTGGCCCACACACTAGTACTGGTAAACCGCTTAGAGGATCTAAGCCTGTCCAGGAACCGCGGTGCAAAGGGGACCGTCCATGCAAATAAACCCTATTGGTTTCATTGGGCAACAGGGCTTGAGATGTCATTTCGTCTCAATGTCGGGTAAAAGTCCCACAAAATTGGAAGCAACATCTCCAAAATGACCTTAACAGTGTTGACGGGGACGTTAAACCTCAAATCAAACAAAAACAAAATGTCATTAGGAATTTACTGCTTTTATTTATTTATTTATTTATATATTACCGTAACAGTTTTGTAAATTATTTTTTGTGAAAACTTACCCAGTGATTTTCACTATATATTCAAAACAGCTTAATTAATCCAGTTGAAGTCTATGTCAGCATTATGTAGCAATATGCTATAATCCTTCTTTATTTCTTATCACTTAAAGAATTTTTATTTAATCCTTTTTTTTTGTTTAATATTCCAGTAAAGTTCTTGCTTTTTAAATTATTTTAATTTTTACAGGTAATTCAAGACTGTTTAACCGAAAGTTTTATATCACTGGCAATGCTCGTATACGAAATCAATCCTTAGCTGACAGTATTTTAGTGAGAAGTGAAGCGTCACAGAAGCCCTCTAAAATAACATATCCTATCACACCAACTGAAAAGCTACTTCTGTCAACTGTCTTCAATAGAATACACCTTGAAGACTTCACGCTGGCATTATTCTCTCCCTTTGTTTACAGGTACCAGTCTACTGTCAACTTTACCTGTGAAAACTGGCGTATTTACGTGCTTATAGAAACTACATGTAATAATTCTTCAAGTCTTATCCTGCTAACTTTGCAAACAGTGTAGCTCCTGATCAGATGGCTTCTTCATGCATTTTGTTAATTGAATGAATACAGTATATCAAGTTATTTGATTGGCTGATATTCAGCAATGGGTGTGGCTAAATTAATTTATTCAGCAGGATAAGGGTTAAAATACTCAGTCATAGCTATCAACAAATTTAAACAAAACCCAAATGTATTGAGAGAAAAGTGGGGTTTACTTTATTTGGAGAAAAGTGGGATTTACTAGGGTATACATTATTTTCCAATTTTCTGCCATAAAATCACACAATTAGATTGTGTTTACTTGGTAGATCTAACAAGCATGCACAATCCTTTTTTAGCAGAAATTTTGAAAAATATAGGGAATCTAAAAGGAGTGGTCATTTCATAATTTTGGAATTTATTAAAAACAACACATGAAATAACCATATAGGATTTTTTTATCATATTCCTAGTACATACTTTCTACTTTTAAATTTGTTAGCTCTTTGCATGTCAGGAAATTCTGGATGTTTTTTTTTTACATCTACTGATTTTTTTTTATTCTTATTATTTCTAAATTAGCTTTTTCAAAAAGACTTTCAGGGTCAAACAGTTTTGACCCAGATCAGGCCCAACATTCTGTTGGGTCCAAACTATTTGCCATTAGGAAAACATGTGCATGTTACATAATGGCATCAAATATGGTGTCAGAAATGACAAATTTTAGGTATAAATGATAACATCTTTCTTATTTCTGCTTTCAGCATAGATCGTGGGTGCTCGTTAGAACCGCCTCAATGAGGCGGTTCTAAAGAGTACCCACAATCCATGTTATGGGGCAAAAATAAGGCAGATAATGTATACTCCCGTAAACCCCAGTTTTTCCTAATTAACATCACAAAAGCACGCCTATATAATTTTGACCCCCTGATACCCTATTTTTATAAAGTAAAACTGGGGTTTAAGTGGGTGTACATTATTTTTCTTATTTCTGCTCAAAAACATAGATTGTGGGTACTCAATAGAACCGCCTCTTTGAGGCGGTGCTATCGAGTCCCCGCAATCTATGTTTTCAGCAGAAATAAGAAAAATATCACACTTTTTCATCTTAAAATTTCTATTTTTGGGCCAAAAAATGGCAATGCATTTGTATAGGCGTGTTTTCGTAATGAAGTGGGGTTTTGGGGTGTTCATTTCACAGACTTGTTATTGTAATGCAAAGGTTATCAGCAAACCCAAATTCCTTTTTATGACTGTCAAACCTATGACAATTTTGAAAATTATCTTATTAAATGACAACTTTGAAAATTATCTTGCAAGAACAATAGTATTTTCCTATTGAACTATATGATCACTGGGTAGTCTTACAGCTGTGTATATACATCAAACAAGAGAGATTGCTTGGGTAGATATTATAATGCATGGAACAGAGGAACAATATCATTGGCTGAGATAGATCATATTACTGCTGTCTTATTGGCTTTCAAAGGCGCAAACTGAAAATTCATAAATGATGTTTCAACATTGAAAAAATTTCTTTACCATATTTATTTATTTTTTTTTATTTATTTTATTTTTATTTTATTTATTTATTTTTTTTTTTGCTAAAACAGCTAAGGGTGATGGAGTGTCAATAAAAAGCAAGAGCATCATAAATTCTAAATCTAAAAAGGGGCATAACTGTGCCAAAACTATTTTAAGGGTTACCTCACCTATTGGTAGTTGAGTTCCCCTTTCATAATGAACAACTAGTCCGAGTTTCATGTAAATATGTTCAGTAATGACAGAGATATTACAAAATGTCCACGTTTTTGCACAACAACGCAAACAATGCCAGAGTTATGACAATACCTCGTTGTTTTCTTCGAAAACAGCCAAGCTAACAACAAAAAAACAAAGTTGACCAAAATAAGAAAAAAGGCCCAAATTGTCGCAAATGCAAATAATGAAAAATATTTAATAACTAAATAGAATACACAAATAATCATACTTATGCAAAGTCATGTTATGTAACACCAGCATTAGGAAACCATGTCTGTGTGAAATAATGGCATCCAACATGGTGTCAGAAGTGACAAATATTAGGTAAAATTGTGACAGCTTTCTTATTTCTGCTTTTAACATAGATTGTGGGTACTCGTTAGAACCGCCTCATTGAGGCGGTTCTAACGAGTACCCACAATCTATGTTTTTGAGCTAAAATAAGGCAGATAATGTTTACCCCCTTACACCCCACTTTTCTCTATATAAAGCGGGGTTTAGAGGGGTCTGCGTTTCACGGACTTGTTATAGTGATGAGGGTCTTTCAATATTTACGTCAGACACCACAACTTCTTACCACACTTGTTCTAAATTTGAACAAGAATAATTTCAGCCCCCGCCCATAGGGGCTTGAAGAAATATATGGGCTGCATGATGCTTCCACGCAGAGCTGAATCCGGCCCGCACACTAGTATTGGTAAACCGCTTAGAGGATCTAAGCCTGTCCAGGAACCGCGGTGCGAGGCGGACCGTCCATGCTAATAAACCCTATTGGTTTCATTGGGCGACAGGGCTTGAGATGTCATTTCATCTCAATGTCGGGTAAAAGTCCCACAAAATTGGAAGCAACGTCTCCAAAATGACCTTTACAGTGTTGACGGGGACGTTAAACATCAAATCAATCAATCAATCAATTGAACAAGAATAATTTACTTCCCAAAATTGTGTCTTAAAAATTACCTGGATGTGACAAACAGTGTTGACCCTGATGAGATGCCACGTTTCTGTGGCATCTCATCTGTGTCTACGCTGTTTGCTCAAATCTATCGGTCTAATTATGGGCTCAAATCTATCGGGTCTAATTATGGTAAAAATTACATTACAGGAAAAGAATCACTGATCAAAACTTAGCCCTTCTCTTGCTGAATATTCATTTAAGCCACACCCATTTCTGTCTATCAACCAATCAAATTACTTGATGTAATTTATTGCTACAAATTCATAAACTAAATGTCAAACAGTGTAGATCCTGATCAGATGGCTTCTGAAGAAGCCATCTGATCTGGATCTACACTGTTTCCAAAGAAAGGGGTTGTCGTGAACAGCAAGATAAGAGTTAGCTTCGGTTCACAAGATTATATCAAACATTATATTCATGAGAAAACATGCATTTGTAACATGAAACATGCTTAGTAAGGGAAAAATCATTTAATCCGAAGTTTCTGATAAATTTTACAAAAGGTTTCTTACTGCTGTAAATATCTTAAAAAATAAACATTTAAGTTGAACAATAAACCCACTTTATATAGCTTTTATTTATTTATTTATTTTTTCGGGTCAAAGATGTAAACCTGTGTACTAAAATGTATCATACTCACCTTTCCAGATGACTATAGAAAGAAGGTGCTCATTAAAACCGCCTCATCGAGATGATTCGAACCAGTACCAAAAATCCATCTTTTTTAGCAAAAATAAGTGAAATTCTAACACAGCGCATCCATATAGGCAATGGAAAATAACTGTGTTTTATTCTACAACAAATCACGACAAGGAAGGGCGTGACGAGTGACGTCATTAAAAACTTCCAATTTATGACATCACTAGTCGATTTCCTTGACGTTGGACGATGTAACGTCATTTTCTCGCATCGAAAACGTTAGAAAAGGATATAAATGCATGTGTTTCAGTCGATAAATTTAGGGGGATTTCTTCTAACAATGGCGAAAAGTTGTGAGATTTTGAAGGAAACAACAGCATTATTGCCGATTTTCAGCCTGTTAGAATCGAAATAAATCAGCTCTAGTTTGTGATTTGTTGAATAATAAATCACAGTTTGTCGGTCAGTTGTAAGTAGACAAATCACGTGCGCTACGCGCTCGTGATTTGATCTACTTTACAACTGACCGACAAACTGTGATTTATTATTCAACAAATCACAGCTAGAGCTGATCTATTTCTTAAATAAAGGAATACTGTAATGATCCAAAATACTGGAACCGACAGATCTAAGCAAACCGTGGAGACCCAGATCAGACTGCTCCTGACCAAAGTTTCCACTGTTTGCCATTCCAGAAGCACTTTTTGAAACTCTTTTTGGATTGTTCTAAAATTTGTTAAAATTTTAGAACAACTATAGCACTTTGGCCTGAAGCTGCCCAAATTATTAGCATTTTATGGTACCCCAATGAACCCCACTTTAGTCTATATAAAGTGGGGTTTGTAGTGGTGTATATTATACAGACCTCTTCTATTAAACTGATCATTACGATAACACAACGGCCCCCGCCCATAGGGGCTTGAAGAAATATATGGGCTGCATGATGCTTCCATGCAGAGCTGAATCTGGCCCACACACTAGTACTGGTAAACCGCTTAGCGGATCTAAGCATGTCCAGGAACCGCGTGGCGAGGCGGACCCTCCATGCTAATAAATCCTATTGGTTTCATTGGGCGACAGGGCTTGAGATGTCATTTCATCTCAATGGCAGGTAAAAGTCCCACAAAATTGGAAGCATTGTCTTCAAAATGACCTTTACAGTGATGACGGGGATGTTAAACCTCAAATCAACTTAACAAAACGATAACACACAACCTCCAAAATGGTCATTTTTCTGATGAAAATTTGTGATAGTATCCTTATTAACATTCAAAATATAGGTTGTGGGTGCTTGTTAGAACCGCCTCATTGAGGCGGTTCTAACAAGTACCCAAAACCTATGTCTAGGAGCAGAAATAAAGAAAATAATGTATACCCCTGTAAACCCGTGTTTTCCCTATATAAAGTGGGGTGTAAGGGGGTGGTCATTTCACGGACTTGTTAGCGTGATGTGGCATATCAAAACATGTTTTCGGACTCAAAGAAAAGCCTGAATGTTTTTCTGCCTCCAAACTGAATATTTTTGGTAATTTTACAGAACTGTACAATTAAATATTGTTCATTACAAAGGAAAACTCCCATATATATTATTACATCAAGTGAAACAAATGCTATTCTTTTTTTAAAATCTAAATCAGAATTACGCTATTCTCTTTTTAATCTAAATTAGCAGTAATTCTATCTTAAAAATGTAATTTCTCAGTGATTTTATTTCTTAGGGATGTAAGATTGGGTTACCCTAAGAAATAGTCGAACTCTTCTGCAAGCGGTGAAGATCCTGATCAGATACCACATTCTGTAGCTCTGTTGTATGTGATCTTGTTCAGATTTTCTGGCCTTTTGTTCGAGAAGTCTGCTTATTTTCAAATTCTACATCAGAAATGGATAGCGGGTAACTCAAATATGTACAAACTGCATTTACCCTAAATACAGTGTAACCTCCATTAAACAGCCACCCTGGGAAAACTCCAAAACTGGCTGTTTAAGGGAGGTGGCTGTTCAACAGAGTGAAATGTTTGAGATGATGTTTGGCTTTTTATTGACAGACAAAAAAGACAGCTCAATATGGATGTACTAAAAGAAAAATAAATGATTGAGAGGTGTTATTTGACGCCTCTCCATCATTTATGTTTTTTTTCACATGCTTATATTGTATTTATGCATATATCACAATGGTAGTTTTGAGAAAAATCAATTTTGAAATAAATACACCAAAAGAGAAATTCCTATTTCAACATCCAATAGTTTGCTATTGAGTTAACTCTGGGTGTTTAATAGAGGGAGTAGCTGCTGGCTGGAGGAGAGGTAACTGCTGAGCAGAGGTTAAATATATAGTAAAATGCTATGGCAGGAATTATTGTGGCTGCTGAAGAGAGGTGGCTGCTAAACAGAGGTGACCATTAGTGGAGGTTTTACTGTATGGACACCTTATTCCTCACCATGAAAGTTCTAAAATTTGAACAAGTACAATTTTATACATCATGTTGTGTCTTCAAACAGCTGGATGAGTGGTAAACAATGTAGACCCTGATGAGACGCCACATTCTGTGGGGCCTCATCCGGTTCTACACTGTTTGTTCTAGTCTGTTTGTCCGAAAACAAACATTAATGTGGAACCCTTGTAAATTCCACATTTCTGTATATAAAGTAGGGTTTATATGCATAGCTCTTAATAACATGAACTTGATAAACATTATGTCCACACATTTATGTAATGACGGTCCCAGCCAACAGGGGCTTGAAGAAACATATGGACTGCATGATGCTTCCACGCAGAGCTTGGAAGCAACGTCTCCAAAATGACCTTTACAGTGTTGACAGGGACGTTAACCCTCAAATCAAATAAATCAGATTGATATTTTTCTTATTTACCATATTCGCCCTAATTACCGCACCGTGCGCTTAGCTTTTTCAAAATCATGTCAAAAAATCACAGTGAAAAATCTACCTAATTAGCGTACACTCGATGCGAAAACGATAGCTTCCAAGATGATGCATACTGATATTTAATGGGACGGAAAAGGATACTAAAGCATTGCCTTCACTGTTGAAACAATAACGGTAAGTTTTTTTGCCAATTTACTGTGAGAGCTTCCAGGGGGAGGTTACTGTAAAGTCTGGGCCTATGCATTTCCTTTTCAAAAATAGCTTTGGTGTGCGCTTATAGGAGCATGTGCGGTAATAGGGTGAATACGGTATACTCCAAACATAGGTTTTGGGAACTTGGTAGAACCGCCTCATTGCAATGAGTACCCACAATCTAACTGTCTTGGAGCAAAAAGGAAAATTCTAATCTTTACCCCCGTAAACCTGTTTGCTCTGCATAAATTAGGGTTTACTGAGGTAAACATTATTTTTCTCTATATAAAGTGGGGTTTAATGGGGTACTTATGTGATACTCCCACTTTTCTCTTTATAATATAGGGTTTATGTGGCTATTCATTACATAAATTTGTTTGATTTGAAGTTTAACATCCCTGTCAACACTGTAAAGGTCATTTTGGAGACGTTGCTTCCAATTTTGTGGGACTTTTACCCGACATTTGAGATGAAATGACATCTCAAGCCCTGTCGCCCAATGAAACCAATAGGGTTTATTAGCATGGACGGTCCACCTCGCACCGCGGTTCCTGGGCAGGCTTAGATCCTCTAAGCGGCTACCAGTACTAGTGTGCGGGCCGGATTCAGCTCTGCGTGGAAGCATCATGCAGCCCATATATTTCAAAATATAAAACATTTTCTTATGAAAAATGTTAGTTCTAGATATTAGGTGACATGTAAGCACACAGGTAAGGTATTGTAATTGGGTGTCTATAATTTTTCTATTTTTTGATCAAAACCATAGACTGTTGGTACTCATTAGAACTGCCTCATCATTGAGGCAGTTTCACCCCAGCCCATCGGGGCTTGAAGAAATAGATGGGCTGCATGATGCTTCCAGGCAGAGCTGATCACTGACCCACTAACAAGTACTGGTAAACAGCTTAGAGTATCTAAGCCTGCCCAGGAAAAGACGTGCAAGTCGGTCCGTCCATGCTTATAAACCCTATTGGTTTCATTGGGTGGAAGGGCTTGAGATGTCATTTCATCTCAAGGTCGGGTAAAAGACCCACAGAATTGGAAGCAATGTATTCAAAATGACCTTTACATTGTTGACGGGGATGTTAAACCGCATATCAAACAAACAAATCATTGAAGCAGTTCTAATGAGAACAACAACCCATGTTTAGAGCAGATGTAATGAGACAATTATTGCCATTTTGGAAGACATAAAGGGCCATTTAGGGTCATAAAGCCAGCCCCCACCCCCCGACACACAAACACACACAAAAGAAAAAGACAAGTTTATCTCAGGTGTGTGGCGTGTTAACCCTTGTCCTGCTGAATATTTAAATATGCCACACCCACTACTGATTATCAACCAATCAGATTACCTGATACAAATTATTGCTACACATTCACAAATTGAATGACAAACAATGAAGATCCTGATCAGATGGCTTCTTCAGAAGCCATCTGATCTGGATCTACATTGTTTGAAAGATAAGACATATCGGGGCTCAGCAGGACAAGGGTTAACCCATTTTGTACCAAAAGAAATCTTCCAACTTATATATAACAGGAGTTCATTCCAAAATTTAGGGGTGTCGGGTTGTTTTTTCTTCAAAATTTATTTGGAAAATGGCTTAAGTTTTCACAAACAGTGTAGGCCTTGATCAGACGCCACTTTATGCGGCGTCCGATCTGGGCCTGAACTGTTTGCCAGGGTACCTGTTTAGGGGGTTTCTGGTACTAAATGGGTTAATATTAGAGAGTGGGTGAGTGTTTGAGTTTTATGTTTTACCAACAGCTAAGGTCATATGAAGACGGGACAGCAGTTTAAAGACTCATCCGAAAGTCTGGAGAAGCCCGGGATCGATCCTGCGACCCCTGGTTTACAAGGCCAGTAGTGTAACCACTGAGGCTTCTATGTTAACCCTTGTCCTGCTGAGCCCGGATATGCCTTATCTTTGAAACAATGAAGATCCAGATCAGATGGCTTCTGAAGAAGCCATCTGATCAGGATCTTCATTGTTTGCCATCCAGTTTATGCATTTGTTGCAATAATTTGCATCAAGTAATCTGATTGGCTGATAATCAGTAGTGGGTGTGACCTATTTAAATATTCAGCAGAACAAGGGTTAATATTAGTAGTGGTGATATGGAGGTCACCACAATACATCTACAATTACACAATCTTATTCTCTAGTGGCTCCCATTGTTATAAACGATCCAATTAAGTCAACCTCACAATGACCAAAGGGTAGTTTGAATATAAAACTGGATAGTTTAACATCTTATTAGTAAAATTTACCTCTCCGTTAATTTATCTCGTGAAAAGGAACGGTCGAGTCAGGTTTTCTGCCTCAGCGACCGGACGCGTAGGAAATGATAGGTTGTCAATTTGAAATGAGTCTAATATATTTAAATACCCTGAAGATGTGGAATTTGTCTTTAAAGAAACTCGAGAAGCAATATTTATGTGCAAAGAATGATAATAAATTAAAAATTTTGAAACTGAAGCAAAGAATTACGGTGAAGACAGATGTGACATAAGAGGTGAAGCTTTCACAGCTGTCTCTTCTGAGGTTATTTGTTCTTATGGGAATGAATTTCATTTCTGTGGGCTTCAAGCTAAGTCAGTGACTTACTGGAGTTTGCAATGATAATGATAATTCATTAGTTATAATAATCCCCACACTTTTCGAAGAAAAAGTGGGGATATTGAAATGGTCTTCGTCGTCCATACGTCTGTCCATCCATCCGTCTTACCAGATAACTCCTCCTAGACGGTTATAGACAGAAACTTGAAACTTTAGAAACTGATACATCTTGTATGACACTTTCAGAATTTTGATCCTACCCCTATGAGTGGGGCCAGGGGTGGGGCACCTTTGGGGTAAAAAATCAAAGTTTCTAGGACATGGTCCTGTAGCATATTAAAACGAACGGCAGGATGAGTAGAATACATTACAATCAAAATTTTACCCCTCTGGCCAAACACCCCTAGGGGACAGCCCAGGGGGTGGGGCCCGCGGAGAAGCGTGGGGATATACGATGACCTGCAATCGACTGCGCAATTCTACTTCCAATTTTGTCATCCAGGGGCCAGTTGTTCAAAGCATCGTTAGCTTGACGAGCTCGTTAGTGGTCGAAATGTTAACTGTTCTAGCAAGTACAATATTGAAAATTTTGGTATTTTTGCTGACAAAATGTGAGCAGCTTTTGCATTCGCAAAAGCTGCTTACATTTTTTCAGCAAAAAATTCAGCAAATTTGCCATATTTAATGATCAAAGTTTTAACGATATGTTAACTAACGACGTCGTTAGTTTTGAACAACTGGCCCCAGATGTTTAAAAATGCCCACAAAATGGTTCACGATGTAATATAAGAATCTTATATGGGTGTGAGGGGTGGATGGAAAAATCCGTCCCGAGGGACACTGTCCGGCATCACGAGGCTTGCCGAGTGCTGCCGGACAGTGATCCCGAGGGACGGATTTTTCTTTCCACCCCTCACACCCATATTGGATTCTTTTTCTTGCATACCTTCCATTTCTTAAAGCGGATTTTTAATGCTGCTGTCACTTCGGTTACCGACGTCCGCCATTTTGTGATGACACAACAGGAATGTTTAGTGACGTCACGCATGACGCCGCCGCGCATGAGGTTGTAATCAACCAGTGCATTTATCAAACACGCGATTATATTCGATTTGGGGTCGGAACACCAGGGTCAGAACATAAATTTCAATCCAAGGGTAAAATCACGGATTTCCTTGTCCGGTGTGCAAGAATGATTATTCAGTCAGATTAAGCTGTCATCTTTGAAAGAAATCCAAGCGAAAAAAAACAAACAAACAACGTCAAGTGTTTAAATTCAGTTTATTTGTATTCTAACATTTACATTTTTAATAGTTTTCCATGTGTCAATCAAACGCTGTTAACGTCGCATCATTAACACGCGGGTTCTTAACATGCTCTTTGACTTTACATTATAATACTACCCCTCACTTTGTGAAACAGATCTGTGATTCTTGCACATAGAATTTATCGAAGCATAAAACTTAAATTTCACCCAATCAAATTACTTGAAATGCACATAATGATAGAGAACTGGAATTATAAACTGATAAGGCCCAGAAAAGCAACATCTGAAAATGTCGTCTGCTTAAATCGTCTGCTGAATCTTCTTGTGAACTTTGCATACAGGCAAAGTGTGGGCCCAGATCAGACCTCTAGATCTGGGCCCCCACTGCTTGCAAAAAATGACTTTTAAAGTAACCTGAGCAGATGGCAAAGCAGACAAAAACTGTTGTGATTGGCATTTTATGGGTTAATTAGCATTATGATTGTTAAAACTGATCATTTAATATGGCCAATATTCTATGTTTTGCTGCAAAAAATGTGAGTTATGCTAAGCTAAAGCTACTCGCACAGTTTTGCAGCAAAAAGACAGGGTATTAGATACATGTAATGTACTTGATAGAACAGTTAACGAATGACCACTAACAAGCTTGTTAAGTTAACGATGCTTTGAACAACTAGCCCCCCCCCCCACCCCCCCCCCCCCCCCACACACACCCTCCGCTCCAAACTGCTGGTTGTTTTTGACATTGCCTTGTTTTGTCTATTTTTCATGACAGTTATGATTTCAATAGGAAAACAAAATATCAAACTAAATAAGAATGTTGACATTATAACAGTGTAGCCTACAAAACTGCAACCAAAGCACTGAGTCAGCACAAGTGGGTTGATTGTTTTCAATGGCCTCCGCCCATCGGGGCTTGAAGAAATAGATGGGCTGCATGATGCTTCCACGCAGAGCTGAATCCGACCCGCACACGAGTACTGGTAAACCTCTTAGAGAATCTAAGCCTGCCCAGGCCAAGTGGTGCACGTCGACCTGTCCATGCTTATAAACCCATTGAGATGTCATTTCATCTCAAAGTCGGGTAAAAGTCACATAAAATTGGAAGCAACGTCTCCAAAATGACCTTTACAGTGTTGACGGGGATGTTAAACCTCGAATCAAACAAACAAACAATATTACATTGTACAAAACTGCAACCAAATCACTGAGTCAGCACTGGTGGGTTGATTGCCTCCAGGTGTGGGCTGGGAAAATGGTCTTTAACTTGAACTTGAACACTTTCATTTGACCCTTAATGTTCTGGGGCCTGTTGTTCAAAACATTGTTAGCTTAACGAGCTCATTAACAGTCAAATTTTTATTTGTTCTAGCAAGTAAATTATCTAATAAAGTGTTATTTTTGCTGAAAAAAATGTGAGCAGCTTTTGCAAATGCAAAAGCTGCTCACATTTTTTTCAGCAAAAGTATTAGCGTATTTGCCATATTAAATGATCCAAGTTTTAAATAAAATACTTTTGAGGTTATGATCAAGGTTAAAGTTTTTGTGATGGACAGTCAGAGTCAAACAAACAAGCAAACAGACTTTATTACTATATGCCCACCGAATCAAAGATTCTCGGGGTGGGGGGGGGGAGGGGGGAGATAAATATCATATGGAGATGTGAAAAAATGCACTATTGCATACAGGTATGTTATCATAATGCACACACAAAAGCAATCATAGAAACAATTGAACAATAACCGGTACCTAATTAACCTGGGTTCATAGGGCTCCAAAACAATTGAGATATCAATGTATTCTGAAATTCCAATTTTTTTATTTTATTTTTCCAAATTTTAAATCAACTCAACACTTTAAACAGGAAAGTTGTTCCGAAACTAAAGCTTTACTTATTGATACCAAAACAACATTAACAGGATTAATAAATGATCTTATTAAAATTAACATTACACCAAAATAACCTGTTGGCCAGTTCTCAAAAAACATTATTACATAGTTTGACATTGAAAGGTTTCTAACTGTTGGTTTTCTTTGGCTCCAGCATTTCAGTGGTTTCTTGTTGGCGAGTCCTCAACGTTAAAGTTTCATGTCTGTAGTTGTTTGTTTTTTTTGTGTTCACGGAGATGTTGCACTGATGAGTTAGGAGGCCTTCATGCGGACTGAACAAATTATTTGTCTTAATCACGACGGAAGTAAGGGCAAGAATTGTGGCCACGTAAAATCGATTTAAGCCCCCCAGTGGAATTTGTTTCCACTGACTGTCCAAGGCGGTTCTTCTGTCGCAGTTTATTTTTGATATGGTTTGTCTTTGGGTATTTGTGTCGCTTATATTATTTTATTTTGGATAGCCTATTGGCAATTTTGTGGAAAAGTAACTGTCCTTTTGGCTTTCCGCTGTTGATGTTTCCGTTGGGGTCTGTTGTTTTATGTTTGTGTTTCTTTCTATTTGGTGTCTCTGGTGGGAGCTGTGGGTTAATTATATCGATTCCTGATCATTGCCTCCACTTCTATTTTTCATTATTAAAACTTTTTCTTTTAATCTTTAGAAGGTGATCGGTTGACTTCCTAGAAATACAGTTGACACTTGCTATCTTAAATTTCTTTTTTTGGTTTAACCTTTGTCCTGCTGTGCCAGTATATGTCTTGCCTTTCAAACAATGAAGAAGCCATCTGATCAGGATCTTCATTGTTTGCCATTCACTTTATGAAATTTTGCAATAACTTGCATCAAGTAATCTGATTTGCTGATTATCAGTAGTGGGTGTGGCATATTTAAATATTCAGCAGGACAAGGGTTAAGATAACATTACCAGTTATTTAAGATAAAAGGTGCTGAATTTTTGATGTTCTTATCAACACTGTTTAAGTCATTTTGGGAGACTTGCTTCATATTACCCGACATCAAGATGAAATGACATCTCAAGCCCAGCCACCTAATGAAACCAATAGTGCTTATATGCATGGACTTACACCACTTTGCCTGGGCAGGCTACGCATCCTTCTAAGCTGTTAACCAATACTCATGTAAGCTTAGTATCAGCTCTTGCAGCCCAATCTACCTCTCCTAACCCCGATGGACAGGGGCCTAGTTTGATTTGGTTGGTTGATTTGAGGTTTAACGTCCCCATCAACACTGTATAGGTCATTTTGGAAACATTGCTTCCTATTTTGTGGGACTTTTACCCGACATTGAAATGAAATGATATCTCGAGCCCTGTTGCCCAATGAAACCAATAGGGTTTATAAGCATGGACGGTCCGACTCGTGCGCACCGCTTTGCCTGGGCAGGCTTAGACCTCTTAGCCGTTTACCAGTACTCGTGTGCGGGTCGGATTCAGCTCTGCGTGGAAGCACATTTCTTCAAGCCCCAATGGGCGGGGGCCGGAAACCAATAGTGTTTATATGAATGGACTTACACCACTTTGCCTGGGCAGGCTTAGTCCTTCTAAGCCATTCACCAATACTCATGTGTGGTTAGTTTCAGCTCTTGCAGTCCAATCTACTTCTCCTAGCCCGATGGACAGGGGCCTAGCTTGAGATTTCCGTGATTGAGATGAGAGAAAACTGGACAAAGCCAGCACCATGGCTGACGACATGATCGTCTCAGATAATATCATGAAAACACACCTATATAATTTTGACCCCCTTAAACCCCAATTTTATATAGTAGAGATTGTGGGTACTCTTTAGAACCCCCTTACTGAGACTGTTCTAATGACTACTCACAACCTATGTTTTGTGCAGAAAGATGAAAAATATCAGGAGTTTTATCTGAAAATTCTCATTTTTAGGTGATAAAATTTTACCAGTACAGGGCAGTCCTTCTACTCATTATAACACGGTTTAGGTTATAACATGGAGGTCTTGCCCCCCAAAATTGTCATTTACTATAATTTCTACATAAAAATATCCCTTTATAACACGGATCTGTTCTATGCATCCCAAACATAGCATTATAAAGGGACTGCCCTTATATTTGAAAAGGCATTTTTTCATAATTAGAATTTGTAACATGTCCCATTTATGGTAAAAAAATGAGTTTTTTCGAGCTCATTAAACATCAAACTGCCAAACACGACCTTTGCAGATTCTCCGAAAAATAACTTCGGTTTGCAAGGAGAGTCATGATTTTCACAAGCTTGTCAATTTTATTACAGAATTTACATCAAAATATGTTGGGCTCTTTTTTAAGTATTAACTCAAATTCAAATTTCAAAAATTTTAGATGAAAAACTAATAGAGTCTATGAGAATAAAATGTTAAGTGATATTCAAGGTTTGAGACGAGATATTAGATCAACGGATAAAGAGTAAAACACAAACATCTTAAAATCTACAAAGATAGACAAGATCCTGCTAATTAAATGTTTCTTTTTATTTCTGAAATAAGATCTGATCAAAAGATTTATGAATTAAAACATGACATTATAATTCAAGGTTGAGTTTGATTAAAATCGTAGAAAAACTTGTTAACAAACTGGCAAAAACCAACGTACACCATCAATTGGGACAACCTTTGGTCTTGGCAAACAGTGTAGAACAAGATCAAAAGTGCTAAGAATTACAAAACATATATTACATTATTATTCAAGGTTCAATTTGATTAACCCTTTTTGTCCCAAATGGAATCTTCCTCCTTATATATAGCAGGAGTCCATTCCAAAATTTAGGGGTGTCGGGTTGTGTTTTCTTCAAAATATATTTGGAAAATGGCTTAACTTTTCGCAAACAGTGTAGGCCCTGATCAGACGCCGCAGAATGCGGCGTCTGATCTGGGCCTGCACTGTTTGCCCTGATACCCGTTTTGGGGTTTCCAGTACTAAATGGGTTAAAGTCAATTGAAAACCTGTTCACAAACGATTGAGTGGGAGAGCCTTTGGTCCAGAAAACCAGTGTAGACCCAAGTCAGACTGTTCCTTTAGACTGCTCCTGAGCTGTCTGATCTGGGTCTACACTCTGTCACCCTGTCAGCAGCACCGCATAGCTAAACCATCCTAGTTAGATTTGATGCCAATTAAACCTAGAGTTGCTAGAGTCAAGAATAAAAGGAGAAAACAAAACACACAAAGGACTTGAGTTTCACTTCAAAGAAGACAAAAAAAAATGAGCAAATTTTACCATTTTACTACTATTTTTTCTTATTTTAATGTCAAATCAAAAGAATTCATTTAAGGCACCAAAATACAGGTGCCAGTGTTGTGGCAACCGTAAAAAGTCTCCCTGCCCCACATCATAGTGTATAGTTTATATTTTCTTGTCCTTTGGGATCATTGATTCAATTGTGGAATTTTGAAAATATTTGCGGGTCACTGATGAGGCCTAATTGGACGAAACTAGCTAAGTCTGACCCAGAAAACATGTACACTTCATATTTTCCAGTTCTGTGGTGTATTCTTTGCTTCCAAAGGATAACCCTTTTATAGAACATATTTAACGTCACTACAGCTGGTGTCTGGGAACGTGTGGTGGCCATAAAAAGTCTCCCTGCCCCACATCATAGTGTAGTTTATATTTTATTGTCCTTTGGGATCATTGATTCAATTGTGGAATTTTGAAAATATTTGAGAGACACTGATGAGGCCTAATTGGCCGAAACTAGCTAGTCTGGCCCAGAAAACATGTACACTTCATATTTTCCAGTTCTGACTGGTGTATTCTTTGCTTCCAAAGGATAACCCCTTTTATAGAACATATTACACAGGTTACAAAGTGTCCACACTATATTGTGAATAACAGGATGGCCTAGCTGTCTGCTCGCTACTTGCAGTATTTTATAAACCTTATCTTGCCGAATATTCATTTAAGCCACACCCATTTCTGTCTATCAACAAATCAAATTACTTAATGTAATTTATTGCTACAAATGCATAACTCAATGCCAAACACTGTAGATCCTGATCAGATGGCTTCTTCAGAAGCCATCTGATCAGGATCTACACTGTTTGCAAAGATAGGGGTTGTCGTGAACAGTAAGATAAGGGTTCTTCAGAAGCCATCTGATCAGGATCTACACTGTTTGCAAAGATAGGGGTTGTCGTGAACAGCAAGATAAGGGTTCTTCAGAAGCCATCTGATCAGACTCTACACTGTTTGCAAAGATAGGGGTTGTCGTGAACAGCAAGATAAGGGTTCTTCAGAAGCCATCTGATCAGGATCTACTCTGTTTGCTAAGCTAGGGGTTGTCGTGAACAGCAAGATAAGGGTTCTTCAGAAGCCATCTGATCAGGATCTACACTGTTTGCAAAGCTAGGGGTTGTCGTGAACAGCAAGATAAGACTTCTTCAGGAGCCATTTGATCTGGATCTACACTGTTTGCAAAGCTAGGGGTTGTCGTGAACAGCAAGATAAGACTTCTTCAGGAGCCATTTGATCTGGATCTACACTGTTTGCAAAGCTAGGGGTTGTCGTGAACAGCAAGATTAGACTTCTTCAGAAGCCATCTGATCAGGATCTACACTGTTTGCAAAGCTAGGGGTTGTCGTGAACAGCAAGATTAGACTTCTTCAGAAGCCATCTGATCAGGATCTACACTGTTTGCAACGCTAGGGGTTGTCGTAAACAGCAAGATAAGGGTTCTTCAGGAGCCATCTGATCAGGATCTACATTGTTTGCAAAGCTAGGGGTTGTCGTGAACAGCAAGATAAGGGTTCTTCAGAAGCCATCTGATCAGGATCTACACTGTTTGCAAATCTAGGGGTTGTCTTGAACAGCAAGATAAGGGTTCTTCAGAAGCCATCTGATCAGGATCTACACTGTTTGCAAAGCTAGGGATTGTCGTGAACAGCAAGATAAGGGTTCTTCAGAAGCCATCTGATCAGGATCTACACTGTTTGCAAAGATAGGGGTTGTCTTGAACAGCAAGATAAGGATTAATAATAATAATAATCAACTTTGTTTCCTTGAACAAGAGGCTTTATCCACATTGCTTAGTACTGGTTTTTTACTCAGGAAGAGGAAGCAAAAAGGTTGGTCACATGGAAGATTAGTACGCGTAAAAAGTCGATAAAAGCCTCCTTTGTGTAGTGGTAAAGCTATGCGCCTTGTAAACAAGGGGTCGCAGGATCGATCCCGGGCTTCTGTAGACTTTCGGATGAGTCTTTAAACCGATGCCCCGTATCCGTATGACCTTAGCTGTTGGTCAGATGTAAAACTCAAACACTCACTCAAGGAAACAACATGCGGTGCTTGCGGGGATCAAACCCGCTACCCCTCAATCTCATATCCGATGCTTAACCAATGCACCACTGTTTTAGGAACCAGATTAGCAGATTAAAAGTTTATACTTTGTGACTATACTGTTCTGGGTGACGATCTAATTGTCGGCCACTATTAAATAGATTTCATTTAACCCATTTAGTACCAGAAACCCCAAAACGGGTACCTGGCAAACAGTGCAGGCCCAGATCAGACGCCGCACAAAGCGGCGTCTGATCAGAGCCTCCACTGTTTGCTAAAAGTTCAGTCATTTTCCAAATAAATGTTCATGAAAACACAACCTGACACCCCTAAATTTTGAAATGAATTCCAGCTATTCATAAGGAGGAAGATTCCATTTGGTACAAAAAGGGTTTAATAGGTGAAAGTCCAGGATAAATCTCTGTACCACTATTTCCTTTGCTATTTATTTTTCAGAGAAAATATGGTTTAACATTACATGTAAGGTTGCACTACAGTAAATAATTGGTCTTTATGAAAGCTGTACTTGCTTTGGGGATGCTTTCAGTACAGAATTGAATATTCTGCTGCTTCTCATTGGATTTGGTGCTAAGCCATTATTTTTCTGAGAAGTTTTATTGTTTATTAGAAGAAATATTAGTAGGTACATATTTGCTATTGTGAAAAGCAGCTGATTTAAATTGAACCAGAAAATTGTGCTGACTGGCCACTGGAAATGCCTGGATTAATTCGCTGCGGTATGGGGTTGTTGACACTGGCTGCCCAAAAGGCCAAAATATGCCGCACAGCACCCATATTTTTTAGCTGCTTCTGGAAGGTAAATGATCAGCCTGTCAAATTATATGTCTCATAATGGAAGCATTAGACTTGCTGAATTGTGGTAGAACATGGAATATGCCCCAATTTACATTGTGAGTAAGGGGATTTTTTTTACTGTAGTGCCACCCTAAATATCTGCTGCATGGGACTGACGATTAACATGCAATGTCACATCACATGAACCGGTCTGTGAAATGAAGACCCCTCTAAACCTCACGTCATATAAAGAAAAATGGGGTTTAAGGGGGTATACATTATTGTTCTTATTTCCGCTCCAAGACAAAGGTTGTGGGTACTTCTTAGAACCGCCTCAATGAGGCGGTTCTAAGGAGCACCCACAACCTATGTTTTGAGCATTTATCAGAAAAATACCACGAATTTTCATCAGAAAATAGCCATTTTGGAGATACGAAAAATGCACTATGTCGCAAGGGTGAGTTATCATAAGGAAATCTTCAAAGATAAGGTATGACAATGTACCTTTTCATTTTAAACAACTCAAAATTTAAGACTTCTAAATCTGGTTAAAAAGTACAAAGTAAAATTCTGACATTTAAATGAATTCTATTAGTGGCCGACAATTAGATAATCTCCCACAACAGTATAGCCACAAAGCTCAATCTTTTAATCTGCTAATCTGGTTTCTAAAACAGGATTAACATCATAGATCCACACTCATGTTGAACACATTTTAACAGGAACCCATTTTAAATGGGGACACCCCAAAAAAAAGATACTGGCAAATAGTGCAGGCCCAGATCAGATGCGACAGAAAGAGCTTCAATGTTTGCAGAAAGCTCAGCCATTTTTAGATCAATTTCCAAAACCAAATTGTCCCCGCCCATCGGGGCTGGGAGAAACAGATTGGGCTGCATGATGCTTCCAGGCAGAGCTGAAACCGCCACACACAAGTACCGGGTACTGGTTAACCACTTAGGTCTAAGCCTGCCCAGGCAAAGTGCTGTGAGTCCAACCGTCTGTGCATATAAACCCAATTCGTTTCATGGGTCGGCTGGGTTTGAGATGTCATTTCGTCTCAATGTCGGGTAAAAGTCCCACAAAATTGGCAGAAACATCTCCAAAATGATCTAAATAGTGTTGACGCCAGTGTCTGATCAGGGCCTGCATTGTGTCTGATCAGGGCCTGCATTATTTGCTAACATGATTTTCCATTACACAATAAAATAAAAACAAACAAGAGCACCGCATGCGGGTGCCAATGCTGGGCTACAAAAATTCTAAGTCGAAAAAGGGGCATAGCTGTGCCGAAAATATTTTGAGGGTTACCTCAACTATTGGTATGAGTTCCCCTATAATGAACAACAAGTAAATATGTTCAGTAATGACAGAGATATTACAAAATGTCCAAGTTTTTGCTAAACGACGCAGACGACAGCAGAGCTATGACAATACCTCGTCGATTTCTTCGAAAACAGCCAAGCTAAAAATGAAACTCACATTCCATAAAGGTGCATTATTGAGCTATCGGTAAAAAATGCTTCCAAAAATAAAATACATATAGCCCGCATTTTTCTTTAAAACATTACAAATGAATGCATTTTATGCAAAAATGCAAACAATTATGATGACAGGTAAACGAGTTTGAGAGGGATTCCCTAACTAGGTTTCGAACACTAGTTAGATCTATTTTAGTTCGTGACAAAAATAGAATCCCCATATAATTATGACGTTATGTGGCGTTCATTTTTGGCCTTGTTTGCTAAGGCCATGCCTGAATCGGAAAATAATATGACACTGAATACCATGCCATAAGTAACGACACTCAGAGACGATACTGTCGCCATGTATGTGTAAAGTGACAGATTTATTTTTTGGAACAGAAATTCCGAACACATGTTCAGAGCAAAGGGTAAACACGAATGAAAACGACCATTTTCACTAAGTTCTGAAGCTGTATTTAGCTCCAAAAGTGTACACATGACAAAGCAGTATGAATTGAAGATAAAAACCAGAAAAAAAAATTTGAGACCCGGTAGCTCAATAATGCACCTTTAATGATAAATGGACTTGACCAAAATATAACAATGGAAGAGTCTACCAGTATACAATGGGTAACAAAGGATAAAGAGCAACACAAGCATATACAGTTGAGTCTCGTTATCTCAAACACTGATATATCAAACTATTGCTAAAGGGGAATGGATACCCCTTCAGTGGAGGCAACTCCTGCAAAAGTGTTTTTGTCTCCCATGTCAATAGGGGTCAACTCTTAAAGGAAAGAATTTGCTCCTCAAGTCCTGGAAGTTGTCTCCCTTTGAAAAATGGCGGAAAAATCTGCCAGGTGTTCCTATTCCTCTTAGGTCAAACAAAATTTTGGACATTGTTTCAGTTTTGCTGTATGTTCATTAGATTTCAACTCTTCTTAACTCATGGTCCCCACCCCCATCGGGGCTTGAAGAAATATATGATGCTTCCACGCAGAGCTGAAACCGACCCGCATACAAGTACTGGTAAACTGCTTAAAGGATCTAAGCCTGCCCAGGTAAAGCGGTGGGAGTAGGCCCGTTCATGCTAATAAACCCTTTTGTTTTCATTGGGCGGCGGGGCTTGAGATGTCATTTCATCTCAATGTTGGGTAAAAGTCCCATGAAATTGGAAGCAACGTCTCCAAAATGACCTTTATAGTGTTGACAGAGACGTTAAACCTCAAATCAAACAAACAAACAAACAAACAAACTCTTCTTATTTCAAACTATATTTATCTCAAACCAAAATTTCCCAGTCCAGAATTGCCCGCTTTGGCCCTCAGTACCTAAGACTACTGACAGAAGCCTTTAGGTCCCTGGAATTAAGAGAGGCTAATCAGTCATTTTGAATGAGGCATCTGTGTTCAGACGGTGAAGGTCTCGCTGTATATGAAAAATAATACATTTATGAACAAGAGCTGCCGCCTAACGGGCGCCAATTATACCCCCGCATGCGTTGTCAGATTTTACAAGTATTTGACCTTGAGGTCAACGTAAAGGTCAAGGTCAGGTTTGTGTATATCAATCTTAAGTACTAGTGGCAAGGTGTGTGGTGTGTGAATATTAAAGAAATCGGTCAAAGAATAAGGAAGTTATGAGCAATGTTAAAGTTTTTTGTAACGGACCGACGACAGACGACTTTGTAACGGACCGACGACAGAAGACAGACGACAAGCTGACTCCTATATACCCCCTTCAAACTTCGTTTGCGGGGGTATAAAAAGATTAATAATATTTTTGTGACAAACCTACGGAACACGGGAAGGGACATGAATTTTTTTTTTTTAATATGTTTTTCGCACAACTTAATATCTTGTTCGCACAACTTAATATCTTGTTTGCACAATTTAATATCTTGTATGTAAGCACAACATATTAAAAATAAATTCATGTCCCTTCTCGGGTTCTGTGCAAACCAAATGGTGGCTTGATTCAGATACAATACTTCTTCTGTCAGATAAGATAGGATACTTGAACTCTTATCCTGCTGTTCACGACAACCCGTATCTTTGCAAACAGTGTAGATCCAGATCAGATGGCTTCTTAAGAAGCCTTATGTTGCTGTTCACGACAACCCGTATCTTTGCAAACAGTGTAGATCCAGATCAGATGGCTTCTGAAGAAGCCTTATGTTGCTGTTCACGACAACCCCTATCTTTGCAAACAGTGTAGATCCAGATCAGATGGCTTCTGAAGAAGCCATCTGATCAGGATCTACACTGTTTGACATTCAATTTATGAATTTGTAGGCATAAATTACATTAAGTAATTTGATTGGTTCAAAGTCAGAAATGGGTGTGGCTAAAATAAATATTCAGCAACTGCAGGGCATCAAGTGATATTAGAAGTCAAAAATATAGGTTAGGTCCAGAAATATAGGTATCTAGCGGCCAGAAATATAGGATAATATAGGTTGCCTACACTGAAGAAAATAAGCCAGATTTGTATTTTACACCACCACCATCACCACCTACCAGCTCTCTCTTTTTATTAATCATACAACATATAGAAATAGATAAGGTGGTCAGCTGGTTATAATTAAGGAAAAAATCTTTAATTAATCTCCATAAAATTCAGTCCTTAGTAGGTGATTCTAATGAATGCCCTCAATGTATGTGTTATACAGAACTGAGTGATCTACATAAATATCATCAGGTAACCACCTTATCCATTGTGTGTCTATCTGATAATTTAGACAGAATCAAAACATGGGACTTTCTTCCCTTTAAACAAAAGGGCCTTGATGGCCCTAGATTGCCCACGTGATCCATAGTGTAACAAGTAGGCTGCGTAGAGGGTCCATTTTTGGTCCCAGGGCTATAATTTGCACAATCTTGGTCAAGGTCCACTATATAAAGCACCATACCAAATATCAAAGCCTGAGCCTTCTGGTTTTAGACAAGAAGATTTTTTAAGGTTATCCCTATATAAGCCTATGTAAAACCAGTGGGCCCTGGGGCAGAGCCAGTTTTGGCCCTAGGGCTATAATTTGAACAACCTTGGTAGAGACCCACTAGATGAAGCTTCATACCAAATATCAAAGACCTGGGCCTTCTGGTTTCATACAAGAAGATTTTTAAGGCTTTTTTCTTATTTTCCCCTATTTTTGTGTGCTGTGGCAACCACCAGAAAAAATTCAGACATGATTCCACATGGAGTCTTTGTGGACAGTTACAGAAATCATGGTGGAACTCTTTTTTCCTGTCTGACTCTAGCAGTACATGGAATTTGGTTACAGATTCCGCAAGGAAATGGCCAGATCGAAACAGACTTTCTCCATGAAAATCGGTTAACCAAATCTCTGCTTAAAAGTCTGGCATGAAAACAGAGCATAATCACTTCCTGAAACATAATATTTTGGCAGGAGCACTCCCTATAACACATTCAAAGGCATCAGGGATGATGGCTAGCTTTAAGTGTTGCTTTACAACTTTACAAGTATAAAGCTGTTCTAAGGATTTCCAACTATATATTGGAAGACACTGTGAGTTACTTTTAGTATTTTAGATTAACAGTGTTTTAAATTGATTAAATGCTTAACTAGTGGGGTGTCAAAAGTTTTATGTTTGCACACTGCAAAGATTGCACCCCACCCACATATTTATGTATGTGTTTGCAGACTGAAGTTATTAGATCACAATGAATCTTTGGAAAGCCAAGGATTCAAATTCAAGAGTTACATGAAAGTTTATATGAAAGTAGAATGCAAGGTTTTTGTATGTTCTTTTCCAGCACAAGTACAGTCCTTCCTTATTGTGTATAGATAAAAACTCCAAATGTTTACAGCGTATGTTAAGATGATTGTGTTATGTTAATGAAACTGGACCAACTATTTAGACTAGCAGGAATCCTGCAGGAATATACAGAAGTAATGATGTCACAAGCTCAGGCAGAAATCTTGTCAATAATTCATTCAGGAATCCTGCCAATAATTCATGCAGGAACCATGAAGGAATCCTGTCAGTAATTTATACAGAAATCCTGTCTGTTTTTTTTTCTACATGCTTCCTGGATCAATTTTCCTGCTAATTTAAATATTTCATAAGCTTTTCCACACTGATTCCCTCCTGAATCCCGACTCAAATACAAAATTTAAGTGAAAATTCTATGTGGAAATTCTATTTGAAAATTTTTCATACATGTTTCATGTCAGAATCCTGTCACAATATTTCTGCAGAAATACTACAACTTAATTTCATACAAATATGTTCTAGAAAGGGTTTTCCTTTGGAAGCAAGGAATACATGACAGAACTGGAAAATATGGAGTGTACATGTTTCCTGGGACAGACTAGCTAGTTTCGGCCATTTAGGCCAGATCAGTGACCCTCAAATATTTTTAGAATTCCACAATAGAATCAATGAGCCCAAAGGACAAGGAAATATAAACTACATTATGATGTAGAGCAGGGAGACTTTTTACGGCCGCCGCACATTCCCAGACAACAGCTGCAGTGATATCAAATATGTTCTAGAAAGGGTTTTCCTTTGGGAGCAAGGAATACACAACAGAACAGGAAAATATGGAGTGTACATGTTTTCTGGGCCAGACTAGCTAGTTTCTGCCATTTAGGCCTCATCAGTGACCCTCAAATATTTTTAGAATTCCACAATAGAATCAATGATCCCAAAGGACAAGAAAATATAAACTACACCAGCCTGAGAGAATTCAGCTTGGACTGAAATTCGTTGAACAACTTTGAGAGAGGACCACCCAAAGATGGTTTCTGTCAAGTTTTGTCAAAACCTATTCAGGAGCTTAGTAGATGTCATCTGAAAGAATTGTGGAGGGACAGATGGATGCACAGATGGGGGAAGAGGGTTGATGGTGACCGATCACAATAGCTCGCCTGCAAAAAAAATGGCAAAAACTTGTTTAATATTCATAAGAAAAAACGGTAAAAACAAAATGGGACATTTCAAATTTGAAAAATAGCAGAACTTCAACTAGCTAAAGCTTTCCAAAAGCTGGGCTGATCTGGGTTGCTACACCAAAAAAGAATACAAATTCCTAAAAGGAAAAAACTTACTAAGCTCAAGTATTATAGAAAACATCTACTGTCAAAGAATCTTTAGAAACTATGTATTCCTTGCTTACACAAAATTACAAATTATAGGTATTTATAGGTATTTTGGTAAAATATAGGATTTTATAGGTTATTATAGGTAATGGCCTGAAATATAGGAAAATATAGGCAAATATAGGTAACTTGATGCCCTGCAACTGAGAAGGGTTAAAACTCATACAAATTGTATCAGCCAGCGTAATGATCCTTTGGGCTGGAGCCGAGCGATGGTATCCCCATTCACCGGCAACGTGGAATGGGGATAACACCCAAAGGCTACGGTGTAGGGCCAGAATGGATTCGTTCCCTGGGACCCCACCAGCTGACGACCCGTGACAGGGGGAAACTGAAAAACAACAACAACAATGATCCTAAGTATTGGGACAGACAGGCCTAAGCAAACAGTGCAGACCCAGATCACCAGATCAGACTGCTCCTTGATCAGACTGCTCTTGGAGCAGTCTGATCAGGGTCTACACCATTTGCCATTCCGTCTGCAGCTTTTGGACTCCTTGTTGGATCATGAAACAAATTTGAAAAAAACTTTAGGGGAATTACAGCAAGTCCTCAAGGTGTCCAAATTTTTTTTATATTAACGGTATACGCTTTAACCGAAACCCCAAAATGGGTACCCTGGCAAACAGTGCAGGCCCAAATTAGATGCCGCAGAATGCAGCATCTGATTTGAGACTGAGGGTCTCCACTGTTTGCTAAATTTCAGTCATATTCAAAATCAATTTTGCCGACACCCCTAAATTTTGAAATGGACTCCTGATATTTTTAAGGAGGAAGATTCCATCTGGCACAAAAAGGATAAATAATGATGTTTTTGGTATCAGTAATAAAATTAAAATCAAAAAAAAAAGTTCCAGTCGCATGGAGTTTGAAATAACAAGAGTTGACTGCAAACCTATATAAAGCAGCATGCTAATGCTACGGGCATATAAAATGGAAAAATCAATGTAATAAATGCAAGAATTCAGCCAAAGGCTACGCCATGCCTTTGGGGGCCAAACTGACTTGACTTTTAGAGTTGACGCTAAGGTCAACGCATATGTTGCCTTTTTATGAATGGAGAAACAAGATGCAGGTGAAAAAAACCTGCGATCTGGGGTCAAACTTACAGGACATGAAGACCAAACTTTTTCTATATCAAAGTTGACGCAACTTGAGGCAGTTCAAGCATAGTGGTTTTGTTTGTTTGTTTGTTTGTATTGGAGTTTTACGGCCCAGTCAACACTATTTAGGTCATTTTTGAGCCTGTCAGTTTACCTATCAACACTTTCCTGGGCAGGCTTATACGTAAGTGGTTAACCAGTACAGTGCACATTCTTTCGCCAGAAACTGACAACTGTCCTTCTTGAATCAGCGGAAGGGAGAGAATGTCCGTAGAAAAGAAGTCATGATCAATCTCCACGAAAGAATGTTGCTGACCCAGGAGGGAGTCGAACCCGCGTCCTTCTGATCACAAGTCAGACGCGCATCCAACTGAGCCACTGAGGCCGGCTCAAGCATAATGGTAGGGCATGAATTTTATCAAAATTTAGACAAACCAGGTTTATCATTCACAGCCATATATCTACATTTTCTATATAGAAGACTCCATGGTGTAGTGGCTATGCTACTGGCCTTGTAAAACAGGGGTCACAGGATCGATCCAGGGCTTCTCCAGACTTTCGGATGAGTCTTTAAACCGAGGTCCAGTCTCCATATAACCTTAGCTGTTGGTGAGACTTAAAACTCAAAACACTCACTCACACATAGAAGCCTCCGTGGTGCAGTTGTTACGCTACTCGCCTTGTAAACCAGGGATCGCAGGATCGATCCCGGGCTTCTCCAGACTTTCGGATGAGTCTTTAAACCGAGGTCCCGTCTCCGTATGACCTAAGCTGTTCGTGGGACGTAAAATTAAAAAAAAAAAACCTCACTCACTCACACACTCACATTTTCTATATATACCATAAAAGTCCTAAGAGTTCGGACACCTTAAGGACTTGCCTTAGTTCTAAAATTTTGACAAATTTGTTTAGCGATCCGGCAAGGAGTCCAAAATGTGCAGATGGAAACAAAACAGAACAAAAATCTTTTAACCCTTATGCTACTGATTTTTAAATCTGCCACACCCACTACTGATTATTAACCAATCAGATTACTTGATGCAAATTATTGCTATAAATTCATAAGCTGAATGACAAACAATGAAGATCCTGATCAGAAACAAAATAAGGCATATCCGGGCTCAGCAGCACAAGGGTTAATCCTTATCCTGCTGATTTTTGTTTTGTTTGAATTGAGGTTTAATGTCCCGGTCAACAATATTTAGGTCATTTTGGAGATGTTGCTTCTAATTTTGTGGGACTTTTACACGACATTGAGATGAAATGACATCTCAAGCCCTGCCACCAAATGAAACCAAAAGGCTTATATGCATTGGATGGTCTGACTCGCATCACTTTGCCTGGGCAGCCTAATCTATTTCTCCAAGCCCCGATGGGCAGGGGGCGTAAGGGTTAAAAGATACTATTAAATACAGTTGTTAAGTGTTTTAACCCATTTCAGACTGGAAACCCCTAAATGGGTACCATGGCAAACAGTGCAGGCCCCGATCAGACGCCGCAGAATGCCGCGTCTGATCAGGGCCTCCACTGTTTGCTAAAAGTTAAGTCATTTTCCGAATAAATTTTGAGGAAAACACAACCTGACACCCCTAATTTTTGAAATGGACTTCTGTTATATATAAGGAGGAAGATTCCATTTGGTACAAAAAGGGTTAAAGCTGATGGGCATTAGATATCCATATGTTAGGTAAAACTTTCGAATAAATCAAATCAGATCATCAAAATTGATAAAAAAAATGAATAAAACATGAGATTTAAACATTTTCACACTCTATTATGTATTCTGGGTAAAAGTCCTGGAGCTAATAAGGCAGAGATAGGCAACATTTAAAAAATTTGTTACGCTTTTCAAGAGCTGTCAAGGCAGTTTGCCTGTCAATATGAGATACCATTTCACCTGCTCTTCCCTAAAACACCTCCTGGATATGCATACTGTGAGATTAAATTGAAAGATACATTTTTCGTAGGTCTGAAATACCAGCCAAAAAGAGTCCATGCATTTTAAGCTATACAAGGTTACACGACAAGAGAATAGTGTTTTTTTTTGTTTGTTTGAACTGAGGTTTAACGTTCCCATCAACATGAAATGACATCTCAAGCCCTGCGGTCCAATGAAACCAATAGGGTTTATAAGCATGTAAGGTCTGACATGCACTGCTTTGTCTGGGAAGGCTTAGATCCTCTAAGCTATCTACCAGTACTCGTGTGTGGCCGGTTTCAGCTCTGCATGTAAGCATCATGCAGCCCATCTATTTCTTCAACATGCAGCACTTGAACTCTTGTCCTGCTGTTCACGACAACCCTTTTCTTTGCAAACAGTGTAGATCCAGATCAGATGGCTTCTGAAGAAGCCATCTGATCAGGATCTGCACTGTTTGACATTCAATTTATGAATTTGTAGGAATATATTACATCAAGTAATCTGATTGGTTCAAAGTCAGAAATGGGTGTGGCTAAACTGAATATTCAGCAAGATAAGGGTTAACTACTGGAAATGTACTTACCGTATTCGCCCTAATTACCGCACCGTGCGCTTAGTTTTTTCAAAATAGTGTCAAAAAATCACGGTGAAAAATCTACCTAATTAGCGCATACTCCATGCAAAAACAATAGCTTCCAAGATGATGCATACTGATATTTAATGGGATGGAAAAGGATACTAAAGCATTGCCTTCACTACTGAAGAAATAAGGAAAAGTTTTTTATAGATTTACTGTGAGAGCTTCCATGGGGAGGTTACTGTAAAGTGTGCGCTTATGTATTTCCTTTTCAAAAATAGCTTTGGTGTGCGCTTATAGTAGCATGTGCGGTAATTAGGGCAAATACGGTAGATGTCTTGTCTCACTCACTTCAGAGGAGATGACAGAACAATGTAACATTGAAATTCTGCTATTACTAGTTGGTTGGTTGGTTCATTTGAGGTTTAATGTCCCCGTCAACACTAAAGGTCATTTTGGGGATGTTGCTTCCAATTTTGGGGGACTTTTACCTGATACTGAGATGAAATGACATCTCAAGCCCTCAGCCGCCCAGTGAAACCAATGGGGTTTATAAGCATGGATGGGTCGACTCGCACCTCTTTGCCTGGGCAGCCTTAGATCCTCTTAAGCGGTTTACCAGTACACATGTGCAGGTCCTTTTCAGATCTGCGTGGAAGCATCATGCAGCCCATCTATTTCTTCAAGCCCCTATGGGTGGGGGGCCATGCTATTACTAGTAAGACAACCTAAGCTGCTATAAAAAGCTTGTTTAGAAGGGTGCTGTTTTTCTTCCTTTGTGTTTCCTGCACACAATATCCTCTGGTCAGGGACCACTTTTGAACAGTCCAAAGGTGGTCTTAATATAGGAATTTTGCTGTATTTGTAAACAGAAACTCATTCATAGCCTTGTCTTATCCTTTCCTACTTGTTTTTTCTTCAATCTTTCCTAATAAACTCCGGTCAAAAGCCTGGATGGGTAGGCTTCTATAATTATTACTGTTATAATAATAATAATAGACCTTATTTATAGAGGGTAACACATTTATTACAAGTACTAATCTTCCATGTGGCCCTCTTTTCCTGGGTAGGAACCAGTACTAAGCAATGTGGATAAAGTTTCTTGCTCAAGAAAACAACACATGGCGCTTGCGAGGATCGAACCGGCTACCTCTCGATCTCAAATCCGAAGCTTTATCACTGCACCACAGCGCTCCAAATGGTGTAATATAATTGCCAGCTATATTATTGCTTAGAGCTTTATCTTGGCTTATAACTCATATAGCCAGAGCTTTGGGCCTAGCCCTTTGCCATTATGATAACACACTTGTGTGACATAGTGCATTTTTCACATCTCCAAAATGGCCATTTGTCTGATGAAAATCCTTGGTATTTTTCTTATATCTCACTGAGGCGGTTCTAACGAGTACCCACAACCTAGTGAGGCGGTTCTAACGCGTACCCACAACCTATGTTTTGGACCAAAAATTACGAAAACTATTGTATACCCCCGTAAACCCCAGTGTTTTCTATATAAAGTGGGATATAGGAGGATCTTGGTTCAAGGACTTGTTCAGGTGATGCTTAAGTTATTATAAGCAATATTAAATGTTTTAACCCAAAGGACATAGATTATTATAATATGAGTTATTAACATGGCAATTAAACCAACTTTTATTTGCTATACAATGACAAAAACAACAAATACTACTTTAATCAGGCTGCTCAGGCTAGATGTCAAAATATTGTGCTTTACCCTTGACCTGCTGAGCCCGGATATGCCTTACCTTTCAAACAATGCAGATCCAGATCAGATGGCTTCTGAAGAAGCCATCTGATCAGGATCTGCATTGTTTGTCATCCAGATTGTGAATTTGTTGCAATAATTAGCATCAAGTAATCTGATTGGCTGATAATCAGTAGTGGGTGTGACATAATTGAATATTCAGCAGGACAAGGGTTAAAACAAATCAAGATTTAACACAAGATTTAACCTATTAGGTACAGAACAATTCCCATATTAAGATCACCTTTGGAACTGTTCAAAAGTGGTCTTAGACCACTATTGAACAGTCCTAAATGTGGTCTCTTACAAAAAGTCTCTAAGTGAAGAAGACTTTCAGAAAGAAAAAACTGACCATATCAGGGGACCCAACTGTAACTTAATTATTGTCAGAACCTTGTAGCCCAACCATAAACAAAGTATGTTTTGTTTTTTAACCCTTTTTGTACCAAATGGAATCTTCCTCCTAAAATATAGCAGGAGTCCATTTCAATATTTAGGGGTGACAGGTTGTGTTTTCATCAAAATTTATTTGGAAAATGGCTGGACTTTAAGCAAACAGTGGAGGCCCTGATCAGACGCCCCATTCTGCGGAGTCTGGTCTGGGTCTGCACTTTTTGCCAGGGTACCGGTTTTGGGGTTTCTTGTACTAAATGGGTTAAAGGAGAATTGGTCTTTGTTTCTGAAAGCAAAATTTCAGCATACAGTTTGGGAAGATTGTAGTATCAAAGCCAATGTAATCCACATAAAAGTGTTTTCATTTCAACAAATGACCAGTTTGTTTTTCTATCTAAGCCGCTAAGTCATCAATAGCATCCTATCTACAAAGTTTGATAAGAATCTGCTGATTATCAAAACATAAGAGCATTATCAGGACAAGACAGACTAAGTGCTGTTAACACAATAGAGGAATAAGTAAAGATCTTAAAGGGACTTAACTCTTGTGTTGACAGTGACTGATTATAGTGATAAACCACACTCGAATCTATCAATATTGCCAAATACTGGTGAAATCTTGTCAGAAATTCAAACCCAATTGGACAGCAAATCCTGATAAAAAGTTAAAACTAACAATCAGTAAAATATTTCAAGTGCAATTTGACAGGACAATCTCTTATGATGGCTTCTGTTTGCGGTTGTTCTTGTCCCTATTCTATAGTTTGTTTTTTTTCATGAATATTAATAAACCCTTTTTGTACCAAATGGAATCTTCCTCCTTATTTAAAGCAAGAGTCCATTTCAAAATTCAGGCGTGTCAGGTTGTGTTTTCTTCAAAATTGATAAGGAAAATGGCTGAACTCTTAGCAAACAGTGGAGGCCCTGATCAGACGCCGCGTTCTGGGCCTGCATGGTTTGCCCGGGTACCCGTTTTGGGGTTTCCGGTACTAAATGGGTTAATGACTGGCTAAAAATAAAAGAAATTATTATGACAGGGCCATAAAGCAATGGAAAAGGACCTGGCCTATGCTAGTAGTTAGAGTCTGTGTCATTTTGGGGATATTTGCATTCAAAATTGCCATTTGGGGAGGTGAATGGGCGGTTTTACAGTCTGAAATTTCTTTTACAGTTACATTCCAGCAGATGGCCCCCGCCCATTGGGGCTTGAAGAAATAGCTGGGCTGCATGATGCTTCCACGCAGAGCTGAAACCAACCTGCACACGAGTAATGGTAAACCGTTTAGAGGATCTAAGCCTGCCCAGGCAAAGCTGTGCGAGTCGGACCGTCCATGCTTATAAACCCTATTGGTTTCATTGGGCAACAGTGATTGAGATGTCATTACATCTCAATGTCTGGTAAAAGTCCTACAAAAAAGGAAGCAACGTCTCCAAAATGACCTTTACAGTGTTAACGGGGACGTTTAACCTCAAATCAAACAAAACATGCCAGCAGAGCCATGTAACAGAATTTGCAACCGTAAAACCAATGAGCCAATTGCTACCCAATGAAAGGTAATGTTACATGATGATGTTGGGTTTCTGACAGTTAAACACAGGATACACAGAGGACCCTCCTTATATGGACAGTACAGTGGAACCTGTCATAGTGGCCAGCTGTATTAAGCAAGCAACCTGTCTTAAGCCACCATGCTTTCAGTTCCCGAAAAAGGAAAATGCATTAAAATGCACCTGTGTTAAGCAAGCACCTGTCATATGCAAGTACATTTTTATCATCAATAAGGTGCTTGCTTAATACAGGTTGAACTGTACTTGTTTCCTAGTATTGTGTCTTTATAAAGAATTTTCCGTAAAAAGAATCCTAGCTAGGAATATGATAGGTAACAAAAGGCCTTTTCCCCATTATAACTCCCAAGAAACAAATGTCGGTGAGGCGATTCTAACAAATATCTATAACATTTTTTTTCTTGGAGTGTTAGATTACAAGACCCTTTCATGACTATGGAATCGATTTGTGCATTTACATCCCATGGGAAGCCCACGCTGCTCGGAACCGAGTCTAAGCCTTTAGTTAAGTAGTCATTCCATTCAAATTGCCGTTACGAGTTTTGCCCTTATAAAGAATGTCGGTATAAAGAGGATTGACTGTATTGTCTGAAATGTTTAACGTGATCCAATCAAATATCAAGTGCGTTATAATTAGGTCAACAAGATGTCCCAATTCTAGAGCATGCTCAACTGGTTCTAGTTTAGAGTCTAATTTGGTGAGAAAATATTATGAATGACCCTCATTTGTTTGCAAATTAATCTATTGTATAATAAAGTCTTGTTGACTCTTCCCTTGCTATATGTTGGACAAATCTTTTTTGTCATATCAGGGGTGTCAGACCTATTTTTTCGTTTTTATTCTACTTTTTGCCGGGAAATTCTATTAGAAAACAGGACAGGTCAAGATCAGATGCCGCATTCTGTGGCGTCTGATCTGGGCCTGCACTGTTCAACAGTTTGCCAAGGTACTCCTTTTGGGGTTTTCCCCGCATGCAATGGGTTAGAGTCTAATTTGGTGAGAAAATATTATGGCTAAACCTCATTTGTTTGCTAATTAGACAGCCTATGCTAATGGAGTTAAGATATAAAATGAAAAAAAGTCAAACCGACTGGTAACATATGGTGTAGTCATTATACACAGATCAGACATAATGTTAAAAACGCCACTGTTAACTGAACGTGGTATACCATCAAGAACATTTCAATGGCTCGAACACCCATTACTTGTTTACTGAGTTAAACCTTGAAAGCAAACAAGCTTTATCATAAAATGCTGTGTCTGTAACACTATTTGCAAATAGCTCAACCATTAACTTGAACTGGATATGGACTCATGCTAAGTGATGAGAAGATTCCTTTTGTTCATTTCCATTTCAAGGATCAGAACTGTTACCGATGACAGTTCAAACGACATTGTGTGTGATATGGGAAGTTAGTCCCTAGCAGGGTCTGGCAGGGCTTGACTTGTCTTGATAGATTTTGTAAGGTAACCAGGCGCTAAAAGCACATAGGGGCTACCCCCATCTCGCTAAATGGGATTAGTTTATGAACTGCTCTTCCCAAGGCCTCCAATGTACTGGCACTTGTCAATTCGACAGCTGACCAATGGGAATATACTGAGCTCTTGCTCGGAGGAAGCCACAAATCGCACCCAAGGAACAGCGTTTGTCCTAAGAAACGCAGTTCTGTAGCGATTTTAGACTTTGGAGTGCAGAAAACAGACCAAAGACGGGCTCTAGTATGTTGCCAATTTTGGCTGCCAAATGTGTCAGAGCACAGCCCTGTTTTCGAATGGCTGGCCGAGGAAAAAAGCTAACATACGTTATCAGTTCTGGCTTCCATTATTCTCTGCCTCTACCCCTAACATGACAGGGCATTGGAGTCTCTAACCCTTATCTTGCTGAATATTCAAATTCATTTAAGCCACACCCATTTCTGTCTGTCAACCAATCAAATTATTTGATGTAATTTATTGCTACAAATTCATAAACTGAATGCCAAACAGTGTAGATCCTGATCAGATGGCTTCTTTAGAAGCCACCTGATCAGGATCTGCACTGTTTCCAAAGATAGGGTTTGTTGCGGACAGCAAGATAAGAGCTAATGGTTCAAAAGACTTTCAAGATGGGGCCTTTGTAGATGTCAGTTCTTGCAGTGGGGGTCTGAAATGCCAATAATTCATTGACCATTGTGGACTGGTATACTGGTCAACATGTCATATTCTGGCTAAAACCTGGCACTCTGACGTTGTGATGCAATACACTTAAAGTCCTCACTTTTGCTAATTCTGTTCTATTGTGTTGTAAATGTTTCTGACACAACAAGCTGCTTAATCAGGCTCAAGGTGCCACATTAGTATTAAAAGATAGGTGGATCGCCAGTTTATCATTACCGGATGAATAGTGTGCCTAACATCATAACAGGTGACAGGACCCTGGGGTGGGGATTAGACTGGGGATCAAATATTGCACCAGTATGGTGACAGGGCCAATAATGGAGTCATTGCTTGTTTTATTGGCAAACACGCCTGTGCAATATTATGCTAACCTTTCCTGGCTCTAGGTGTGACATTTTTCACTAGAACATATGCTGTAATTTCTTTAAAGACCATGACAACCTCTACCTTTGAAACAGTGTAGATCCAGATCAGATGGCTTCTGAAGAAGCCATCTGATCAGGATCTAAACTGTTTATCATTCAGTTTACAAATTTAAATGAATATATTGTATGAAATAATTTGATTGGTTGATAGTGAGAAAGGGGTGTGGCAAAATTAATGTATTCAGCAGGACAAGGGTTAATTAAGTGCCAAATATAGAAACCAAACTTAATTGACTCAAGCATGGCTGTCTTGTTCTGTGTATTTTCCAAAACAGCTTACCGTATTCGCCCTAATTACCACACCTTGGCCTTTGTTTTTTCAAAATCATGTAAAAAAAAAATTGTGGTGAATAATCTACCTACCATATTCGACCTATTTACCGCACATGCTCCTATAAGCGCACAGCCAAGCTTTTTCTGGAAAAAAAATACACAAGCTCTCACTTTACAGTAACCTCCCAACAAATTCATATTGAGTTTTGCTGCATCTTTGACCCGGACAATCGTATGTATATGTGGTGAACCCCTATGCTGAAATTCAACTCTATAAAATAATCATATCGGAAGCTTTTTTTTCCTATTTTTTTCATATTGAGTGTGCATTTATTAGGTAGATTTTTCACCACAATATTTTCATACAATTTTGAAAAAACTAAGCGCACAGTGCGGTAAATAGGTCGAATACGGTAATTAGGGCACACTTGATACAAAAACAATAGCTTCCGAGATGATGCATACTGATATTTAATAGGATGGAAAAGGATACTTAAGTATGGCCTTCACTGTTGAAGAAATAACACTAAGTTTTTTTTATAGATTTACTGTGAGAGCTTCAAGGGGAGGTTACTGTAAAGTGTGCACTTATGCATTTCCTTTTCAAAAACTAGCTTTGAAAAGATACTGCCCTACATCATAGTGTAGTTTATATTTTCTTGTCCTTTGGGATCACTGATTCCAATTTGTTGAATTTTGAAAATATTTGAGGGTCACTGCTGAGGCCTAAATGGCCGAAACTAGTTAGTCTGGCCCAGAAAACATGTACACTCCATATTTTCCAGTCCTGTGGTGTATTCCTTGCTTCAAAAGGATAACCCTCCTATAGAAGATATTTGGTGTGCGCTTATAGGAGCATGCGCGGTAATTAGGGAGAATAAGGTACTGGACATTTCTAGACTTAGAAAAATAGACAAGGTTGCAAGGTGCTTCGACACAGAGCTGAAACTGACCAAACTTGAGTACTGGTAAACTGCTAAGAAGGTCTAATTGTCCCTGCCATTGGGGCTTGAAGAAATATAATTATGGGCTGCATGATGCTTCCAGGCAGAGCTGAATCAGACCAGCACATGATTACTGGTAAGCCACTTAGAGGATCTTAGCTTGCCCAGGCAAAGCGGTGCGCATGAGTCGGACCGTCCATGCTTATAAACCCTATTGGTTTCACTGGGTGACAGGGCTTGAGATGTCATTTCATCTCAATGTCGGGTAAAAGTCCCACAAAACTGGAAGCAACATCTCCAAAATGACCTAAACAGTGTTGATGGGGACGTTAACGTCAAATCAAACAAGCCTGCCCAGGGAAAGAGGTGTGAGTTGGATTTCTTCTTGACCCTTGTCCTGCTGAGCCCAGATATGTCTTATCTTTCAAACAATGCAGATCCAGATCAGATGGCTTCTGCAGAAGCCATCTGAACAGGATCTTCATTGTTAGCCATTCAGTTTATGAAATTGTTGCAATAATTTGCATCAAGTAATCTGATTGGTTGATTATCAGTAGTGGGTGTGGTCAAAATTCAAATTTTAACGAATGTAATATCAAATTGAAGGGGGTGATTAGTAGAATACAATACAAGTAAAATTTTGACCCTGGGGTCAGATTGGAGCCCTGGGGGAGGGGTCAAAGGGTCAAAATTTAAGTTTTTTGGAACATAGTCATGTGGCATATCAAACTGAAGGGCATGATTAGTAGAATATAATACAGGTAATATTTGGACCTGGGGTCAAATTAGGGCCCAGGGTGAGGGGTTTTCGGTACTTGGCCCCTCTGTAGAAAGCGTGGGCATTTGCGATGGCGCGCCATCGACAGTATGCTAGTTTGATTTGTGGTTTAATGTCCCCGTCAACACCGTATAGGTCATTTTGGAGAAGTTGCTTCCAATTTTGTGGGACTTTTACCAAAACAACATTGAGATGAAATGACATCTCAAGCTCTGTCACCCAATGAAACCAATAGGGTTTATTAGCATGGATGGTCCGCCTCGCACGGCGGTTCCTGGACAGGCTTAGAACTTCCGAGCGGTTTACCGTTACTAGTGTGCGGGCAGGCATCAGCTCTGTATGGAAGCAGCATGCAGCCCATATATTTCTTCAAGACCCTATGGGTTGGGGACAGTTAGCTTTTCTAGATAGTATGACATATAATAAATACAGAGATATTTGTGCTGAAAAAATGTGAACAGCTTTTGCGAATTGAAAACCTTTGCAAAAACTGCTCACATTTTTTTCATAAAAACTATAAGCATATTAATGATAAATGTTTTTAACAATATGTTAACGAATGACATTGTTAGCTTTGAAAAACTGGCTCCTGGTTATTTATAATCTAATGCAATTGCATAATTATGTAAAGCAATGTCTGGTTGGATAATGTAAAAAATTTGCGATTGTTTATTCCGCAATATAATATCGGAAACCATTGGTCATCATACAATGTCGCTTTTCATTGGCTGGCATTTGGTTTTCTCTCTTTTAACCCTTCTCTTGCTGAATATTCATTTAAGCCACACCCATTTCTGTCTATCAACCAATCAAATAACTTGATGTAATTTATTGCTAAAAATTCATAAATTGAATGCCAAACAGTGTAGATCCTGATCAGATGGCTTCTTCAGAAGCCATCTGATCTGGATCTACACTGTTTGCAAAGATAGGGGTTGTCATGAACAGCAGGATAAGACTTCTTCAGAAGCCATCTGATCTGGATCTACACTGTTTGCAAAGATAGGGGTTGTCGTGAACAGCAAGATAAAGGTTAAAATGGTTATTTATTTATAATATAGACTATATTATCTGGATAGAATACGATTGTTTAACTTACATGGTTTTTGCATTCAACTTATATCAAGTTTGGGAGCCTAGCTTGAAGTACAATTGTATCTCTGTAAGTAGTAAAAATCTCAGAAAATAACTGTCCCTTGACATCCTTCAGAGACCCAAAGCCTGAAATATACATATAAATATACGCATACTTAACCCTTTTTGTACCAAATGAAATCTTCCTCATATAAAGCAGGAGTGCATTTCAAAGGTTGTGTTTCCTTCAAAAGTAATTTGGAAAAAGGCTGATTTTTTGCAAACAGTGTAGCCCCTGATCAGACGCCGCATTCTGTGGCGTCTGATCTGGGCCTGCACTGTTTGCCAATTACCCCTTTAGGGGTTCAATCCGGTAATAAATGGATTAACCTTTATCCCAATGAAAATTACCTTTTCAAACAATGTAGGTCCAGATCAGACGGATTCTGAAGAAGCCATCTGATCAGGATCTACACTGTTTGTCACTCAGTTTGTGAATTCCAATGAATATACTATATGAAGTTGGTAGTGTCCGGTCCGGGGAACGGGCGGTCACGGGTTCGATCCCGGGCCGCGACATACTAAAGTCATTAAGAATGGTACTAGCTGCTCCTCGCTTGGCACTCAGATTTACGGGGTAGAGCTAGGACTGGTCGACCCAGTGTCAGGATAATGTGACTGGGTGTGGTATCATGTAATGTGTCTGGGACATGATACTTCAGTGAGGCAGCACTATAAAAGTGAGCACTGAGCTCCCTGTCGCAACCAGACACCGTCGTGATATGATTGAAAAATTGTTGAAAGCGACGTTTAACTCGAATTCACACACATGCACACACACACATACTATATGAAGTGATTTGATTGGTTGCTAGACAGAAATGGGTGTGGCAAATTAACTTATACAGCAGGATAAAGGTTTAGAGACAACTAGTGCTCTTTCCCACTATGGCATGATTTGTTTGTTTGTTTGATTTGAGGTTTAACGTCCCCGTCAGCACTGTTAAGGTCATTTTGGAGACGTTGCTTCCAATTTTGTGGGACTTTTACCCAACATTGAGATGAAATGACGTCTCAAGCCCTGTCGCCCAATGAAACCAATAGGGTTTATTAGCATGGACAGTCCGCCTCGCACCGTGGTTCCTAGACAGGCTTAGAGCCTCTAAGCGGTTTACCAGTACTAGTGTGCGGGCCGGATTCAGCTCTGCGTGGAAGCATCATGCAGCCCATATATTTCTTCAAGCCCCTATGGGCGGGGGACACACTATGGCATGAATGGCCTGTTTGAAATATAAACAAGAAAACAACACAAATTAAGTGAAATTATTATATGTTAATTGTCATTTCTAGTGTTATCAAATTTTAACATTGTAGGGGTAGTTAAACAATGTTAAGGTGAATGAAGATATTTTAAATATTTTCTTCCACTGATCTCCAGTTTGTTTGTGTTGAGGTTTTACATCCCTGTCAACACCATTTAGGTCATTTTGGAGACATTGCTTCTGATTTAATGAGATTTTACCGGACACAGAGATAAAGTGACACCTCAAGCCCTACCATCCAAACAAACCAATATGGTATGACTCACACCACTTAGCCTGGGCAGGCTTATTTACCAGTACTCGTTTGCTACTCTGAAAGAAGGCACTACTGTTAAGAAACAAAAAGGAAGGTCTGTTCCTCAGGAGCAAATCCTTTCCTTTAATAGTAGACCCTTACCAGGGGTGTAAAATTCCACTCGCCTGCTCGCATTTGCGAGTAAGATTTAAGGCAGGGCGAGTAAGGTTTTCAAAACTGACAGTACATTTTCTTCATTTTTAGCATCTAAATAAAAAGTTTAGACGATAAGGGCGAGTAAGTTTGAAGGAAATTTTACACCTCTGCTTACTGATAAGGCACCCCACCCATCAGGGCTTGAAGAAATAGACTGGGCTACATGGTGCTTCCAGGCAGAGCTGAAAATGACCACAGGGGTACTGGTAAACTGCCTGCCCAGGCAAAGTTTTCTGAGCATATAAACCCTATTGGATCGTTTGGGCAGTCGGGCTTTAAATGTAATTTATAATCAATGTTGAGTAAAAGTCCCACTAAACAGAAGCAATGTCTCTAAAATGACCTAAATAGTGCTGATGGGGATGTAAAACCTCAATACAAACAATCAATCTCACTGATAAGCGAGTCAAACTAACTTTCATAGTTCCATAGAAATCTTTTAAGAAAATTTTCAAGACTGGCAAAACTTGAAAACCTGTCAAGGGATAGAACTCCAGATGTTATGAGCCCTTGGTCACTACTTTGCTTCTACAGGAGACTAAGTTTTATTGAAGTAGGACCAAAAACATAAAGGTTAAAGAGCAAAATGCATTTTATTTTTGCAGTCACGGAATGATGGAATCACAGAATCACGGAATCATGGAAGGACATGGCAAAATCCAGTATACCGGGTAGTCTGATTTTTAAATATTTTTAAAGAGTTTTTTCCCATGAAGGAGGATTCATTCCCTTTCACTGGATGAAATATTCATCATTTTCCTGTCACTGGTTCCCAGCAGCATAGCTATGCAACATAGCAGCCCATCTCTAATCAAGAAAATAATAATCTATGTTTATGTCTATACTCTCACTTTCTCCATTGTTAATCATTAAGTTTACCTAAGTTTTACCTGTGTCCCAACTTCAAAAGAATCTAATTATTTGATCATTTACATTATCATTATGTCAATGTTGGCGAGGTAGGATGACTATTGTAACCACAGCTTCTCTGGAAATGTGGTACATTATCCAAACAAATATGAGTCACATCTTTCTAGCGCAAATCAAACAACAAAGCACTGAGGGGCCCCAGATTGGTGCTTCCATGCAGAGCTGAAACTGACCGCACATGAATACTGGTAAACCAAGCCTGCCCAGGCAAAGTGATGCAAGTCAGACCGTCCAATATACAAAACAGAAGTGAAGGCAATGATCAGGAACTGATATATAATTAACCAAAAGCTGCCATCAGAGACACCAAGGGAAAGAAACACAAACATGAAACAACTAGACCCTAATGGAAACATCACTAGCAGAAAGTCAAAAGGACAGTTACTTTCCCACAAAATGGCCAATTGGCTATCCAAAACAAAATAATATAAGCGATACACACTCTCAAAGACAAGCCATAACAAAAATAAACCACGACAGAAGGACCGCCTTGGAACGGTCAGTGAAATGAATTCCACTAAGTGTCTTAAATCGATTTTAGGTGGCCACAATCTTTGCCCTTACTTCCATCGCGATTTAGACAAATAATTTGTTCAGTCAGGAAGCCTAAATGATGGGTAAAAGTCCCACAAAATTGGAAGCAATGTCTCCAAAATGAACTAAATTGTGTTGACGGGGATGTTAAACCTCAATTCAAACAAACAAAACAAAGCAATGACGGAGACCTGTGAGTCAAATACCTCAGTGTGTTTCTGACCTGTTTCTAGACTATTTGCAAAAAGTAGTGCATACTGGTTCAGCAGTGATAACCAGTATAGTACATGTTTTCACTAGAAACTGACAACTGCCCTTCTTGAATCAGTGGAAGGAAGAGAATGACCAAAGAAAATGTACTTTATCAAAAAAATATGTTGCCAGCCCCCCCCCCCCCCTCCCCCCTAACTGAAAAAGCCATCTGATCAGGATCTACACTGTTTGGCATTCAGTTTATGAATTTGTAGCAATAAATTACATCAAGTAATTTGATTGGTTGATAGACAGAAATTGGTGTGGCTTCAATGAATATTCAGCAAGATAAGGGTTAACAACATGCCAATCCTTTTGGGTCATTTTTGGTGAGTGTTTGACAGGACCTCGGTTTGAAGACTCATCCGAAAGACTGGAGAAGCCCGGGATGGATCCTGCTAACCCTGGTTTACTGGGCGAGTAGCATAACCATAACATAACATAACTTTATTGAAGTTAAACTCAGGCCAATCACAGGTGGCGTAAGAGGATACTATACAAACAGGTGACATGTGATAAACAGACATATTTCATCACTAAAACATGCCTATAACAAGATGTGTTTGTGAAACACTGATGCCCCCGGACAGCGCCAATGTTAATGTTTTTAAAAATTTTGAAAAAAATAGGTCAAAGGTCAAGTTCAAGGTCACGAGATCAAAAATTATGGTACCACTGGAAAGGTCTTGTGATAAGGTATACACATGTGAAATATGAAAGCTCTATCTACTACCATTCAAAAGTCATGCCCAATGTTAAAGTTTTTGCAGACGGACAAACGGACAAACAGACAAACAGACGGACAGACCAAAAACTATATGCCCCCGAATCTCTTAGATTCCGGGGGCATAAAAATGTATTGAGAATTTTACCACCAAAGAAGGAGAAAATTTCATATAGAAATTTTAATGTTCCTCATATCTCACCCAAAACACAAATCGCTGGTACCCACTAGGCCTGCCTCATTGAGGTGGTTCCAAACAGGCACCCACAACCCATGCCCCCGGGCAAAAACAGGAAAAAAAAATGTGTACCCCTGTAAACCCAGTCTTGCTATATAAACGTGGGAACCACTACACCAGGAATGCTTGTGGGTCATTTTGTGTCATCTCACAGAGAACTTATGGGAGAAAATATATAGAACAGACAGTAGAGGATATGAAAGTGAGGGATGGGAGAAAGAGGAATATGAACTGATGAAATAGAGGATATTTGATTTTTTCAGTGTAAGATCGAATTTTATTTCATCGAATGAACACCAAAACTGTTATTTTCACGAGTGGCGTTTTGGTGTTCATGAGTGAAATAAAATTTGATCTTGCACTGAAAAAATCAAATTTTCTGTTTCTTACATGCTTCAAAAGGCAATATTTAGCGTCTTTAATGGTGTCGCTCACATTCGGAGAAAATTATCTTTGTTCCTGTTCGTTTCGCGTCAGTTTAGTGGTGTCCATCGTGTTTAGTGGGTATACTATTGGGTGTAAACTGAAAGTTTGCACCTGAGAAATGGCCTGGGATGGTATTATTATCAATGATTAATGAAATAATTGAGAGAGTAGTTTTCCAAAGAAGTTGCTGGCAAGTCTAACGTCGCGCGACAAAAGACGTGACGTCCCCGTCACACATGAACGGGCTATGCGTCAATTAGAACACATTTCAGTATTGTTCAGTTATCTGACAAAGATAAAATTGAAATTAGAGTTAGATTTGAAGAAAAAAGTAGTCCCAAACAGTGAAAAATAAAAAATCGTATTTTCACTGTTTGAAACAGTGAAAATATTGATTTATATTTCACTGATATATCTCTATCATTCATTGAAAAGCATGTAAGAAGAAAACATTCCTCCCCTTGCCCAACGGTTAGCCATCAGAACAAAACCTTCGCCTCACCCATCCAGGGATTTACTCATGTTTTACCCTTTTTGTACCAAATGGAATCTTCCTTCTTACCAGGTATATATAGCAGGAGTCCATTTCAAAATTTAGGGGTGTCAGGTTGTGTTTTCTTCAAAATTTATTTGGGAAATGACTAAACTTTTAGCAAATAGTGGAGGCCCTGATCAGACGCCGCACTCTGCGGCGTCTGATCTTGGCCTGCACTGTTTGCCAATTACCGCTTTAGGGGTTTCCGGTACTAAATGGATTAACCCTATATATCTTGCTGTACACAACAACCCCTAACTTTGCAAACAGTGTAGATCCAGATCAGATGGCTTCTGAAGAACCCTTATCTTGCTGTTCACAACAACCCCTACCTTTGCAAACAGTGTAGATCCAGATCAGATGGCTTCTGAAGAACCCTTATCTTGCTGTTCACAACAACCCCTACCTTTGAAAACAGTGTAGATCCAGATCAGCTGGCTTCTGAAGAACCCTTATCTTGCTTTTCACAACATTCCCTACCTTTGCAAACTGTGCAGATCCAGATCAGTTGGCTTCTGAAGAACCCTTATCTTGCTTTCACAGCAACCCCTACCTTTGCAAACAGTGCAGATCCAGATCAGATGGCGTCTGAAGCCATCTGATCAAGATCTACACTGTCATGCATTTTGTGAATTGAACAAATACATTATAATAAGTAATTTGATTGACTGATAGTCAGAAAAGGGCTTGGCTAAATTAATTTATTCAGCAGGATAAGGGTTAAAATTAGTGGAAAGGCACGCTCGGATGGACAGTGGACCAAAGAGATAGTAATTAAAAAGTAACCGCAGAACAGTCAACATGATCTTGTTAAAATAAAACATTCCAGTAATATTGACTTATCATTGTATAATAGCAATAGCGTTAAGGTGTTAAAACACCACTTCAAAATCCACGAAAGAACAATATTTACTGAGATTAGTCCGAAATACCCTAACAATACCTAATAATGTTGAAAGGGCAGGACAAAGAAACTGTATTGGTTCAGCGTAAATAAAGTTACACTAACACAAACAAACCGTTTGTGGTCGCATTTCCTGATTTACAGCTGGTGAGAGTTATTTATTGAAATCTTGATCTGTTTGCTTCTTATAATTGAATGTTTGACTGACACTTAACTTTTTGTCACATTTTTACAGGTATCCTGTCGGACAACATAACCCTGATCATTATGATAACAGACCCGTGGGGCATAGTGCACTTTCCACATTTCTTTTCTGATGAAAATCCGTGATATTTTACTTATTTAAAATGCAAATATAGGTTGTGGGTGTTCGTTAGAACCGCCTTGTTCAGGCGGTTCTAACGAGTACCTACAACCTATGTCTTGGAGCAGAAGTAAGAAAAATAATGTACACCCCCATAAACCCGTTTTCTCTATATAAAGTGGGGTTTGACCCATCTTCATCTTCTTTCTTATGAATGTTTTCATTGCTCTTAAAGGAACTCATTTTTTTATTTTTATTTAGGGGGTGTTCATTTCACGGACTTGTTCACCTTAATTTATTTTTCAACCCATTTAGTGCTGAATGGAAGCTCTCCTTTTATATAGAGCAGTCCATTTCAAAAGTTAGGGATGTCAGGTTGACTTATTCTGGTTTTGTATACAAATTAATGGCTCAGTCAACACTATTAAGGTCATATCCAGCCAGTCAGCTTACCTAATCCCACCATTACGAAAACACACCTATATAATTCTGACTCCCTTTATAGTAAAACTGGGATTTAAAGGGGGGTAACCCTTGTTTTTCTTATTTCTGTTCTAAAATACAGATTGTGGGTACTCATTAGAACATGTACCCATAACCTATATTTTGAGCAGAAATAAGAAAAATTTCAAAATTTTTCATCTGAAAATTTTCGTTTTTTCGGCAGTACAATTTACAATGTATCAGTATAGGCGTGTTTTCGTAAAGTTTTCCTATCTAGGTGCACATTCTTCTATCAGAAATCGTCGATCCCGGGTTTCTCCAGACTTTCAGATGAGCCTTTAAACCAAGGCCCGGTCTCTGTATGACCTTAGCTGTTGGTGAGATATAAAACTCAAACACACTCACTCACTCTGCCAGAAATCTTAAAAGAGACCGGGAATGACCGTAAAAAATATTTCATGATGAATTTTCCTGAAAGGATATCATGAAACCGGACTGGGATGGATGGATCCAGCTACCTCTGGATACCAGTTGAATGTGCATCAGACTTAGTCAAGTGTTTATTTTGCAAACAGAGATACCACATTTCGAAATTTATTCAGGGTGAAAGTCTGTTATTAAGACCAGATAAAGTTCACACAAAGGCTGCTTTTAGAAAAGTATTTAGAATGTTAATACAGTCAAGAAACCACTCTTAAAGACCACTTTTGAACAGTCCCAAAGGTGGTTTTAACTGTTTGCCTGTTAGGAAATATATTTTCAAAAAAAGTTTGCAAAAAAAATTCAGCAGACGACATTTTCAGATGTAGTATTTTCTCACACTCAACAAGATGAAATCAAGATTATGTAACCTTTTTTTGAAAACGGAATAGATACAGATCAGGTGGCTTCTCAGAAGCCAGCTGATCACGATCTGTACTGTTTTCCATTCAGCTTCAAAATCCATGGTGAAAAATGAAATTGTGCCACAAAAATGGTGGAAAATCGGGGAGGAGTGTTGTGTAACATATTGAAATATTAACCCTTGTACTGCTGAATAGTTTAATCTGCCACACCCACTACTGATTTTCAACCAATCAGATTATTTGATGTAAATTATTGCAACACTTTCACAATCTGAATGACAAACAATGTAGATCCTGATCAGATGGCTTCTTCAGAAGCCATCTGATCTGGATCTACATTGTTTGAATGATAAGGCATATCCAAGGGTTAACTTGAAGTCATTAACCCTTGTCCTGCTGAATAGTTTAATCTGCCACACCCACTACTGATTATCAACCAATCAGATTAGTTGATGTAAATTATTGCAACACTTTCACAATCTGAATGACAAACAATGTAGATCCTGATCAGATGGCTTCTTCAGAAGCCATCTGATCTGGATCTACATTGTTTGAATGATAAGGCATATCCAAGGGTTAACTTGAAGTCATTAACCCTTGTCCTGCTGAATAGTTTAATCTGCCACACCCACTACTGATTATCAACCAATCAGATTACTTGATGTAAATTATTGCAACACTTTCACAATCTGAATGACAAACAATGTAGATCCTGATCAGATGGCTTCTTCAGAAGCCATCTGATCTGGATCTACATTGTTTGAATGATATGACATATCCGGGCTCAGCAGTACAAGGATTAAGCATTGAAGTCAATGACCATATGATCAAAGAACAAAGTACAATCGGTAGTAACCCCCTTCAGCAGCCACCAGATTTTTTTTCTATTAAAAAAAACTCTATTATAAGCCTTTAAGCTCAATGAATAATTCATAATCATATATGCCCAAGGACCACTTTAGACAATAGTACTTTTACTATTGTGAAACCGGTCAAAAAACTATTCTAATTTATAAGCTTTTAAACTAAACAAGCACAGTAAAATTCCGCTGTTAAGACCACCTAAAATTCCGCTATTAAGACCACCTAAAATTCCGCTATTAAGACCACCTACCCCGAACCCCTTAGCTTATTGAGAAGGTTTCACTCATTCTTTCTTTGTTCTAACACCCATTGTCTCCTAATAAGAGATGACCTTTGGGATTGTTCAAAGGTGGTCTTAAAGATCTTAAAGACCACTTTTGAACAGTCCCAAAGGTGGTCTCACTATACTAGTTTAACTGTACATTGATTGATAGCTTAACCACATGTCAACGGCCCTTGTGGGTCATTTTGTATGGTCTCCCAGAGAAAGGGAGAAAAGAATGACATTACGCTAACACACCTGTGCGACAGAGTGCATTTTTCACATCTCCAAAATGGCTACTTTTCGGATGAAATTCCATGATATTTTTCTTGTTAATACTGAAAACATAGGTTGTGGGTGCTCGTTAGAACCGCCTCAATGAGGCGGTTCTAACGAGTACCCACAACCTATGTCTTGGAGCAGAAATAAGAAAAATAATGTTTACCCCCATAAACCCCAGTTTTCTCTATTTAACTGGGGTTTAGGGGGGTCTTCATTTTACGGACTTGTTCACGTGATGCTGGGATAGGGAAGAAACAGGAAGAAGAAATCAAATGAGGGACCAGACAAAATAAAACCATTCACCCTCTACCATTGCCTCAGGCCTTGCCCAACTGTAAGCCAAATCTGTGATACAAGATACAGTCGAACTTCGATGGCTTGAACACTGATGGCTCGTTTACCATGGCTGAGTCGAACCCGTATTAGAGTCCCTAGGGAATTCCTCTGCATGAGAAAAAGTGTGGGATAATTAAGGAGATTTTTTACTTTTATCTTGCAAATGTATGCTGTTTGTACTCATTAGAATCGCCTCGATGAGGCAATTCTAATGAGTACACACAGCCTGGCATACATTTATGTTACAGAACACCGAAAAGATATCCAAAAGTACCCTAGTTATGTTTTCGGGAAGTATGCAACAGTGGCAACAAATTTCCATGGTCCCAAACGGGTTCGAGCCATAGAAGTTCGACTGTACATGACACCTAGCTTTACCAAACCCAACCACCTGTTTTAGTAAGCACAACATGACCTCATTATAATTTTGACCTCATTACGACATGGATATAACACTAATTAATGATGGATCCCTAAGAAATGGACCCCAAAAATGTATAAATTACCGTATATCAAAATTGAAAAATCTACCCATAAAGGGATCCCAAAATCGTGTAGATTGCATAAAAAATGACCATTTAGAAAAACGACCATAAATCGTCATCTTTCTATCTTGTTTGGATTGCGTTTTAATGCGTTTGAATTTTACTTCCCACCAACAGCTAAGGTCATATGGAGACAGGATCTTAGTTTAAACTCATCCGAAAGCTGGAAAAGCCCAGAACTGAACATACAACCACTGATTAATGTGGCGAGTAAGGTTACCACTACACCACCGAGGCTTCTAGATTTGTTTGAATGTAACACTTTTGTTTGACTAACATTCTTTTGATCCTATCACGAAAACCCGCCAATATAGTTTTGACCCCCTTGGACCCAACTTTTAGTTTTATATATAGTAAAACTGGGGTTTACAGGGGTAAGCCTTATTTTTCTTATTTCTGCTCTAAAACATATTAGATTGTGGGTACTCGTTACCCCAATCTATATTTTGAGCAGAAATAAGACAAAAATCACAGTTTTCATCTCAAAATTTTCATTTTTTCAGTGGTAAAATTTACAATGTATTTGTATAGGCATGTTTTCGTAATTCCAACAACAGACTGCCCAACACCATGAATGAAAACATGAGTCCCGTCAATGCCTTGTCACGCCTGTTGTGGGCTCGGGCGACAGGCAATGTATATTGCAGTGAAACTTCCCTAACTAAAATACTTTTGCATTATGGTAAGTTGGTAACACACCCGTGCAACACAGTGCATTTTTCACATCTCAACAATGCTGCTATTCTCGATGAGGCGGTTCTAACAAGTACCCACAACCTATGTCTTGGCGCAGAAATAAATAAAATAATAACTAGAGCGCGCAGTCGATGGCAAGCCATCGCAAATCCCCACGTTTTCTCCACAGTAGGTCAAAATTTGACCTTTTGACCCCTCCCCAGGGCCCCTGGGGGCGGGGACAAAAAAAATGTGCTCTTGCGCAAGCCATTCATGTAAGCAACTCGCATACCAAATTTGGTTGAATTCCGGCTAACGGTTTAGGAGGAGATAGCCGGACAGACAGACAGACAGACAGACGGACGGACGGAGGCGATAACAATATCCCCACTTTTCGTTGAAAAACGTGGGGATAAATATACCCCCATAAACCATAAAGTGCGGTTTGGAGGGGTGATCATTACATTGGATTGTTAAGGTGATATCAAACAGCAAGCAACAATAACAAAAAATATTCAACCTAAAAGCATAAATATGGTCGGCTGTCAGAAATTGTGACCAAAATATTTCTTCATTTCTCACCTTGAACAAGTGGCTCATTAGTTAGCAAATTATCTTGTCTAATAGTTAATCTACCTGTTGTGACACCTGGACAATACTAAACTGAATAAATTTGTTTATTAAAGCAACAGAGTGTTTCTCTTTGATAGAAGCCTATCAAAAATCATCAAATAACACAGTAGGTGTGAATGCAATATCAGCTGATATTGTGTAATTCAATTCTCTTCCAATTTTCATACTTTAATGGCTGGTAAATATGAAGTGGATCATTTAGAAAGCTGTGAAATTGTACTTAGTTTGATTGCATCCAATGGACTTATTGCTCGGTAGGAGCTCACAGAGGTGTGAGTTCTGACTGTGCAGTAGTTATATCATAACACCTAACAATAAAGCAAGGTTTGATCTCTCACTAAAGGGGGGGGGGGGGGGGGGGGTCAATTATTTATCAATTGACCAAAAGATACCAACAACAGAAATTTCACACCTGCTATTGTCCAAGTGATTATTGCTGACCATGTAAAAAAATCCCGAAAATGGCTATTTATAGCAGCGTTTTTGGGGGGTTTTGTTGTTGTTTTACAGCCCTTTCAAGATTATTTCACTCATATCAAGCCGATCATTAATCAGGTGGGAGAAAACCAGATAATCGGGATTACCTGGTGTAAAACCACCTGACCTTCCGTTGCAGAACTTGGCGTCTCACATGTGACCCGAGCAAGGCTCGAACCACAGCGGTGGGAGACCTAATGAATAAGAGACAGCGCTCTTATCCACTAGGCCACGGAGGCCCGTCTTTATAGCAGCGTTACACTTTCATCATGTTAACAAGTCTGTGTAATAAGCACCCATCTAAACCCCAACTTATACAGAGAAAACTGGGGTTTAGTGGGGTTTACAGCATTTTCCAGAAATTTCACACCTGCTATTGTCCAAGTGACTATCACTGACCATGTAAAAAAAATCCCCAAAATGGCTATTTATAGCAGCGCTATTCTTCCATCACGTTAACAAGTCTGTGTAATGAGCACCCCTCTAAACCCCAACTTTATACAGAGAAAACTGGGGTTTAGTAGGGTTTACAGAATTTTCCTTATTTCAGCTCCAAGACATAGGTTGTAGGTACTTGTTAGAACCGCCTCGACGAGGCGGTTCTAACGAGTACCTACAACCTATAAACAGGGTATAAATAAGAAAAATATCAGATGAAATGACTTCTCAAGCTCTTCCACATGAAGAAATGCTAGGGTTTAAGGGAATGACCGACTCGTACAACTTTTTTCTGGGCGAGACATAAACTTCTCGGAGGTTAACAACTATTACTCAAAAGTTTGGTCAGTTTCTTTACCTAGATGCCAAGTTCTGCAACGGAAGGTCAGGTGGTTTTTCTCGGGAACTCCAGTTTTTGCCCACCTCTGATTGACAATCTGCTCGATATGAGTGAAATAATCTTGAAAGGGCCGTAAAACAAAAAAAGGTCCTTTACCTGATGATACATTACTATAACACACGTGTGCAACACATTTCTAAAATGGCTACTTTTCTGATGAAAATCTGTATTATTTTTCTGATTTATATGTATACTGCAAACATAGGTTGTGGGTGCTCATTAGAACAACCTCAGAACCTATGTCTTGGAGCATATTAGGAAAACATGTCCATAAGAAATAATAGTGTCCAACATGGTGTCAGCAAATGATAAATATTAGGTAAAAAAATGATAACATCTTTATTATTTATGCTCTCAACATAGATTGTGGGTGCTCAATGAGGCGGTTCTTACGTGTACCCACAATCTCATAGATTGTTGGTGCTCGTTAGAACCGCCTCAATGAGGCGGTTCTTACGTGAACCCACAATCTATGTTTTTCAGCAAAAATAAGGCAGATAATGTATACCCTCATAAACCCCACTTTTCTCTTCGTAAAGTGGGGTTTAGTGGGGGGTCTTCATTTCACAGACTTGTTATTGTGATAATAGTGGGTGTTATTCACAGGATGTTAGTACACATTCAATACCTTGAAAACTTTATTATTATAATGTCCCATAAATTCGGTGAATTTCACATGCGAACATTGTCAAACACTGTTTCTTCTGTGCTAAAGACACAGTCTATAATTAGACACACATTACCAGATCCAGAAATCCTTTTCAAATTTCAGATCTTTAAAGATGCAATTTACCACCGTATAGCACTGGAACAAAATGTTAAATTATATGTTTCACTTCAGATACCACATATGGCGTTTTCTTCTCCAAGATTTCAAATCAAAGTATTAATAAAACTCGGCAGGTGAAATAATTCTTCTCTTACAGAAAACAGAATGGTATCCATGGCAACCAGAAGTAAAATGACTACAAGACCAATTAGGTAATATTGTCCTTTCTTCGAGGTAGGTCTTTTCAGACTGATGATACAAGATTAGCTGGAATTCTAGAGCTAAAGAAAAGAAATAAAGAATGGAGGTTGTTGACACAGATACCATATTTACTCTATGTATTCCGAGCAAACAAGGTAGACCCAGATGAGATGCTGCAAAATGCGGCATCTCATCAGGGTCTACACTGCTTGCCACTCATCCCGCCATTCTTAGACACAAGATTGAGTAGTAAATTGTACTTGTTCAAATTATAGAACAAATATGGTAAGAGTTGATGTTTTGTTTTTGTTTGAATTGAGGTTTAAAGTCCCAACACTGCTTCCAATTTTGTGTGACTTTTACCATACATTGAGACGAAATGACATCTCAAACCCTGCCACCCAATGAAACCAAAATTTGATGGTATATGACTCACATCACTTTGCCATGGCAGGCTTAATCCTTCTAAGCGGTTTACCAGTGCTTATGAGTGGTCAGTTTCAACTCTGCATGGAAGCACCATGCAGCCCAATCTATTTCTCCAAGCCCCGATGGGCAGGGCTGGAAGGATTTGAGGTTTCAGAATATTTAGGGTAAATACAGTATTAAAACGGTGGTGTGGTTTTTAGCCTTGTCTTCTGTTAAAGGCTTGACTGATGGAAAATTATGACATCCTGCAGGTTTATAATGTGCACATTCAAAAGTAAATGGCAAAAGTGCTCTACGCATCTGTGAAGTTTCTTGAAAATATCTCATGGTATCAAAATTATGATGCGGACACGAAACTATGATACAAATGGCTGTTCCATGTTCAAAGGGCAATGACTCCAAAAGTAGGAAAATCGGATTTACAGGTCATTTATTCTGCTCGTCGCCTCATGGTGCTCTACATATCTGTGAAGTTTCTTGAAAATATCTCAAATGGTATCAAAGTTATGGAGCGGACACGAAACTATGAGGTGCTGATGGACTGTCCAGACAGATGTGTGTACGAATGCTCAAAATATCGGAGGGTATAACATAATACCCGGCCACTTTTTGAGTGGCTGGGCATAAAAACAGATATGTAAGGTACCTGAAGATAAATATAGACTGAGCCTCCATCCAAATACTTTGACATTAAAGGTTCTGTCACGCTATGCCCCGCTTCCACTGCGATGGAACGGCGTTGTTTAATTTTCCAGAACGACGCGAGATTGCAAAAAATATGGGATATTTTTCATGAACATGGACCTGTCATGGCGTCCTTACAGCAACCAAGACGTTGCTACGGAGCTTACATGGCGACCTATTGCGATCCTGTGGCGTTCTTGATGGCGATTGTATGCATTCTCACGGAGCTTCCACTGTGCGTACACGGCACTAACACTGCGTGCACTGCACTTTTACTGTGCTCACAATGCGTGCAGTGCGTTTTTATGGCCCTCACACTGCGCTGACGGCAGGTTTAAGACATTCCTTTGCACTATAAAGCAAAGTGTAAGCGGACATCTTCATCAGTCGAACAGTTTTGTTTGATTTTGTTTGATTTGAGGTTTAACGTCCCCATCAACACAGTATAGGACATTTTGGAGACGTTGCTTCCAATTTTGTGGGACTTTTACCCGACATTGAGATGAAATGACATCTCAAGCCCTGCCGCCCAATGAAACCAATAGGGTTTATAAGCATGGACGGTCCGACACTCACACCGCTTTGCCTGGGCAAGCTTAGATCCCCTAAGCAGTTTACCAGTACTCGTGTGCCGTCGGAAGCCAGTCCACCGCAATCACCACAAGCAGGAGCAAGTTCACCACCATTACCTTATCAACCCTGGGATGAGTCACCACAGAAGTAGGTTTTCTGGACAGTACACAATCAAACCCTATGTCCCACAGTCTACTCTAGCCACTGTTTATACAAGCAGGTGGCCCCCACCCATCGGGACTGGAAGAAATAGATGGGCTGCATGATGCTTCCATGGAGAGTTGAAACTGACCGCAAACGAGTACTGGTACTGGATTTAAGCCTGCCCAGGCAAAGAGGTGCGAGTCGGCACATCCATGCTTATAAACCCTATTGGTTTCATTGGGCGGCAGGGCTTGAGATGTCATTTCATCTCAATGTCGGGTAAAAGTCCCACAAAATTGGATGCAAAGTCTCCAAAATGACCTATACAGTGTTGACGGGGACGTTAAACCTCAAATCAAACAAACAAAATTACTTCAAGAAAGAGTAGATTTATATAGGTGACAGATATGAAAATGTTTAAGGCGCCATCATGGAAAGGATACATATAGGCTGAGCCTACATCCAAATCCTTTGACATTTATAATCCTGTCACAAAATTTTGTAAATAACTGCAAATACAATACAATTCTCAGTACTAAAACTAAGTTTGGCTAAAGGTTCAAGGGTTATTCAAACAAAATCTAGAACCCTGTTATTTTACAATTGCAATAACTATTAAAATGCGATGACAAATGAATCTGTCCTGTTTCTTGCAGCCATCTTAAAATTTAGTGTTTTAGTAAATGAAAAATTAGGTTTAGACCAAGAAGTAAACAAAAGATGTCATTTTTCATACATATTTTGATGGTTTTAGGTCTAAAGGTGGCTGTTAATATTTGTTAAACAAGTTACCCTGTGACAAAGTTATGTTGTATGAAAATTGAAATATGAGCTAGGACACGGCAAAACCCACAATAAGACATGTGCGCCCAACGAAGACTCAGATCAGCCTGCGCATCCGCGCAGTCTGATCAGAGTCTTCGTTGAGCGCTTTTAGGATATCTCAGGGCCAATGCTCCTTCATGCAGCAAGAGAAGTCTCTGGTTAGACTCTATGGATGCGCAGGCTGATCTGATTCTTCGCTGAGCGCACATGTAAGTTGTAGGAAATGCTGTACCCCGGCTCATATGATTTCGGTCACAGGCTGGAGGGCTTACAAATGATAGTACAACTTATTATGGGATAAAACATATTAATATTCTTCTGGCACTTGTCAACAGTCAGCTTGTAACAAACTTTATTATATACCTACAAAAAATACCGCTTTCCAACATGAAAATACATAAGCTTGTATCAATTCTGATTCTGTATTAACAAAGCTACCTGTTGGCAAAGTTTTACGAACAAAAAATAAAAATTTTCAGATAAAAATTTCTGATATTTTTCGTGGTTCTGCTCAAAACCACGGACCCAGTATACATGTAGGGTTGAACATTAACTCAAGACCAATGGACATTGTCTAGTGGAAACCTGGTCGGGTCTAGTAAAGTCAGTGGCTGTCTGGTCCGAATGGTCCAGTTGAAAATCTGCCACCAAAGTTTTTAAAATCCCTGTTTTAAACATTTATCAGTTTGTGTTTTCAGTTTGTTGCAGAAGATTTACCATTTTGTGTAGATAAATAATAATAGAAATACTGTAATCTTATTACCGCAGAACTAATGTACATTTATCACTTCAGAATGATTTTCATCATTTTTCGGTCTAGCTGAACTTAGATCAGGTCCAGTGTATCCCAAGAGTTATAGGACCACCTTGTCCACTTAGTAAAAATGTTTATGTTGAACCTGGACATGGACTAGTCACTTGAAGTAAGTGAAAATGATTTTGTGGCTGAGCATGGCTCAGACTTAAAATTTATTCAAGACACAGTTTCATTGCTACAGATGGCCTTTATTTCAACAAAATTGTATTATTTTACTTTAAAAAGCAATAGTTGAATGTACTGCTTGTAGTTCTAAAATGTAACATTTTGATGAAAAGTTTAACAGTTTTTTGTAAAATGGCTGAACGATCAAGGTGACAACAGCATATTTTGGCACTCCGTCAGTTACTAGTCTGTGCATATTGGGTCTGAGTCAAAACATAGATTGTGGGTACACTTTAGAACCACCTCGTCGTGGCTTTTCTAATGGGTGTAACCCAAAATTTGTCTTACAGCAGAGATAAGAAAAATAATATATACCCCTGTATACCCAAGTTTTACTATATTATATATAGAAGCCTCCGTGGTGCAGTTGTTACGCTACTCGCCTTGTAAACCAGGGATCGCAGGATCGATCCCGGGCTTCTCCAGACTTTCGGATGAGTCTTTAAACCCAGGTCCCATCTCTGTATGACCTTAGCTGTTGGTGGGACGTAAAACTAAAACTCACTCACTCACTTTACTATATTATAACCATGCAACTAGCAGTTTAGCAATACAAAATCTGTCATCAGATCATTAGAATGCAAATACCTCAAAACACAATGACAGGCCGAACAAGAATTTGCATCACAAGTGACATGTTTGTCAAAGTACAAAGAAATCGTAATCCACATGTAGCATACTGAAATTATGAGAACTTGTAGTAGTTCTCCAAAATTTTAATAAGTTTGTTTCATCTTCCAGCTATGAGTTCAAAAGGTGCAAGCAGAATGGCAAACAGTGTAGACCCTGATCAGACTGCTCCTTCAGGAGCAGTCTGATCCAGGTCTGCACTGTTTGCTAAGTCCTATCTGTCCCAATACTTATGATGTGATGTGCACAAAACATTTACCAGAAAAAGAACAAACTTGACTAGACCTGGGAAGCAAAGGTTAAACTATTCCTTTAAAGCAAAATAATTTTCTATTTGAACTTCAACAATAAAATAAAATATTTTCAATCTACCTTAATGATGTTACGAACAAACCATAATTCATCTTCCATCTCTATCTAATGATATATCTGACTTTAATACAACTTATAAGAAAGAAACCAATTTTTTTCTGTGACACAATTACGGACAAATATAATAGTAAAAATGTTATGCAGGTGTCCTAGGAGAGAGTAAGTTCCCATTCTGTACGCCATTGAATCTCCCACCGTATATGAAGTGGGAGTCCATTTCAACATTTAGGGGTGTCACTCAAGTTGAGTTATTTTCAGAAATCTTAGGCATGCAGAAAATGGCTGATTTTGTTTGTTTGTTTGATTTGAGGTTTAACATCCCCGTCAACACTGTAAAGGTCATTTTTGAGACGTTGCTTCCAATTTGGTGGGACTTTTACCCGACATTGAGATGAAATGACATCTCAAGCCCTGTCGCCCAATGAAACCAATAGGGTTTATAAGCATGGACGGGCCGACTCGCACCGCATTGCCTGGGCAGGCTTAAATCCTCTAAGCAGTTTACCAGTACTCGTGTGTGGGTCGGTTTCAGCTCTGCGTGGAAGCATCATGCAGCCCATCTATTTCTTCAAGCCCCGATACGTTTTGCAAACGACACAGGCCCTGATCATATGCTGCATGCTGCAGACAGTAAACTTAGTCTGCTGTAAAAATCCTAAAACTTGAAACACCTTCAGGAATTGCTGTAATTCTCCTGAAATTTTTACAGGTTTATTTTCGCGATCCACCAAGAAGTCCAAAAAGTTGAGACGGAATGGCAAACAGTGTAGACCCTGATCAGACTGCTCCTGGAGGAGCAGTCTGATCTGGGTCTGCACTGTTTGCTTAGGCTTGTCTGTCCCAATACTTAGGATCATTACAGAAGACCTGTTTGTCAATCCGCATTTTTGGGGTTCCGTATAAAATGGGTTAAAAATTTAAATAGATGTTTACTTCTCGAAGTCAATTTTTTATGGCTAATTGATTTTCTGTTTCTTTTCTCTTTTGATGTCAAGAAATAATCATTACTTTATTGTATAAAATATTTCTAAAGTAACTTTTCAAGTAAACATGAACTACACCACAGAAAATGGTTCCCCATGTTAATGTTAAGTGCGTCATGACAAGACTCAGATCAGCTAGCACAGACCTGCGCAGTCTCTTCTAACTCTGCTCGGTTATCCCTTGTCTTGCTGAACACGACAAACCCTACCTTTGCAAACCGTGTGGATCCAGATCAGATGGCTTCTGTGGAAGCCATCTGATCAGGATCTACACTGTTTGTCATTCAGTTTCAAACTTTGAATGGATACAGTATATCAAGTAATTTGATTGGTTGATTGTAAAAAAAAAGTGAAAAAATTAATGCATTTAGCAGGACAAGGGTAAACAGTCTTTTCTAGGTGCTGTATGGAGAGCCACAAAGGCTCTGTTAACTACTGCCCTGCTGAATAAATTAATATTCAAGTCCTGCTGAATAAATTAATACTGCCACATCCATTTCTTACAATCAACCAATCAAATTACTTGTTGTAATGTATTTCTTCAGTCCATAAACTGAATGACAGAAGTCATCTGATCTTGATCGACACTCTTTGCATAGGTAGGGTTTGTCAATGGTTAACCCATTTTGAACCGGAAACCCCAAACTGGGTAACTGGCAAACAGTGCCCGCCCAGATCAGATGCTGCAGAATGCGGCATCTGATCAGGGCATACACTGTTTGCAGAAAGTTCAGCCATTTTCCAAATAAAGTTTGAAGAAAACACAACCTGACATCCCTAAATTTTGAAATGGACTCCTGCACTATAAGGCGGAAGATGACATTTGCTACAAAAATGGTTATTTTGTTTCGTTGATTTGACATTTTACATCTCCATCAACACTTTATAGGTCATTTTGGAGACATTCTTTCCAATTTTGTGGGTTATTTACCCGACATTGAGATGAAATGACATCTCAAGCCCTGTCACCCAATGAAACCAATAGAGTTTATAAGCATGGACGGTCCGACTCTTTGCCATGGTAGGCTAAGATCCTCTAAGCAGTTTACCAGTACTTGTGTGCGGTCGGTTTCAGCTCTGCATGAAAACATCACGCAGCCCATCTATTTCTTCCCGCCCCAATTGGCGGGGGCCAACAAAAAGGGTTAAACTCAACTAAATGAATAAACTCAACTAAATAAATAATCTTGAAATGTCGGAATTACAATTTTTGCATGATGTGGTTAAATTATGTTTTTATAGTTGACCTCTTTGAAAAGAATTTCCAAATACATAGCAATCGAAAGCTAACAAAACATTTTTCTTTTTAAATTTACATAAAAATGTATATAGAAAACTTTGCAAAGTACATAACACTTAACACATTTTGTACCGGAAACCCCAAAATGGGTACCCTGGCAAACAGTGCAGGCCAAGATAAGACGCCGCAGAATGGGGCGTCTGATCTGGGCCTACACTGTTTGCTAAAAGTTTGGTCATTTTCTAAATAAATTTTGAAGAAAACAAAACCTGACACCCCTAAAGTTTGAAATGGACTACTGCAATAAATAAGGAGGAAGATTCCATTTGGTACAAAAAGGCTTACACCATTCACTGAATGCTAGAAGTCAACATTAAATGAATCAAAATTATTATAAATAGTTCAGCAGGAGACTGACTTTGTGGTACTTAATTCTGAAGTTCATTGCCCTCACCTATCAGGGCTTGGAGAAATAGAATGGGCTGCATGGTGCTTCCATGCAGAGCTGAAAATGGCCACATACAAGTACACGTAAACTCCTTAGAGACTAAGCCTGCCCAGGCAAAGCCATATAAAGCATATAAGCCTTCTGGTTTCATTGGGCAGCAGGGCTGGAGATTTCATTGGTAAAAGTTCCACAAAATTGGAAGCAACGTCTCCAAAATGACCTAAACTGTGTTGATGGGGATGTTAAATCTCAATTCAAACAAACAAAACTTCGGAAGTTAACCATAACGTTTTTACTATATTAACCCTTGTCCTGCTAATCCCGGATATGCCTTATCTTTGAAACAATGTAGATCCAGATCAGATGACTTCTGATGAAGCTATCTGATCAGGATCTACATTGTTTGCCATTCTGATTGTGAATTTGTTGCAATAATTTGCATCAAGTAATCTGATTGGTTGATAATCGGTAGTGGGCGTGGCATATATGAATATTCAGCAGGACAAGGGTTAAAAATACTAATAATAGTAACCTTCTTTATTTTAGGATATTTAGCCCATTTTGTACCAAATGGAATCTTCCTCCTCATATATTCCAGGAGTCGTTTCAAAATTTAGGGGTGTCAGGTTGTGTTTTCTTCAAAATGGATTAGGAAAATGGCAGAACTTTTAGCAAACAGTGTAAGCCCTGATCAGACACCGCGTTCTGCGGTGTCTGATCTGGGCCTGTACTATTTGCCAGGGTACCCATTTTGAGGTTTCTGATACTAAATGGATTAAGCAACAATAAAACAACAAGTCACGCTTACAAGTCAGTATAATAAACACCCCTTTAAACCCCACTCTTTATGGAGAAAACTTCGGTTTACCAGGGAATACATATACAGTCAAACCTGTCTTAGTGGCCACCTCTATTAAGCAAGCAACCTGTCTTAAGCAAGCAGGCATTCAGTTCCCGAAAAAGGAAAATGCATTTAAATTCACCAGTGTTAAGCAAGCACCTGCCTTAAGCACTTTTTGAATATTCCATAGTTGCTTGTTTAATACGGGTTGGACTGTATATTACTTTTCTTATTTCTGCTCAAAACATAGGATGTGGGGCTCTTTAGAACCACCTCAAGAGGCGTTTCTAATGAGCACCAAAACATAGGGTGTGGGGCTCATTAGAACCGCCTCAATGAGGCGGTTCTAATGAGCACCATAACCTATATTTGGCGCATTAATAAGAAAAATATCACAAATTTTTATAAGACAAATAACCAGTTTGGAGGTATTTGTTTGATTTGAGGTTTAACATCCCTGTTAACACTGTAAAGGTCATTTTGGAGATGTTGCTTCCAATTCTGTGGGACTTTACCCGACATTGAGATGAAATGACATCTCAAGTCCTGTCGCCCAAGGAAACCAATATGGTTTATAAGCATGGACAGTCTGACACTCAGACCGCTTTGCCTGGGCAGGCTTAGATCCTCTAAGCGGTTTACCAGTACTCGTGTGTGGGTCAGATTCAATCTGCATGGAAGCATTATACAGCCCATATATTTCTTCAAGCCCCGATGGGGGGGGGGGGGGGGGGGTTGGGACCAGCTTGGAGGTATGAAAGAATGCACTATTCACACGGGCGTGTCACTGTAACTGGAAGTTGGGGTCCATTAAAGCAGAAAACATGTAAGCTAAATAACCATGTGACGGGCCTCTGTGGCCTTGTGGGTAAGACTGCTGACTTTTAACCCTTGTCCTGCTGAATATTCATATCTGCCACACCCACTACCGATTATCAACCAATCAGATTACTTGATGCAAATTATTGCAACAAATTCACAATCTGAATGGCAATCAATGTAGATCCAGATCAGATGGCTTCTGACGAAGCCATCTGATCAGGATCTTCATTGTTTGGAAAATAAGGCATATCCGGGCTCAGCAGGACAAGGGTTAACCAGTGGGTCTGAAACTCACCACTTTAGATCGAGCCTCAATCAGGTCATATGCTGCAATGGAAGGTCAGGGGCCAGTTGTTCAAAACTAACGGCGTCGTTAGTTAACGTATCGTTAAATCTTCGATCAATTAATATGGCAAATATGCTAATATTTTTGCTAAAAAAATGTGAGCAGCTTTTGCGGATGCAAAAGCTAATCACATTTTTTCAGCAAAAATACCAAAATTTTACGTATTAAACTTGCTAGAACAGTTAACAATATGACCACTAACGAGCTCGTTAAGCTAATGATGTTTTGAACAACTGGGCCCAGGTTTTTTTCTCCTGGTGCTCTGGTTTTCACCTACCTATGATTAATGATCAGCTCAAAATAAGTGATATAATGTTGAAAGGCCATAAAACAAAACAACAACAAAAATTATGTTACCTATATCCAAACATAAAAGTAAAGATAAAATTGAACAAGAATTCCGCCAAAGGCTACGCCGTGCCTGTGGGGGTGCAAAGTCATTGAACCATAACATCTAGGCCTAGGTCAAACATAGATGCTTGCATAAAAGTTGCCATTCTTAAATGCAAGCTTGTATAGTAGTCGCAGATAAGATTGACTAGGCGGAGCTATTAAGGTGTTGTCAATATATGTCAAATTCGCTGAGTCCACCAGAAGATTTGGTAGAGTGCCTTTCACATGCTTTCTTCAAGCGGACGAAATGGTCATATACGCCATAGCTATGCTTGTGTTACAGTTGAATTCACACAATCGGGTGACTTGGTTTACCTTTTTATTAATGGAGTATTCCTGAGGAAGGTACTAACGATAGCTCTGCCTAGTCAATCTTATCTGCGACTACTATACTAAGTATCATTAATGAAGCTCTAATAATTATTGAGAAATTAATTTAACCATTAGGGTAAACACTAAGGAGGTTGCATTATTTTACAAAGTCAGTGAACCAAAGAATGTAGGTCAAGGTCAAATATGGATGCTTGCATGTAAGTTTCCATCCCCAGATACAAGTTTGTACCAAGTATCATTAATGAAGCTCTTATAGTTCTTGAGAAATAAACTTGACCATTAGGATGAATGCTAGGATGGTCACAATATTTTACAGTCAGAGAACCATGAAATGTAGGTCAAGGTCACATATGGATGCTTGCTTTTAAGTTGCCATCCTGAGATACAAGTTTGTACCAAGTATCATTAATGAAGCTCTTATAGTTCTTGAGAAATAAACTTAACCAAATGGTGTGGACACCTTAGGGTGGTCGCAAATTTTGACGCCTTGACAAACGGATAGACGAATGAAAGGACGAACAAACAGACGAAGGAACAAATGGATGGAAACCGGACACCTATATCGCACCATGCTAATAGCAGGCGCGACAAAAATCACCGTTTATGGTCTTTTTTTTTTCAATACAATCTATACATTCTTGGCATCCATCTTTAAATCATGTTCTCAAAAACAATGATCTGGATCTACAGCTCCCAGCAGTGACACCAAAGGGAAAGAAACACAAACATGAAATAACTAGACCCTAATGGAAACATCAATAGCGGAAAGCCAAAAGGACAGTTACTTTTCACTGGCTATCCAAAACAAAATAACATAAACGTAACACACTCAAAGACAAACCTTAACAATAATAAACCGCGACAGAAGAAGCTGTGTTGTAATGCCCAGGGTTACAATTAGGCTGTAATTGACACTGCCAACAAAAATGAGAACCGCAGCCACCACACTTATCAGCTCTGGTATTCTATTTGTTCAAAACAAGAATGACGGGCACAAAACAGTCAAATGTACATCTGTCAATATGACAGTAGAAAACAAGTCCACACTCCATACCAAAGGGAGTGAAATAAGACACTTCAGACATCAAACATTAACTTACCTATTTTATGATCCATAAACACCTTTTAGTGTCTGGTGTTCAAGTCAACCAAACAAGTACACCAACAAGTAATAATAGATCCACCTTCACCAAACAAGTTGAGAAACAAGCAATAAAGTTACACTATGGTAGCAAACCACTATTCCAAGCTGTCGGCGAGACTCGGACACGCAGCGGACGAAGTTTTTTGAGCCGTAACAAATAGTACACTTTGCAACCCTTCTCTTTTGTGTTATCACTGCACTGTGACTTGCCACAGAATAATTTGAAGCTGGTTTCTATAGCTTGTACACTGTACAGCCAATGTAGTGGCTATGTAAACAAATCCTACCCCACCCACTTCTGCTGCTTTTTTTTACCATTTTCTGCTGTTTTCAAGGAAGCCCTGGCAGCACACTGCATTTGCAAGGACAATTGTCAGCATTCAGCTCTATTGTACACCTACCAAAAATGAAAGGGGGCTAGAAATTGACCCCTGCCAGCCGTTTACTTTTTTAGCAATATCCAAATGAAGTCTGACAGCTATTTTAAACAGAAAGTGTAGCGATAAATTCGTATAGCAGTAGTTTCGTATTTTCAGTTACATCCCTTGATATCCAGGTCATGTGACCATGAATTAATTCATATTTCTCCACAATGACACAAAAACAATACACTGAATTCAAGATATTGCTTTCATAATTGCCAAACAGTATTTAGACACTGAATTTGATCCCTACTCTTACTTATGAAGAAATTTCCCCATGTGCACAGGCTGGAAACTGTGTACTGCTACCTTTAAGACAAATATGACTTTTCTCAAAAGTGTCAAATTGGTAGTAATTCCACCTTATTATGATAAGTTTAATTGTGGAATCAAAGAAAAACAGTAATAATTGTCATTATTAGCTCACAACACAGCTGCTAGCAGTCAATCTCAGCTGAGAGAAGCTGTGGATACCCCAGCATACAAGACACAATTACGGGCCTCTGTGGCCTATTGGATAGAGAGCTGACTCTTAATCATTAGTTCTGTCAAGGTTGTGGTGGGGAGCCTGCCTCGGGTCACACGATGTGATACACCAAGTTCTGAAACTGGAGTTCAGGGTGTTTTTCTCCGGATACTCCAGTTTTGCCACCTATGATGCAAAAATCAGCTCGATATCAGTGAAATAATCTCGAAAGGGCAGTAAATCCCCCCCCCCCCCCCCCCCCCAAGAAAACCAAACAAAAACAAAAAACAAGGCACAATTATTTTACGCGTTGGGTTGTTTATAGTAATTTATTATAAAAAATGACTCTTTCTTGCAAACAGTGAGGGCCCTCATCATACGCACCAATTTAGGCCGACGACTGATGTGGGCGTGCACTATTTGCCAGTGCCTTAGTTTGGGATTTCCTGTTTAAACTAGGTTAACAACAGTTGGTTACCTGTAACTATTTGTTATGGCTCAAAAAACCTTGTCCGCTGCGCATCAAAGTCTCGCTGACAGCATGGAATACGGTGCTTTGCGACTAATCAACACTATTTCAGTATAACGGCTTTCCAAGCTGAAAATGAGAGAAAATTAATCATTTAAAATCTATCGTTTGTACACGAAATGCCCAAAATATTGGTCAAAATGGGTTTAATCACCTTTAATTTAAGATTGAATAAGCTTTGACAGCACCAAAATGATTAACAAACATCTAGACTAAAATTCTGATTTTGGAGTTGTCTCCCTTGCCTCAGACCCTACCTGTAGGCTTACATACAAATTTCAGTTTTATGACCCAATTTCATCAGAAACAATGGTGTTTTTGTCTAAATATTGATTCTGGTAAAGGAGTAGATAAAAAAGATTGTCATAAATGGCACTTTGAAATTTGACATATTGGTTAATGGTAGCAAACCACTATTCCAAGCTGTCGGCGAGACTCGGACACGCAGCGGACGAAGTTTTTTGAGCCGTAACAAATAGTACACTTTGCAACCCTTCTCTTTTGTGTTATCACTGCACTGTGACTTGCCACAGAATAATTTGAAGCTGGTTTCTATAGCTTGTACACTGTACAGCCAATGTAGTGGCTATGTAAACAAATCCTACCCCACCCACTTCTGCTGCTTTTTTTTACCATTTTCTGCTGTTTTCAAGGAAGCCCTGGCAGCACACTGCATTTGCAAGGACAATTGTCAGCATTCAGCTCTATTGTACACCTACCAAAAATGAAAGGGGGCTAGAAATTGACCCCTGCCAGCCGTTTACTTTTTTAGCAATATCCAAATGAAGTCTGACAGCTATTTTAAACAGAAAGTGTAGCGATAAATTCGTATAGCAGTAGTTTCGTATTTTCAGTTACATCCCTTGATATCCAGGTCATGTGACCATGAATTAATTCATATTTCTCCACAATGACACAAAAACAATACACTGAATTCAAGATATTGCTTTCATAATTGCCAAACAGTATTTAGACACTGAATTTGATCCCTACTCTTACTTATGAAGAAATTTCCCCATGTGCACAGGCTGGAAACTGTGTACTGCTACCTATAGAAGATAACACAATAACAGAAGATACTGACATAAAACCTAACAAGGTGAAAAACATCACACAGAACTGGACAACTTGATCATTTACTGTAAATTTCTTCACACTTGTCCTGCTGAACCCGGATATGCCTTTTCTTTGAAACAATGTAGATCCAGATCAGATGGCTTCTGAAGAAGCCATCTGATCAGGATCTACATTGTTTGTCATTCAGGTTGTGAATTTGTTGTAATAATTTGCATCAAGTAATCTGATTGGTTGATAATCGGTAGTGGGTGTGGCATATATGAATATTCAGCAGGACAAGGGTTAACACTTGTCCTGCTGAATACATGTATTTAAATATGCCACACCCACTACTGATTAACAACCAATCAGATTACTTGATGCAAATAATTGTAACAAAAAATTCATAATCTGAATGACAAACAATGTAGATCCTGATCAGATGGCTTCTTCAGAAGCCATCTGATCTGGATCTACATTGTTTGAAAGCTAAGACATGTCCGGGTTCAGCAGGACAAGGGTTAAATTTATCCGACCATATTTCCCATAATTTAGCACGGGCCTCCATGGCCTAGTGGATAAGAGCACTGACTCTTAATCATTAGATCTGTCACCGCTGTGGTTTGAGCCTGGCTTGGGTCACAGGTGAGACTCCAAGTTCTGCAATGGAAGGTCAGGTGGTTTTTCTCTGGGTACTCGTCCACCTCTGATTATCGATCAACTCGATATAAGTGAAATAATCTTGAAAGTGCGGTAACCCCCCCCCCCCACACACACACACACACACACAAAATCCCATAATAATGGCTTATGCTCTGGTAAATGTGCATCAATAATTTTTTAAACAGGCTATTAGTTATTTAGTTGCAAGATGGGCTGTATGATGCTTCATCAATGCTTATAAACCCAATTGGTGTCATTGGGCAGCAGGGCTTGAGATGTCATTTCATCTCAATGTCGGGTAAAAGTCCCACAAAATTGGAAGCAACTTCTCCAAAATGACCTTTACAGTGTTGACCGGGATGTTAAACTTCAAATCAAACAAACAAACAAGTTATTTAGTTGCAATAAATATGAATAAAAAAAAAATAACTACCAATATTTTTTCTGGTGGGGGGACATAATAAAGCGAAGAAAAAACCTTTAGATTGTTTACAGCTGTAATTTTCAATCTGGAAGACACCCATGTTGGATGGAACCATTCTTACTGCTGATAATACAGAAAGTACATTGAAAAGCCAAACATTGTTTACTGTTGTTTTCTCCTCCATACTGAGATATGATAATTTCAGATACATGCTCTTGTGATTATCAATCCATGATAAAATATAAAGATGAAGTGTTACAGAAAATGATTCTGCACTACCATTCAAATGGACAATTTTACTATTACACTGTAAAGTGGCCCGATAGCTCAGTGGTAGAACGTCTGCTTTGGGATTGGGAGGTTGCAGCCTTAATCTCTGGCCACGCCATACTAAAGACATGAAAAATGGAAATAGCAGCTTTCTAAGCTGACACTTGCATTATCAGGGAAAGTCATAGGTAGGTAAATGAAGGCAGGTAAGTATTTGTTAAATGTTAAAGGATACTTTGCTTGTCGCAAAAAAGCTCTAAAAAGCTTATGTTAATTGTTTCTGATATGCAGTGTTTACCTTTAAACACACCCCTCCAGGCTCAACGAGCCTACAAAGTTCCACATGACAAGGTGTGATATGTCCCTAATTTGCGTATATATCCCTCAGTCATAAAATTTAATCAGCAATAAGTATTGAAATGATTTAATCGCTCCTAAGGCGATTAGCAACATCTAACATTAGGTGTATGCATAATAAAAATGGACTATTGCACCGTCTCATGAATGGTTATGTGAACTGCCAATTTTATGCCAAAAGAGAATGCTTGCAGCGAAATGGTAAACACTTTAATTTGCGTAAACACATCTGTATGCTGTTATTGGTAATTAACATAAATATGGAGTTTCACAAGGCGCGGTTCTCCGCCCACAACCGTTTAGCTATTGAGAAAATACTTTTTACCAGTTCCAAACAAAATGTTTCTGAAAAAAAAAAAACAGCCTATTAAAATAAAACAATGACATTTAACACGTGTATTTTAAGTCCTTGAATGCAAATGCTGAAATTGTATGATATTATAACGGTAATTTTAACGATTTGGGAGGCAGAAAACTGTGATGTTGGCCTTGATCCTGCTTTTAACACGAGTATGAAAATTTGGGTTCATTCTGGAGGGAAAATCCTCCCCATGTAGCCGGATCATTACAGTACATATTATGTTTTTGTATATGATGCTACTTATGTCAACAAAGGAAGTTTGGTTCACGCCACTTTTGAACAGTCCCAAAGGTGACCAAATATAGGAACTTTTTAGTACAGGCTCTTACTATGTAGTTTCTATACAAGAACAGTACTGTTATTCATGTTTATATAAACTGAATTTAAGTCATCATTTATGAAAAAAGGCAAATATACAAATTTTCGTAATTTGACGGTAAAGTAACCTATGGCTTCCAGAAATCAACAGAGCAATCTTGTATGAGAGTCTTCAGCCTACTACCTCTTCAAAGCTCACAATGTGCTGTACCATCTAATTTAATATATGACTTTGTAAACTTTATCACAGAGAAGGTGTTGATTTTAGACATCTCACTGTCAATGTTTGGTTCTTTTTCGTCTCCTCCTTGATAGCTCTTCAGAACTCATGAACGGTTTTGATTATAGTGCAAAAAGACTTCCTTTGTGTCAATAGATAACTTATTTACCCAGTTTTCCCTGAATAGAATGTTCCACCTTATATACTGTAAAATTCCTTTATTAAGACCAGCTTTGGGACTGTTCAAAAGTGGTCTTAAAGACCACTTTTGAACAGTCCCGAAGGTGGTCTCTGAACATAGGGCACTGTTTGCAGAAAACACAAAGAGAGAAAAACTTCAACCTACTAATTGAGCTTTTTAAACCCAAGTTATTCTTAATTTTAGGTGGTCTTAATAGTGGAATTTCACTCTATATGAAGAGTCCATTTAGAAATTTAGGGGTTTCAGGTTTTTGAATTATTTTTAGAAATTTATATAGAAAAATGCGCAGCCTTTTTTATATAGAAAATGCCTAAGCCTTTTTGCAAACAGTAAAGGTCCCGATCAGACGCCGTACAACACAAATTCTAATCTGGGCTTGTATTTTGTGCCAGTGGGTCCCTTTTTTGGGTATTCGTCTAAAATGGGTTCCACACTAATGATATACCCTCAGTGTCAATTGTCAAGTAAAGTAAACACCGAGAAAAATGGCATTCAAGTGATGGGATATTTTTTATAACCAGGGGCTGGGTATTTTTGACGGTAATCATAAGGTACTGCCCGAAACTGACTCCATGTGAACGGATGTGAAATTGTAGGGATTCAATTCAAGCCTTTTATACATTTACCATAAATAATGGAAAGAAATGGGAAGCAGTGTAGATCCTGATCAGACTGTATGTGATGTCATCCTTCAAATTACAATGAAGATGGTTTTAAAAAAGAATCATAACACTCCCAAACAGTATTTAACCTTTACCCTGCTGTAGGCGACAAGCCCTATCTTTGCAAACAGTGTAGATCCAGATCAGATGGCTTCTGAAGAAGCCATCTGATCAGGATCTACACAGTTTGACATTCAGTTTATGAATATGTAGAAATAAGCTGCATCAGGTAATCTGATTGGTTCAAAGTCAGAAATGAGTGTGGCTTAGTTGAATATTCAGCAGGTTAAATGTTAAACCCTAGTCCTGCTGATCGAAGCAAACTTATTCAGCAAACAGTGTAGATCCAGATCAGCTGGCTTCTCAAGACAGTGTATACATGTAGATTCAGATCAGATGGCATCTACAATGTTTATGATTCAGTGAATAATACATTCAAGGTGTGGCAAAATTAACTTACTCAGCAGGACATTGTTCAATTTTATCATTGAATTAGTGTCATATCATAGTATAGTAATTAAAAGTTTAATAACTCAAACACCAATAGTTTATTTACCAAGCACCATGAAAACTGCCTTGTCGAATAGAAGTGAAGGCAATGACCAGGAATCGATACAATTAACCCACAGCTCCCATCAGAGACACCAAAGGGAAAGAAACACAAACATGAAACAACAAACCCTAATGGAAACATCAATAGTGGAAAGCCGAAAGGACAGTTACTTTCCCAAAAAATGGCCAATTGGCTATCCAAAACAAAATAATACATGTATAAGCGATACAAACACTCAAAGACAAACCATAACAAAAAACAAGAGGGCCATGATGGCCCTGGATCGCTCACCTGATCCATAGAGTAACAAGTGGGACCCGGGGAGGGCCATTATTAACCCCAGGGCTATAATGTGCATAATGTTCAGAGACGTCTAAAAAGGTGAAGCTTCATACCAAATATCAACAAAGGCTATAATTTGAACAATCTTGGCAAAGGTCCACTAGATATTCTACATACCAAATATCAAAGACCTGGGCCTAACGGTTTCAGAGAAGAAAATTTTTATTAAAGATATTCCCTACATAAGCCTATGAAAAAACAAATGGCTCTGGGGCGGGGGCATTTTTGGCCTCAGGGCTATAATTTAAACCATCTTGATAGAGGTCCACTAGAGGAAGCTTCACACCAAATATCAAAGACCATGGCCTTGCTGTTTCAGAAGAAGATTTTTAAGGAATATCTCTATATAAGTCTATGTAAAACCAAAGGGCCCCAGGTCGGGGGCAGTTTTGGCCCTAGCACTATAATTTGAACAATCTTGGTAGGGGTCCACTAGATGAAGCTTCATACCAAATAGCAAAGACCTGGCCCTTGGGGTTTCCGAGAAGAAGATTTTTAAAGATTTTCCCCATATAAGCCCATGTAAAACCATAGGGCCCCGGGGCGGTGGCATTTTTAGCCCAAGCACTATAATTTGAACAATCTTGGTAGGAGTCCACTAGATGAAGCTTCATACCAAATAGCAAAGACCTGGGCCTTGCGGTTTCAGAGAAGAAGATTTTTAAAGATTTTCCCTATATAAGCCCATTTGAAACCAAAGGGGTGGAGTGGGGGGGGGGGGGGGAAGAAGAAGGACCATGGCCTTGTGGGATGAAGCTTCACACCAAATATCAAAGACATGGGCCTTACGGTTTCAGAGAAGAAAATTTTTAAAGATTTTCCCTATATAAGCCCATGTAAAACCAAAGGGCCCCGGAGCATATTTGACCCCAGCACTATAATTTGAACAATCTTGGTAGGGGTCCCCTAGATGAAGCTCAATACCAAATATCAAAGACCTGGGCCTTACGGTTTCAGAGAAGAAGATTTTTAAAGCTCTTCCCTATATAAGCACATGTAAAACCAAAGGGCCCTGGAGCGGGGGCATTTTTTGCCCCAGCACTTTAATTTGAACAATCTTGGTAGGGGTCCACCAGATGAAGCTTCATACCAAATATCAAAGACCTGGGCCTTGTGGTTTCAGAGAAGAAGATTTTTTAAGTTTTTGGTGAAAAAAATCTCTTTTTGGCTCCTATGACCTAGATGTGCAACAGACCGGAACCATTTGAACAACTTTGAAAGGGGACCACCTAAGGATCATTCCTGTGAAGTTTGGTCAAAATCCGATCAGTGGTTTAGGAGGAGATGTCATTTAAAGAATTGTTTACGGACGCACGCACGGACGGACGCACGCACGGACGACGGACGAAAAGTGATCCCAAAAGCTCACCTCGTCACTACGTGACGGTGAGCTAATAAACCACGACAGAAGAACCGCCTTGGAACAGTCAGTGAAACGAATCCCACTGGGAGGCTTAAATCGATTTTACGTGGCCACAATCCTCACCCTTAAGTCAGTCGAAGCCAAACTGTCCACACACCACATCTTCTGAAACCTCTACTCAGTTTCTGTGTACAAGATTAATTAATCAGAAAGCGGACTTTATCATCAGATCATCAGAAGCGGTAACAATGCTTGGACAACAATACAAAACCTTTTAACTTACAATAAAATACTTTTTACCACAATTTTATTACTACAGATACCATTTTAATGGCCACAAAATCCTGTTTATGGCCAGGACACCCTGTTCGCAGCAATCTACTTATTGAATATAAAACTACAGAAGCTGGCTAGGATGGTGGTTCTTTTATTCTCTGCTGGATTTAAAATTGACAAACAGCAGGGAGAATCCAGTGTTGCTAGTGTTGCAATATGGCATACAACCTTTGTCTAGTGTTGCAATCTGGCAGACAACTTCGCCTTTCTCTAGTGTTGCAATATGGCACACAACCTTAAGTCTTTCTCTTGTGTGCAATATTATCTACAACCTTTAGTTTTTCTCTAGTGGTGTAATATGACTTACAACCTTGTCTTTTGTTGCAATCTGGTAGACAACTTTGCCTTTTTCTAGTGTTGCCATATGACATACAACCTTAAGTCTTTCTCTTGTGTGCAATATGGCATACAACCTTAAGCCTTTCTCCACTGCTGCAATATGATCTACAACCTTAAGTCTTTCTCTAGTGGTGCAATATGACATACAACCTTATGTCTTTCTCTAGTGGTGAAATATGACATACAACCTTAAGCCTTTCTCTAGTGGTGCAATATGACATACAACCTTGAGTCTTTCTCTAGTGGTGCAATATGACATACAACCTTAAGTCTTTCTCTAGTGTGCAATATGACATACAACTATACGTCTTTCTCTAGTGTGCAATATGACATACAACCTTAAGTCTTTCTCTAGTGGTGCAATATGACATACAACCTTAAGTCTTTCTCTAGTGTGTAATATGACATACAACCTTACATTGTTCTGTAGTGTGCAATATGACATACAACCTTAAGTCTTTCTCTAGTGGTGTAATACGACATACAACCTTGCGTCTTTCTCTAGTGTGCAATATGACATACAGCCCTAAGCCTTTCTCCACTGCTGCAATTTGATCTACAACCTTGAGTCTTTCTCTAGTGGTGCAATATGACATACAACCTTAAGTCTTTCTCTAGTGTGCAATATGACATACAACTATACGTCTTTCTCTAGTGTGCAATATGACATACAACCTTAAGTCTTTCTCTAGTGGTGCAATATGACATACAACCTTAAGTCATTCTCTAGTGTGCAATATGACATTCAACCTTGCGTCTTTCTCTAGTGTGCAATATGACATTCAACCTTAAGTCTTTCTCTAGTGTGCAATATGACATACAACCGTAAGTCTTTCTCTATCAGTGCAATATGACATACCACCTTAAGTCTTTCTCTAGTGGTGCAATATGACATACAACCATAAGTCTTTCTCTAGTGGTGCAATATGACATACAACCATAAGTCTTTCTCTAGTTATGCAATATGACACATATCCTTTAGTCTTTCTCTTCTGATGCAAATATGGCATGCAACCATAACTTTTTCTCTAGTGTTGCAATATGACATACAGCATTAAGTCTTTCTCTAGTGTTGCAGTATGACTTTCAACTGACTTTCTCTTCTGCTGCGATATGATCTACAACCTTAAGTCTTTTTCTAGTGGTGCAATATGACATACAACCTTAAGTCTTTCTCTAGTGTGCAATATGACATACAACCTTAAGTCTTTTTCTAGTTATGCAATATGACACATATCCTCAAGTCTTTCTCTTCTGGCGCAAATATGGCATGCAACCAAAACTTTTTCTCTTGTGTTGCCATATGACATACAGCCTTAAGCTTTTTTCTATTGTTGCTATATGACATACAACCTCTTTCTCTAGTGTTGCCATATGACATACAACCTTAAGTCTTTCTCTAGTGTTGCCATATGACATACAACCTTAAGTCTTTCTCTAGTGTTGCAATATGGCATACAACCTTAAGCCTAACTCTATACAGCCTTAAGTCTTTATCAAGTTTTGCAATATGGCAAACAACTTTAAAAATCTTTCTCTAGTGTTGCAATATGCAATTCAACCTGAAGTCTTTCTCTAGCATACAGCAATAATATTGACATACAATCATAGCTGTCTTCAATTTTTTTTTTTATCAACAATCATTTGAATGCCCCACTGACAAAAGCCATCTTTAAACAAGCAGTCCGTGGTGGACATGAATCGCTCATCTTAGTCAAGAGGTATTGCCACTGATGAGAATATCATCGATTGATGATGCCTTTATTTTTGGAACAGTGAAGCAGAACTATATCAGAATATCTGGGAGAGGTTTTTATTATTACCATAATGATCCTAAATATTTGGACAGACAGACCTTACCATACATTGCAGACTGAAATCAGACTGCTTCTGAAGGATTATTCTGATCAGGATCTTCACATTTTGCCATTTCATCTGCACTTCTTGGAGTCCTTGCTGGATTGTGGAAAAAATGTTAAAATTTTAGGAGAATTACAGCAAGTCCTCAACGTGTCCGAATTTTTACTGCATTTTTAAAGTTTGTTTCTATTTCATTCCAAGATGTAGCAGACATTAGAATCAGTGGACTGTGGACATTAATTTTAACCCTTATCTTGCTGTTCACGACAACCCCTATTGAGATGGCTTCTGAAGAAGCCTCAAGAAGCCATCTGATCAGGATCTACACTGTTTGGCATTCAGTTTATGAATTTGTAGCAATAAATTACATCAAGTAATTTGATTGGTTGATAGACAGAAATGGGCGTGGCTTAAATGAATATTCAGCAAGATAAGGGTTAAGGCTATGAGAGGAGCATTTCTGTGAAATAAATTTTGATATCGGAGCAATTAGCCATTTGAAGATATTTTCTATTTTAGCACGGCTGACCATTTTGTTCATTGGGATGGAACCATTGCAGCCGGTTTGGTATAGGGACGAGTTCTATGACCATATTTTGAAACTGAGCCAATGGCTTGTGAGATGTCAGAATGTTTTGTTTTTTTTTGCTATTCTTAGTTTAGTGTGGAACTATTTAAACTATTTGGTACAGGGCCATACGAGGTAGATTCTAATAAATTATTCTTAAGCTGAGCCAATGGCTGGAGAGGAATTGCCATGGCATTTTTGTTTCTATTTTTGGCTCAGGCAGCCGTCTTATTCATAATAAAAAATAATAATAAACAAGAGGCCCATGGGCCACTATGCTCACCAGAGCTCAGGTGGGCACTGCCCAATTGCAGCCATGTATTTTAACATATCATTTTTATCTGCCAAATGAACCCCCATATCCAAATGAGCACCCATGTGGACTCAGAATATGAAACATTAGGCCTCTTATGAAGTAGAGGGGGTGGGGCATGGACCCAATGGAGCCCTGGTTGGTATCACTAAATGTGTCTTATCACAAAGAACAAGAATATACATTGAAATTCCGCTATTAAGACCACCTAAAATTAAGACTAATTCTGCTTTAAAAAGCTTATTTGATAGGTTGCAGTTATTCTTTCTATCTGTTTTCTGCATACCATGTCCTCTGGTCAGAGACCACCTTTGGGACTGTTCAAAAGTGGTCTGTTCAAAAGTGGTCTGTAAGACCACTTTTGAACAGTCCCAAAGGTGGTCTATATATAGGAATTTTACTGTATATAGTTTAGCAGTGGGGATCTGCATGGCTGGAGATATAAGGCCTCTTAAACAGTAAAGGGGTTGGAGCATGCCCTGTTGATCCCAAGAAAGCCCAAGATTGTTGTCCCTGTCATAAGGACCAAGTATATATATGGTTTAGGGGTGGGAATCTGAATGGTTTCCAAGATATGAGGCCCTTTCATGAAGTGGAAAGGCGTGGACTAGCCCCTGCAGAGACCCCTACAGTAGGTGTGCTAATAATAAGAAACAAGAACATATATGAATATTGGGTGGGGATTTGATTGGTTTCTGAAATATATGGCCTAGAACATATATGGTTTAGGGGTGGGGATCTGAACTATTTCTGAGATATATGGCTTTCAATGAAGTCAAGCGGTGGGGCAAGGCCCGGGCATGCCCCGGGGTCTCACAAGCTGGTGTCAATGAATGCGTCTTATAAGGAAGATGAATATATATGGTTAAAGGGGTGGGGCTCTGAACAGTTTCTGAGATATAAGGCCTTTTGTGAAGTGCAGGGGTGGGACAAGGCCCCGGGAGACCTCCAGGTTGGTGTCAATGAATGTGTCTTGTCATAAGGAACAAGAATATATTTGGTTTAGGGGTGGGGATCTGTAAGGTTTCCGAGATATTGTGATATTATGACATGGAGGGGATGGGGCATGGCCCCAACACATCCCTGGGGACCCCCAGGTTTGTGTCACTGAATGTGTCTTATCATAATGAACAAGAACATATATGGTTTTGGGCTGGGGATCTGATCAGTTTCTGAGATATATGGCCTTTTGTGAAATGAAGGGGTGGGGCATGGTTCCGGCACACCCCGGAAGACCCCCAATTTGGTGTCAATGAATGTGTCTTATCATAAGGAGCAAGAATATATATGGTTTAGGGGTGGGGATTTATAAGGTTTCCGAGATATTGGGCCTTTTATGAAATGGAGGGGTGGGACATGGCCCCAGCGCATCCCTGGGTCCCCCAGTTTGATGTCACTGAATGGGTCTTATCATAAGGAACAAGAGTATATATGGTTCAGGGGTGGGGATCTGAATGGTTTACGAGATATTGGGCCTTTTATGAAGTGGAGGGGGTGTGGCATGGCCTCGGCGCATCCCGGAGGACCCCAAGGTTGGTGTCATTGAATGCGTCTTATCAATAGGAACAAGAATATATCTGGTTTAGGCGTCGGGATCTGAATGGTTTCTGAGATATATGGCCTTTTACGAAGTGGTGGGGGTGGGGCATGGCCCCGGCACAACCTGGGGGACCCTCAGGTTGGCATAAAAGCATATGGCTGAGAGAAGTTTACTAAAGAAACATTTCTATAAAAGTTTTGTCAAAACATCTGCAATGATTTGGCAGTAAATGCCATTTTTCCCATTATAAGTCTATGGAAACTCTAAGTTGCCATAGCAACCAAACTAAACAGCCGATTTTCATAAAAAACACAAACTTTCAATCCCCCAGCCCAAGAATGCTACAGATAAAATTTGGGCTCAATCGGCACAGTGGCTTCAGAGGAGAAGATGTTTAAAAGTGTTGACACCAGACATACGACGACGATGACGACGACAACGACTGACAACTGCCTATTCTATAAGCTCCCCCCGGAGCCTTCGGCTCTTGTGAGCTAAAAAAAATAATAAATGAACATAATGCCAAAGTGGACGAAAAACCTTCTGCCAAAATCATTTATTTTAATTTAGCTGCCTTGTGTTTCATACAGCAGAAAAAATGATTATTTACTGAGAACAGCATTTTCACACACATCCATATTTACTTCTCCAAGAGCATTACAATTACAGTTGACTTGCCATGCAACAAATTTATGGCTCAAAAAGAAATTGTGATGGAGAAAAATTAGCAATTTTTTCTGACTGAAGACCTGCTACTTAGATAAAGGAAGCAATTTTAAACGCTGCAATATCTATTGGTTCATATCACGCGACCCATCTTTTCAATTAGATGCATGCTAACATTTTTATGGTAAAATCAATTCTCTCTCTTTAGCCAACAAGATAATGAGAGATTGAAAATAAAGGAATATTATGGACATAATGAAAAAAGATCAAATATTTCTATAGGATTTCGGACTTTACGAGATAAAAGTAGCGACAATCTGGTATTAAGAGTCAGCAGGGTATTATATAGGAATGGAAACTCGACTCTTCTGATTGGTTGATTCTGGAGTCAATGAAGCGCTACTCCAAGTCAGCTGGATATTTATTACACGGAAATTAGCATCTGCAGGACAAAGTTTTTCACCCATTTTGTATTGAATGGTAATTGACTGTTTTGGGTTTAACGACACTTCAACCCGTGTGGGTCATTTTTTTTTTTTTGTTTAATTTTAGGTTTGACATCCCCGTCAACACTGTATAGGTCATTTTGGAGATGTTGCTTCCAATTTTGTGGGTCTTTTACCCAACATTGAGATGAAATGACTTCTCAAGCCCTGTTGCCCAATAAAACCAGTAGTATTTATAAGCATGGATGGTGAGACTCGCACTGCTTTGCCTTGGCAGGCTTAAATCCTCTAAGCCTTTTACCAGTACTTGTGGAAGCTTCATGCAGCCCATCTATTTCTTCAAGCCCAATGGGCGGGGGCCATGTTGGTCATTTTGTATGGTCTCCCAGAGAAAGGGAGAAAAGAGATAGAAAAGATTAAAGTGAGAGACAGAGGAGAAAAAGGAAAATGACTGGAAGTGAAGAAACAGAAGAAATAGCAACACTCCCCCTCTACCCTTACCTGCTGTAAGGACAGCCCAACTTTAAGCGAATATCAGTTGGACGTCCCAGTGATGCAAGATACACGTCACCTTTGCCTTACCCAGCCCCCCCCCCCCCCCATTGTATTGAATGGAATCTTCCATTTGTATATAGGAGTTCATTTTGAAATCTAGGTGTGTCAGGTTGAACTAATTTTAGAAACTCGAGTACGGTAATTCTCCTATAATTTCGAACAAAATTAAATAATTATTTTTGCCGCTGTTCGAATTTTTAGAAATTCGAGCTGGCAAAAAAAGTCCACTGTTCGAAATTTTAAGGTTCTGACCTATGATGTTCTTCGCTTGCTGCTCTTTTAATACCTCAGAGACCATAGAAGCTTGTACAAACCACAATTGCTCTGATTAGGCTGCGCAGACTGGTCTGAGTCTTCAACTGTCACATCCTCATTTACAAGTCAGAGGTTACACCGCATTTACACATTTCCATGGATTTGAGCCGGCGCAGAGCAAAGAAAACTTCTACTACATAAGTATCAGATCAGCCTGTGCATCAAGCCAATGCGGCTTGATCTCGTTTACTGCTAGTTGACTGGTACATATGTCACAGAAGACTCATACGAAAAGCTAAAGCTCTGATCAGACTGTGCGGATGCGCAGGCTGATCTGAGTGTTCACTGGTCTCGCGTCTCACCGTACTTTCCAAATTCAACGCTCCCCCAAAATGTGCATCTAGCAAATGTGGACAAAGCCTCCACTTATTGTTCTTTGAATAGAAGGCTCATACGAACAGCAAAGACACTGGTCAGAATGTGGAATGCGCAGGTTAATATGAGCCTTCACCGTTCATCTGTGCTTTTTTTTTTTTTTAAGTTCAATCTGGTGTGACATGGACATTGTAAATTAATGTAGCAAAACAAACGCGAAACCACCAAGAAAATCGAAGATCAGTACCCTAACCAGCGATCATAGTAACTCCCAGGCAAAGCGGTGCGAGTCGGACCGTCCATGCTAATAAACCCTATTGGTATCATTGGGCGACAGGGCTTGAGATGTTGTTTCATCTCGATGTCGGGTAAAAGTCCCACAGAGTTGGAAGCAACGTCTCCAAAATGACATTTACAGTGTTGACAGGGACGTTAAACCTCAAATCAAACAAACGAAATCATAGTAACTGTGTGTGCCTTTTCACAAGCAACAACTGCTCGCTATAATCATGCAGTTTGTTTTGGCGGGAAACCATTCACAGGCTGCTTTAACTGCACATGCTAATATGACGCACTGCAGTAAAAATGCGGAACATTTTGAGACGTCGCCTGGGAAAAGGCAATGTCACTTAAAAACAGTTAGCTGAACAACGAGAGATCTTTAAAATAGTGCGGTCTGTTTTAGCTCAGCGTGGAAGCATCATGCAGCCCATCTATTTCTTCAAGCCCCGATTGGCGGGGGCCGTAATCCGAGTCTGTGCCGGTCGCTAAACGACCAGCGAAAGCGCAGGTCATTCTACACAGATGTAATGACACCTCAAGCCATCGAAGGCGCTGATCAAACTGCGCAGATGCGTACATGTGATATCGCCCAATTTCGTCGGGGTATTCTGATTTAGAACCCGATCTTCCGTTCTCCCGCCCGACGGCCCTTATCTCCCGACACATCACGTGAACAAGTCCGTGATATGAATACCCCTTAATCCCCACTTTATATATAAACAAGGGGGGGGGAGGGTTTTCTGCTCCAAAACATAGGTTGAGGGTACTCGTTAGAACCGCCTCAGTAAGTCGGTTCTAACGAGCATCCACATCCTATGTTTGCAGTGTTAATAAGAAAAAAATCACATTTTTTTATCAAAAACTAGCCAATTTGGAGATGTGAAAAATACAATGTGTCTCAGGGGTGTGTTACCGTATGAAAACAATTGCAGTAACCGTTAGCTAACCTTTATCATGTTTAACCCTTTTTTGCCAAATGGAATATTCCTCCTTATAAATAGGAGTTCATTTCAAAATTTAGGGGTGTCAGGTTGTGTTTTCATGAAAATTTATTTGGCATTAGCAAACAGTGGAGGCCCTGGTCAGACGCCGCATTCTGTGGCATCTGATCTGGGCCTGCACTGTTTGCCAACTACCCGTTTTGGGGTTTTCGGTACTGAATGGATTAATGAACTGTGTAGTGTCATAAATTTCAGTTGTATTGATTGCACAGTTAGTGAATTAGAATATGTAATTTACAGCTAGCTCGTGGCCATATATTCGGCAGTGAGCGGTCATACATGACCAACGTACTTTGGTTTTTGGTTATATAGATTAGAATGAAAGTATTAAAAGGAGTGTGTTATTCTTAATTGTCATTGATAAGTTTCTATTTATCGTATCACTTTACATCCATCTATGATTCTACCTTTTATTCACTTATTTATTTTTCACACGTCACTGTCGTTTGGGGAGATTCTGGGCAAGACAGAACTAAGATCAGACTTTTCCATTCTGTGCCACGTCCGGTACTACAGTAAAATTCTTACATTAAGACCACCATGGTTTTTAAGACCACTTTTGAACAGTCCCAAAGGTGGTCCCTGACCAGAGGACATTGTGGGCAGGAAATTGGAAGAAAGAATAACTGCACCCTTCCAAATAAGCTTTTTAAGTTGAATTAGATCGTAGGTACTCATTAAAACCTCCTCGCCGATGCTGTTCTAACATATCTTCAATACATATAATATTATGGTTTATGATTTTTTATCTGATTTTTGTTTTATTTTTGATGGTAAATTTTCAATATATTTACATCGGCATGTTATTTCCTAAAACAGGATCGTATTCGAGAAGTCGGCAAGCGTAATCGCTGACCAATGAGATTTCCCGTTATCAATACATTATGAAGTTGCTAAAACTTGCTGGCACATATTTATCTGAATCTATTCCCAGTGTAGATGCGGTCTGAGTCTGTGATGGTCGAGCATGATGGAAGTACCATTTTAAATTGATGCGAACAGCCGAGTCTCAGATAAGACTGCGCTGCCGCTGATGCGCCGCGAACAGATGAAGCTCTGATCAGACTGCACTGCCGCAGATGCGCCGCAAACAACCGAGGCTCAGATCAGACTGAGCTGCCGCTGATGCGCCGCGAACAGCCGAGGCGAAGATCAAACCGCACAGGTGTAGGGTCGTGTGTGCTGGTAGCGCCATTTAAGATTGATGCTAACAGCCGACTCTCAGATCACTGAGATCAGACTGCACTGTCGCAGATGTGGTACGAACAGCCGACACTCAGATAAGACTTCGCTACCACAGATGCGGCGCGATCAGCCATGGCTAAGATCAGGCTGCGCAGTTGCGGTCTGAGTCATGCTGGAAGCCCCGTTTAAGATTGGTGGGAAAAGCCAAGGCTCAGATTAGACTCAGTGCTGCTGCAGACGCGGCGCAAACAGCCAAGGTTCAGTTCAGACTGCGCAGATGTGGCCGAACAACCAAGTCTCATCAGACTGCGCAGGTGTGGCCCGAACAGCCAAAGCTCTGATCAATCTGCGCTGATGCGCTTAGAGTCGGTGCTGGTGGTGTATGCTGGAAGTTCCATTTTTGATTGGCGCGGCTTGATATCGGCACTATGAGGTAGTTAAACCACTTCACGCGTGGCGAGTGACACAGTGGGGATTCCCCTAATAACATGATAAAGGACGCGCTCAATAATTTGAATACACAACATTTGAGCCCAAACGAAAGATATGGTTGATTTTAGGAAGGACATTATATAAAGGCATTGTACAGGGAGGGCTCGGCGCCTTCGAAAAATGGCCTGCACTGATAATCTTTGAAGTCACCTTATCCATTATGGAGACAGTGGCAAATAGTTTAGACCGAGATCAGACGCCTCAGAATGCGGTGTCTGGTCTAAGTCAACACTATTTGCGTAACGTATGTACATTTCTTTTTCATAAAACTTAACAAAAACAAAACAAACCTAACATGCCTATAACTCGAAATGGACCACTCCGAACTTATGTTCATTGTCAAATATGGTTTACGATTATCAGACTGTGTCTTCGCAGCGGGACTCAGGCCAGTATAATCCACTTATACCGCTCCTGGTGGCTGGTCTTCACATCAGAAGGCACCGTCACCAATGTGACTAAAGTGATTATAACATAGTACGGATCGGTAATCACACAGCGAAATTCAGTGTTCGAAATTTTAAAAACTGCTGTCTTATAAAAATGCCACTGTTCGAGATTTTAAAGGTATTTTGGAAATTATTTTTGTCAATAATTTTTGGTGTCCGAATTTTTAGGGTGTTCGAAATTATAGGAGAATTACCGTAGAATGCCCCAGTTTACATGTTTTTTTATTGTTTTTTTTGTTTGTTTGATTTGAGGTTTAACGTCCCCGTCAACACTGTAAAGGTCATTTTGGAGACGTTGCTTCCAATTTTATGGGACTTTTACCCGACATTGAGATGAAATGACATCCCAAGCCCTGTCGCCCAATGAAACCAATAGGGTTTATTAGCATGGACGGTCCGTCTCGCACCGCGGTTCCTGGACAGGCTTAGATCCTCTAAGCGGTTTACCAGTACTAGTGGGCGGGCCGGATTCAGCTCAATATGGAGTATATTGACACTGACTTTACACTTCTTTTGATGGTTTACATGATAATAATTGACACCACCCTACATCACTTAAACAAGTTTGTGCAATGATTGCCGCTGTAGACCCCACCTTATACATCCCAACCTCATTATAACAGGGTTCCTTATAACACAATTTTGATATAACACGGTTTCAAGACGGATCCCCAAAAAATGTGTAGATTATATAGAAAAATGACCATAAATGGTCATTTTTCTATATAATCTACACATTTTTGTTCGATATATATAACACAGTTGTTTAACTAACAGGTTTCTGCTTTGAGGGTTAGGGTTAGGGTTGACCCTGACCCTTACCCAACAATAGACCCCAATAACAGGGATTTTGTTTGGGGCTGGACATAGGCCATAGTCCTTCAAAAATTATGATTGTCCAAAAGATTTCAGGCCAGTCTGGACTAAATGTCCTGAAATAATTTTGTACTCTTCTTTACATCCATATTGTTGTCAGGGTCAATATTGTTAAATAAGTGGTATCATTGACTATTTTACAGTCAGAAAATTTCATCTTTTCAAACTTGTCCAAATGGAATTCAGTATGTTCGTTAAATGATGGAGCTGTCCGGACAATTTGTCTGAACTGTATTTTGGGCCAGCAGAATCCCTGAACAATAGAGATAAACATGTAAAGAGGTTGTGGTGTATAAAGAAAAGTGGGGTTTACTGTTGGAAACATTATTTTCCTTACTTTTGCTGAAAAAATAGATTTTTGGTACTCGCTAGAACTGCCTCAAGTTCTAAGAAGCACTCAGAATCTAATATGAAGAACCTCACAAATTTTCACCTGAAAAATACTAGAACTCTGTATATATTTAGTATTTGTTTGTTTGATTCGAGGTTTTACGTTCCCATCAACACTGTAAAGGTCATTTTGGAGACGTTGCTTCCAATTTTGTGGGACTTTTACCCGACATTGAGATGAAATGACATCTCAAGCCCTGTCACCCAATGAAACCAATAGGGTTTATTAGCATGGATGGTCCACCTCGCACTGCGGTTCCTGGACAGGCTTAGATCCTCTAAGCGGTTTACCAGTACTAGTGTGCGGGCCGGATTCAGCTCTGCGTGGAAGCATCATGCAGCCCATATATTTCTTCAAGCCCCTATGGGCAGGGGTGCGTATATGTTAAGTATATTTTGTATATACATGTTATTGTAATGAAAATTCTGAGAATGGATAAAACTAATTACTTACTGTTCACTGTATTCCGTTTAGAAATATTTAATCGGGCTGTTTTCCATCTCCCATTTTCCACCTACACAAGCAGCAGTCAGTAGAGTCCAAATATCCTAAAATTTCAACAAAAAACCTATATAAAAATCCTAAAAATTTTGGCACTTAATTCTTCTAACTTTTCAACAAACTTGTTTCCGTCCAAAAGATATAGGCGAAATGACAAACAGTGTAGACCCTGATCAGACTGCTCCTTCAGGAGCAGTCTTATCTGGGTCTACACTGTTTGCTAAGACCTGTCTGTCCCAATATAATTTTTTTATATGCTAAAGAAGCAAACTCAGTTTATGAGGTTTGTCATTAAACTGTGTCTTACTCTGAAAACTGTTTTAATACTATTTAGGGACCAAATTCATACAGAGTATAAGTATCATTTTTGATATGTGATTTTTTTGTATATATACAGAAACAGTGAACCTGTTAATACTGGACATTAACTGTGTTTTAAGTCATAAAACATCACAATAACATTGTCAATTACTTGTCTCCCTATCTTGACTCATACTACACCGAACATCATTATCCACCGGCCCCGATAGCTCAGTTGGTAGAGTGTCCGCTGCGGGGAACGGGAGGTCACGGGTTTGATCCCGGGCCGCGACATACCAAAGTCGTTAAAAATGGTACTAGCTGCTCCTCGCTTGGCACTCAGATTTACGGGGTAGAGCTAGGACTGGTCGACCCAGTGTCAGGATAATGTGACTGGGTGTGGTATCATGTATTGTGTCTGGGACATGATACTTCAGTGAAGCAGCACTATAAAAGTGAGCATTGAGCTCCCTGTCGCAACCAGACACCGTCGTGATATGACTGAATAATTGTTGAAAGCGACGTTAAACCCGAATTCACACACACACACACACACACACACACACACACACACACACACACACACACAAACACACACACACACATCACTATCCATTAATGTGGCCTTCACCCATCTGGGCTTGAAGAAATAGATTGGCTGCAGGATGCTTCCACCCAGAGCTCAAACCGACCCCACAGGAGTACAGGTAAACCAATTTATAGGATCTAAGCCTGCACAGGCAAAGCTGTGCGAGTCAGACCATCCATGCCTATAAACCCTATTGGATTCATTGTGGTAGCCTCTATGTGCTTATAGCGCCCGGTTACCTTAAAAACCAGTTCAGTCAGGGGGACAGGGCTTGAGATGTCATTTCATCTCAATATTGTGTAAAAGTCCCACAAAATTGGAAGCAACGTCTCCAAAATGACCTATTCAGTGTTGACGGTGATGTTAACCCTTGTCCTGCTGATCCCGGATATGTCTTATCTTTCAAACAATGAAGATCCAGATCAGATGGCTTCTGAAGAAGCCATCTGATCAGGATCTACATTGTTTTTCATTCAGTTTATGAATTTGTTGCAATAATTTGCATCAAGTAATGTGATTGGTTGATAATCGGTAGTGGGTGTGGCATATAGGAATATTCAGCAGGACAAGGGTTAAACCTCAAATAAAACATACAACAAAACCTGTATATTGAACAGCCCCATAAACTCTACCTCACAAAGAGAAAGCTGGTGCCAACAATATAAAAAAATTTTCATGCTCAACTCAGCTGAGCAGGAAATTTATACTGCTCATAACTATTAAAATACAAACAAATCGAGTAATTTTCCTGCTCTGATAATCACAGAATGTCATTTATCCTGCTCATAAATTTTAAAATGCCAACATTTGTTGGCATTTTAAAACTTATGAGCAGGATAAATTTCATGCTCAAGTGAGTTGAGCATGAAATGTTTTAAAACCTCAGGGCCTGGCTTTCAGGGGTTAAAAACAATCAACTTAAAAATACAAAGGATAGAACAGTGTGAGTGTTTTGAGTTTTACACCCCAGAATTGGAAGGTATCTTATATGGGTGAGAGGGGTAGATGGAAAAATCTGTCCCTCTGGATCACTGTCCCGCATCAGGAGGCTTGGACATTGACCCTCGGCACGGATTTTTCCATCCACTGCTCCCACCCATATAAGAATATTAGAATCTTAGATGGGTGTGAGGGGTGGCTGGAAAAATCAGTCCCAGAGGGACACTGTCCGGCATCACAAGGCTTGCCGAGTGATGCCGGACAGTGATCCCGAGGGACGAATTTTTCTATCCCTCCCTCACACCCATATTCGATGTCTTTTTTTGCATACCTTCCATTTCTAAGCGCTGCTTTTTAATGTTGTGTTGACACTGCAGGAATGTTTAGTGATGTCACGTAACATGCTGTAACCTCAACCTTAACGACAGCGTATACAAGGTCTTTATCAACCAGCGCATTTATCAAACATGCGATTATATTCGATTTTGGGTCATAACACCAGGGTCTGAACATAAAATTTCTATCCCAGGGTAAAACCGGGGGTGGGGGGTGGGGGGGGGGTGGGGGGGGAATAATTCAATTTGTAGTTTGCCACCCTACCCTCACCGTTGTCAAACAATGATTTTTGTGGTTTGACATTTATTGTTGAAAGTCATACAAGCTATATCAGATGGAAAGGGACATTTAGCAAATCAGAACACGAGTATAAACATATTATATAGCATCTTTCAAGCAAAGGGGTCCAGCACCCAGAGTGTGTGTGTATGGAAGTGGGGTGGGAGTGGGGAGAGGGGGACACTTACATATCTGTTTGGCCGACAGAATACACTTGTATGCACATCACTCTTGCCTGAAACCTTCTGTTTTATGAGGGGGCTCTCTTTTTTTCACATTTTGTTTCTTTGACATCTGACAAACATGACATATTTTGTTTTACAATCAAAAGGTCAAATGATTGCATGTGTTGGAATAATCCATATCAAAACATTCAAAGGCATTTAAATCAGAGATGATGTTGCCCTAAGCATATTAATAATATGTGGCTAAATTAATTACATATTATTATAATATTATTTTTATACTTATTGATGCAGTTACAAAACACTTGAGGGTTCTGGGCGGTTCTGGGAAGGCATGATGCATAATGTGTCCTTGAGCAAGACACTTTGTCTGCTTAGCAATAATTTGCACCCAGAAATAAATCGTAGCTCTTGCCATATAAACATTTCGAAAAAAAAAGATTGTGGGTACTCATTAGAACCACCTCAGCAAGGTGGCTCTAATGAGTACCCACAATCTGTTTTTGAGTAGAAATAGGAAAAGGAATGTATACCCCTGTAAACCTCTACTAGTGGGGTTTAAGGGGGTCAAAATTATATAGGCATGTTTTTGTGATGATGTACAGACAGCAGCAGTCCAGTTTAAAATTTAGTGAGCTGTCAGGAGACCAGTTTAAAATATTTAGTGGGCTGTCAGGAGTCCAGTTTAAAATTTAGGGGGCTGTCAGGAGTCCATTTCAAAATTTAGGGGGCTGTCAGGAGTCCAGTTAAAAATTTAGGGGGCTGTCAGGAGTCCATTTCAAAATTTAGGGGGCTGTCAGGAGTCAAGTTTAAAATTTTGGGGGCTGTCAGGAGTCCATTTCAAAATTTAGGGGGCTGTCAGGAGTCCAGTTAAAAATTTAGGGGGCTGTCAGGAGTCCATTTCAAAATTTAGGGGGCTGTCAGGAGTCCAGTTTAAAATTTAGGGGGCTGTCCGAATAGAAGTAGAGGCAATGATCAGGAACCGATACAATTAACCCATAGCTCCCATCAGAGACACCAAGGTGAAAGAAACACAAACACGAAGCAACAGACCCCAAAGGAAACACCAACAGCGGAAAGCCAAAAGGACATTTACTTTCCCACAAAATGGCCAAAAGGCTATCCAAAATAAAACGATATAAGTGACACAAACACCCAAAGACAAACCACAACAAAAATAAACCGCGACAGAAGAACCGCCTTGGAACAGTCAGCGGAAACAAATTCCACTGGGGATGCTTAAATCGATTTTACGTGGCCACAATCCTTGGCCTTACTTCCGTTGCGATTAAGACAAATAATTTGTTCAGTCCGCATGAAGGCCTCCTAACTCATCAGTGCGACATCTCCGTGAACACAAAAATCAAACAACCACAGAGATGAAACAACGGTGAGGACTTGACAGCAAGAAACAACAGAAATGCTGGAGCAAAAGAAAACCAACAGTTAGACTCCAATGGGCCTGACCAGAGACAGAGAATCAGGTACCAACCACCATAAGACTTTACGTTGGAACCCTCATAGACTCTGAGGCCTGACCCACCGGCGTGCAATTAAAGAGGGAAGCAAAGTTGTCATCCGTGATTGGGTTAACTACCATGCATGCAGTCTCTCGTATAACATTTATGTCGTACCCCCTCTTTTTTATATCGAAGAATGATTTTACGAAATTGGGTGCTGAAGTCATTGCGGTTATAAATTTTTCTAAATTTATATACTACATCACCATAAAATTTTGGTTCTGAAAGACCTTGTTGCAGAAGAGATTTAAGTCCAGTATTGAATTTTGAAATTAAATCAGAATGACGTCAATAAAATTTTGAAAAGGCTTTGCGTAGTTTATGGTACCTATAACCCTGATCAAGAAGCTTAGCTGTTAACAATTTATTACGAGTGTTGAAGCCAGTTACATGACTACACACTCTGGCAAATCAAGTTAATTGTGAAATATAAACGCCATAGGATGGCGCACGTGGAACATATCCATCCAAAAAAGGAAAGGTTACAATCTCAAAATCAAAATCATCGCGTTTATCATAAATTTTGCAAGAAACAAACCCATCCACAATAGCTAGATGTAAATCCAAAAACCGGGCCTCGATATCAGAATACTTTGCTTTATTTAACTGAAATTCTGGTGGGTAAATTTGATTGATCAAACCATTGAAATAGGTATTATCAATATTAAATAAATCATCCAAATATCTAGAAGTGGAGCTAAAAGCTTCAATGATTTCAGACTGGTTATCAGCAGAAAGGGACATCATGAAGTCTCTCTCATAACAAAACAAAAATAGATCAGCCACAAGTGGTGCGCAATTAGTACCCATCGGAAGTCCATTTCAAAATTTAGGGGGCTGTCAGGTGTTATTTGAAAATTTAGGGGGCTGTCAGGAGTCCATTTCAAAATTTAGGGGGCTGTCAGGTGTTATTTGAAAATTTAGGGGGCTGTCAGGAGTCCATTTCAAAATTTTGGGGTCTATCAGGAGTCCATTTCAAAATTTAGGGGGCTGTCAGGTGTTATTTGAAAATTTAGGGGACTGTCAGGAGTCAATCTCAAAATTTAGGGCGCTGTCAGGAGCCATTTGAAATTTAGGGGCTGTCAGAAGCCCAGTTTAAAATTTAGGGGGGTGTCAGGAGTCCAGTTTAAAGTTTAGGGGGCTGTTCAGAGTCCATTTAAAAATTTAGGGGCTGTCAGGAGTCCATTTAAAAATTAAGAGAGCTGTCAGGAGTTCATTTCAAAATTATGGGATCTGTCAGGAGTCCATTTCAAAATTTAGGGGACTGCCAATATAGGGGCTGCCAAGTTCAGTTGCTTTTAGAAATTTATTTTGAAAATAGCTGGACATTTTACACATAGTTAAGGGCCTGATCAGATGCTGCAGTTTGTCGCATCTGATCTGGGCCTGCACAGTTTGCCACTGGTCTGTTTTGGGGTTTCTGGTGTGAAATGGATAAAACCTTAACCTGCTGTTCAAGACAATCCCTACCTTTGCAAATAGTGTAGATCCAGATCAGATAGACATGTGATCAGGATCTACACTGTGTGACAGTCCGTTTGTGAATTTTCCGGGAATAAAAAACATCCAGTAGTCTGATTGGTTCAAAGTCAGAAATGGGTGTGGCTAAGTTAATTAGTCACCAGAATTAGGGTTTTCCTTTTAAATGCCACAAGAAAAACTGCATCTGAAAATGTTGTCTGTTTCATCTTCTTGTAAACATTTTAAAAATATTTTTGCTTACAGGCAAAAAGTGTGAACCCTGATTTTGTTTTTGTTTGATTTGAGGTTTATCGTCCCCGTCAACACTGTAAAGGTCATTTTGGAGACGTTGCTTCCAATTTTGTGGGACTTTTACCCGACATTGAGATGAAATGACATCTCAAGCCCCGTCGCCCAATGAAACCAATAGGGTTTATTAGCATGGACGGTCAGCCTCGCACCGCGGTTCCTGGACAGGCTTAGATCCTATAAGCGGTTTACCAGTACTAGTGTGCGGGCCAGATTCAGCTCTGCGTGGAAGCATCATGCAGCCCATATATTTCTTCAAGCCCCTATGGGCGGGGGCGGTGTGTGAACCCTGAACTGACTGCTTCTAGAAGAGTAGTCTAATATAGGTTCAAACCATTATGATAACACACCCGTCCGACATAGTGCATTTTTCACGTCTCCATAATGGCTATTTTTCTGATGAAAATCCTTGATATTTTTATTATTTATACGACAAACACAGGTTGTGAGTGCTTGTTAGAACTGCCTAATTGAGGCGGTTCTAATGAGTACCCACAACCTATGTCTTGGAGCAGAAATAAGAAAATATTGTACACCCCCATAAACCCCTGTTTCTCTATATAAAGTGGGGTTTAGGGGGTGTTCATTTCACGGACTTGGTCATGTGATGCTGTTAAGTAACCAGCAGGACATTGTGTTTTCAAAGGACAAAAATGATAAAATCACAAACATTTTATTTTTTTGTTGTGTAAGTTCCTAAACTAATTACAAATGTAAGTTTGAAATATTCTTGTATATGCTTCTACGAATATGCTCATCGATCAACTTTCAAAGCCAACAACAACTTCTTATTTCCTTTTTATTTTACATAAAGACAATCATTTCTTTGTTTAGATAATGCATTTCCTATCACATCCATATCTTATTTTGGAAATTTTCTACAAATAGACCGGGAGAACTAATTCATTATAATTTTCTCGTTTTTTTTTTGTTTTTTTTTGGTTTTGACAGCCCTTTCACTTATTTCGAGCCAATCGTTAATCAAAGGTAGGCAAAAACCAGAGTACCCAGAGAAAAACCATGTGACCTTCCATTGTGGAATTTGGCAATCCTTTACCTGTATGCAAAAATGTTTTTAAGAAGTTTGCAAGAAGATCCACCAGATGATATAAAGAGAGGACATTTTTAAATGGAGTTTTTATTCGGCAGCTTAAGGGTTTAAAAAGGTTCCATTTTCTCCACTTCATCATTAACCCTTATCTTGCTGAATATTCATTTAAGCCACACCCATTTCTGTCTATCAACCAATCAAATTACTTGATGTGATTTATTGCTACAAATTCACAATCTGAATGGCAAACTATGTAGATCCTGATCAGATGGCTTTGTCAGAAGCCATCTGATCTGGATCTTCATTGTTTGGAAAATAAGGCATATCCGGGCTCAGCAGGACAAGGGTTAAGGGTTTAAAAAAGTTTCCATTTTCTCCACTTCATCATTAACCCTTATCTTGCTGCATATTCATTTAAGCCACACCTATTTCTGTCTATCAACCAATCAAATTACTTGATGTTATTTATTGCTACAAATTCATAAACTGAATGTCAGTGTAGATCCTGATCAGATGGCTTTCAGAAGCCATCTGATCTGTATCTACAGTGTTTGCAAAGATAGGGGTTGTCCTGAACAGCAAGATAAGGGTTGCTACGTCTCTTGTTTTCTTCTATAAGTTTTGTTGGTCCCTTGATTCTAGACCAATTTATACAACAAATTTCAGAATTCATTTTTCTTATATTACCATTGTCTGTTCCACCAGCCCTTCCCAATTCTAAAGCACATGTAAAACCTTTTTTTTTTTTTTTTACTTTCAATTATAACTCTTATCCTGCTGTTCATGACAACCCTTTTCTTTGCAAACAGTGTAGATCCAGATCAGATGGCTTCTGAAGAAGCCATCTGATCAGGATCTACACTGTTAGACATTCAATTTATGAATTTGTGGGAATAAATTCATTCAAGTTATCTGATTGGTTCAAGTCAGAAATGGGTGTGGCTAAACTGAATATTCAGCAAGAGAAGGGTTAAGAGAAACCAAAGATCCTGAATTGATCACCTGCGTACTGGGTGTATTTAGAAATTATTCTGAGGGACACTGGGTCGAGGTCAAACAATTGAGCAATGTGAAGAAAAGACTAACATTAGGCAATGACTTTAAATCACGTGAACAAGTTCGTGAAATAAAGACCCCCCTAAACCCCACTTTATATAGAGAAAACTAGGGTATATAGGGGTAAACATTATTTTCCTTATTTCTGCTCCAAGATATAGGTTGTGGGTACTCGTTAGAACTGCCTCATTGAGACGGTTCTAACAAGCTCCCGAAACCTATGTTTGGAGTATAAATAAGAAATGTCACAAATTTTCATCAGAAAAATTGCCTTTTTAGAGGTTTGAAAAATGTACTATATCACACGGTTGTGTTATCGTAATGAGTTGACTGCATGTTTGAGAACACAGCCTGCAGAAGTTCTTGAAAAAAAAGAATAATTTTCACACAAGTCATTTATAGATTTTTCTATTTTTAGCTCTTGTGGCCATCTTGTTCATTTAAGCAGAACTGTCAAATTAGCTATATTGGCAGAGAGTAACCTAGGCAACAGGTAAGCTAAAAATGCCTGACATTTCACGTGAAGCACCTGCTCAGTTGAAAGGGATAAACACCATACATTTTCATTCTTACATACAAATTTTCTCAAATCTTACTCCAAATGAACAGAAGCCTCCATGGTTACGCTACTCCCCTTGTAAACCAGGGGTCGCAGGTTAGATCCCGGGCTTCTCCAGACTTGCGGATGAGTCTTTAAACCGAGGTCCCGTCTCTGTTGACCTTAGCTGTTGGTGGGACGTAAAACTGAAGCACTCACTACTCCCAATGAAAAGTAACCAGAATATATACATATACAGTCTATGCTGAAGGTTTAGGCAAAACTGTTGGACAAATATTTAAAAGGACTTTTTTTCTGTAATGCTTCAGAAATGACAGAAGCTTCCATCATAAAAGTGTTACCAAATGGACTCATTCAACGTTATACATTGAAAGAGATTGGGTGACATTAAATCGCGTACCCATAATTTATAGCAATGTATAGTATTTAGAAATGGTTTAACTTTTTGCAACTAAGAGTGAAGGCCCTGATCAGATGTTGCAAAATGTGGCACTGCACAATGCGGTGTCTGATCAGGGCCTTGACCCGATGACAATGACATTTCTTGTGGAGTTTCAGCTGTCTTAAATCATAAATGGGCTAATGGTTGACAGAGGAGACACAAGTCTATGAAACCTGACAGCTAATTACTGTTCTTAGAACTTTGTCTTTAATCAGAACTTATTATCTTAGAAAGCTTCCCAGAATATCACATGACATTAAAGGTGCATTATTGAGCTACCGGGTCTCAATTTTTTTTCTGGTTTTTATCTTCGATGCATACTCCTTTGTCATGTGTACACTTTTGGAGCCAAATACAGCTTCAGAACTTTGTGAAAATAGTCGTTTTCATTCGTGTTTACCCTTCGCTCTGAACATGTGTTCGGAATTTCTGTTCTAAAAATAAATCTGTTACTTTACACATACATGGCGACAGTATCGTCTCTGAGTGTCGTTACTTATGGCATGGTATTCAGCGTCATATTTATTTCCGATTCAGGCATGGCCTAAGCAAACAAGGCCAAAAATGAACGTCGCATAACGTCATATATGGGGATTCTATTTTTGTCACGAACTAAAAATAGATCTAACTAGTGTTCGAAACATAGTTAGGGAACCCCTCTCAAACTCGTTTACCTGTCATCATAATTGTTCGCATTTTGCATAAAATGCATTCATTTGTATTGTTTTAAAGAAAAATACCGGCTATATGTATTTTATTTTTGGAAACATTTTTTTCCAGATAGCTCAATAATGCGGCTGAGCCACAAAATGAGAACGCCTCTTTTATGGCTTTTGCAAACCTCTTTTATGCCTTTTGCAAACAACAAAGACAATGATCAGACTGCGCGGATGCGCAGTCTGATCATTGTCTTTGTTGTTTGCAGTTTGGGCTGTTGTTTTCAGTTTGGGTCGTACAATACTTGTAGTTTCTATATGTAAAATTTCAAGCAATGGACAATGTCTAGACTGCCCACTGGACCACATGGACATGTAATGTCCACTGAGTCACTGTTGAAATAATATGGGCTGCTCCACATCATAGTCTTTTGTTTGTTTGTTTGTTTGTTTAAGAATAGTGTAGCGGAAATGACCTCGATAGCAAAGCTACCTGGATTTCATACAAATCATTGATAACCACATGGACATCAGCAACCTAAAGCTTCTGTATTTAGTACCTTCAAGTTGATTGACAAATAGTCGACTCAAAAATGAAACAAAACCATTGTTCACCTGAAAAGAGTGAGAGTGTGCCACATTGTATGTTTACACACAGTTAGGGTACACTATATAATTAGTTGCCTTTAATTGCCCCTAATCATGTCTTTTTGAACCATCTGTCAGTCTCTGCAACTTCCTACAACTGGAGATTGTCATGTGACTCTGGGTGATTTATACTGTGGTAATTACATGATTCCATGTCGTGCCACTTGTGTTGTCCTTAGAGTCACCAAAGTTACAAAACATTTTTTATGTTTATGATGGTCTAAGATTACACAAGCTTTTATTACACGCATGCCATGAGAAAACTAGTTTTTATATGCCCGAAAACTCGGTGTATTATGTCATAGGGTCTTGTGTCCGTCAATCAACTTTTTCTTCCATCAGAAGACTTTTTTGTTTCTGGCTAATCCCAACTACAGTTAACATCTGATCAAACTTAACCATTATCCTGCTGAGCCCGAATATGCCTTATTTTCCAAACAATGAAGATCTGACGAAGCCATCTGATCAGGATTTACATTGTTTGCCATTCAGATTGTGAATTTGTTGCAATAATTTGTATCAAGTAATCTGATTGGTTGATAATCGGTAGTGGGTGTGGCAGATTAAAATATTCAGCAGGACAAGGGTTAACCATTATCCTGCTGAGCACAACACAAACAGTGAAGATCAAAATCAGATGGCTCCGTACTCGGAGACGTTGCTTCCAATTTTGTGGGACTTTTACCCGACATTGAGATAAAATGACATCTCAAGCCCTGTCGCCCAATGAAACCAGAAGGGTTAATAAGCATGGAAGGGCCAACTCGCACCGCTTTGCCTTTTTCTTATTGATACACCAAACATAGGTTGTTGCTGCTCGTAAGCATCACGAAAACACGCCTATATAATGTTGACCCCCTTGAACCCCACTTTTATATAGTAAAACTGGGGTTTACAGGGGTAAACCTTATTTTTTCTTATTTCTGCTCTAAAATATAGATAGTGGATACTCGTTAGAACCGCCTCGATGAAAACACACCTATATAATGTTGAACCCCACTTTTATATAGTAAAACTGGGGTTTACAGGGGTAAACCTTATTTTTCTTATTTCTGCTCTTAAATATAGATTGTGGGTACTCGTTAGAACCGCCTCGATGAGGCGGTTCTAACGAGTGCCCACAATCTATATTTTGAGCAGAAATAAGAAAAAATATCACAATTTTTCATCTTAAAATTTTCATTTTTTCGGCGATAAAGGTGGCAATGTATTTGAATAGGCGTGTTTTCGTAATGGAGTCTCCTTCTTGATGTGGTTCTAATGAGTATCCACAACAGTATGGACAACCCATGTCCTGCTGCAGAAATAATGCACCGGTCACTCGTAACCACTGCACCCCCACCTACGGGGAATAGCGGGGACAATGACTTTTCACATTTCACAGCTTTGCTAGAAGCCCTGCACTGCTGGGAGCTCCTGAATGTCATTGCCTCGCTGTTTATAATAGTTAATTCCACTGGGGAACGTTTGCATAATATCAAAACCCCTGCATTAACCCGGCACTGCAATGGAACAGAGGGTAACTACCCTGCACATTAGCCCCGCTATCCCCCACCCATCCCTGTAGCCCCCGCCCATAGGGGCTTGAAGAAATATATGCGCTGCATGATGCTTCCACGCAGAGCTGAATCCGGCCCGCACACTAGTACTGGTAAACCGCTTAGAGGATCTAAGCCTGTCCAGGAACCGCTGTGCGAGGCGGACCGTCCATGCTAATAAACCCTATTGGTTTCATTGGGCGACAGGGCTTGAGATGTCATTTCATCTCAATGTCGGGTAAAAGTCCCACAAAATTGGAAGCAACGTCTCCAAAATGACCTTTACAGTGTTGACGGGGACGTTAAACCTCAAATCAAACAAACAAACAAACCCATCCCTGTAGGGGGGAGGGCCAGGGTTACAAATGACTAGTGCATAAGTAAAATGATATATACCTCAGTTTTTTCCTCTTGATATAAAGTGGGGTTCAGAGGGGTGTCCATTACATGGACTTGTTAAGATGATAAGGAAGAAACTGGCCTGTTATCTGCTTTGGAATTTTTTCTAGTGCTTGTAGGGTAGAACCATGTGATATATGGGTTGTGTTAGTGTGACTTCTAAAAAATGTTACTTGATATAATAGCTTCAATTTTTTTCGCTTTATTAAGCGGAACTACAATTTAACTCATCTTTCACACCGGTGACAAGAAAATTGGCCGGCAATCATGATAATATACCATAATATTCAATTAAAGTGAATATGTCAAACTTTTCACACACAGGAGTTAATACTTTATGAGTTCCTGATTTTTAACCCTTTATGGAATCTTCCTCATTATATATGGTAGGAGTCCATTTCAAAATTTCTGGGTGTCAGGTTGTGTTTTCATCAAAATTTATTTGTGAAATGGCTGAACTTTTAGCAAACAGTGAAGACCCTGACCAGAGGCCGCATTCTGCGGCCTCTGATCTGGGCCTGCACTGTTTGCCAGGGTACCCGTTTTGGGGTTTCTGGTACTAAATGGGTTAAACCTTGTCCTGAGCCACCGCCATCTGAGGGCTTGGAGAAATAGACTGAGCTGCATGATGCTTCCATGCAGAGCTGAAACCGACTGCACATGAACACTGGTTAACCCCTTAGAAGGTCTAATATGTTCTAGAAAGGGTTATCCTTTGGAAGCAAGGAATACACCACAGAATTGGAAAATATGGAGTGTACATGTTTTCTGGGCCTGACTAGCTAGTTGCGGCCAGTTAGGCCTCATCAGTGACCCTCAAATATTTTCATAATTCAACAATGGAATCAATGATCCCAAAGGAGAAAGAACCTACAGTATGATGCAGGGCAGGGAGACATTTTACGGCTGCCACATATTCCCAGACACCAGCTGTAGTGACGTAAAATATGTTCCAGAAAGGGTTATCCTTTGGAAGCTGCCCAGGAAAAGTGGTGGGAGTCCATGCATATAAACCCTTTTGGTTTCATTTGGCAGCAGGATTTAAGATGTCATTTCATCTCAGTGTCAGGTAAGGGTCGCACAAAATTGGAAGCAATATCTTCAAAATGACAAAAAAAGTGTTGACGGGGATGTTAAACCTCAATTCAAACAATCAAAACTTGTCCCGCTGAACATATTAACCCTTCTCTTGCTGAATATTCATTTAAGCCACACCCATTTATGTCTATGAACCAATCAAATTAGTTGATGTAATTTATTGCTACAAATTCATAAATTGAATGCCAAACAGTGTAGATCCTGATCAGATGGCTTCTTCAGAAGCCATCTGATCTGGATCTTCACTGTTTCCAAAGATAGGGGTTATCGTGAACAGCAAGATAAGGGTTAAGATGTCATTTCATCTCAGTGTCAGGTAAAAGTCAAACAAAATTGGAAGCAAAGTCTTCAAAATGACATAAATAGTGTTGACGGGGATGTTAAACCTCAATTCAAACAAACAAAACTTGTCCTGCTGAACATATTAATCCCTACTTTGCAAACATCTGATCAGGATCTACACTGTTTGTCATGAAGTTTGTGAACTGAACAAATATGTTATATCAAGTACATTGTAGTTTGATAGTAAGAAATGGGTGTGGCTAAATTAGTTTATTCAGCAGGATAAAGGATAAGAAAAAATACTTTGAAAATGTCTTCTTCAAGCCTGAAGAGTTAAAGGGAATGAATAAAACTTCAGGGGAGGCAATCCCCCTCCCCCCCCCCCCCCCCCCCCCAGTCTAAAGGCCACTTTTTGAACAGTGCCAAAGGTGGTCTCTGACGGGAGAACAATGTTTGCAGAAAACACAAAGATAGAATAACTAACTATAAATAAGCTTTCGACCCTTGTACTGCTGAGCCAGGATATGTCTTGTCTTTCAAACAATGTAGATCCTGATCAGATGGATTCTGAAGAAGCCATCTGATCAAGATCTACATTGTTTGCCATTCAGATTGTGAATTTGTTGTAATAATTTGCATCAAGTAATCTGATTGGTTGATATTCAGTAGTGGGTGTGGCATATTTGAATATTCAGCAGGACAAGGGTTAAAAGCAGAATTAGTCTTAGTTATGGTGTAAACAAAAGGCAAAGTAGCACCGCCCTGCGGCCCCCAGCCTATCGGGGCTTGAAGAAATATATGGGCTGCATGATGCTTCCACGCAGAGCTGAAACCGGCCCGCACACGAGTATTGGTATAAACAGCTTAGAGGATCTAAGCCTACCCAGGTAAAGCGGTGCGAGTCAGCCCGCCCATGTTTATAAACCCTATTGGTTTCATTGGGCGACAGGGCTTGAGAAGTCATTTCATCTCAATGTCAGGCAAAAGTCACACAAAATTGGAAGCAACGTCTCCAAAATGACCTTTACAGTGTTGACAGGGACGTTAAACATCAAATCAAACAAACAAAAGCACCACCCTGCTCTTGATAAGGCTGACGTTTCACCCATGAAATGAGAAAGTCCCGATAAACCCAACTTTATAGAGAAAAAACTGGGATATAAGGGGGTATACACTATATTTCATATTTCTGCTCAAATATATAGGTTGTGGATACTTGCTAGAACCGCCTCAATGAGGTGGTTCTAACGAGCACCCACAATCTATGTTTACAAAATAAATAATAAAATTATCACAGATTTTCATCAGGAAAGTAGCCATTTTGATGTGAAAAAATGCAGTTTGTCACATGGGTGGGTTATCATTATGAATGAGTTAGCCATATGTTTTTGATGATTAAAATTTGTTTGTGCCTGTATACTTTTCAAATTTAAAATTTGAGAAATCATGATAAACATTTAAACTGAACTAAAAGTCGAAGAATATATTTCCATATTTTATAAACAGGACAAACCTAGACATGCATAATATTAATTATAATAATGGGTGGCTTGATCTTGTCAGTTTACCCATCATTCCATGCTCAATCAATCATTGTCATGTTCCGACCCTATCATCTTTCCAAATCTAAACTCTTATCAACGACCCCAACCGTGGCTACTTGACAAAATGGCAGCTAATTATCACTGGGACAATTTGTTGTTGAACAAATACATCAGATATCGTTCCTAACAGCTACTTATTAAGGCCCTCTATGAGCTGTCAACAAACGCTACTCGAAACTATTTTCCTCCCCATGTACGTTAATAAAACTCTTTTGTGTCGGAGTTAGAAATAATACCCATCATCTCTTATTTCAATATCCTCTTTTCATCAATCTAACTGACTTAGTGCCGTGGTTTTGATCTCTCTTCACTTGTTTTTCTTTAATTTTCGCGTATTATTTTAACTAGATATCAGATCAGAATCACCTTAGTCCCGGTCAGATAGACCACTTTCACTTCTTTTCAATATCAAGAAACCCTTGTCAACAAAATTTTCATCCAGTTATGATCCTAACCCATAGAATGCCAATCACAACTATTGTCGTCTGCTTTGCCGTCTGCAGGTAACCTTAAAATAATTTTTTTTGCAAACAGTGTGGAATCAGATCAGACTGCTCCTGTAGGAGCAGTCTGATCAGGGTCCACACTGTTTGCATGTTTGCAAAAATATTTTTAAAAACGTTTGCCAAAAAATTGAGCAGAAGACATAATGAGCAGACGACATTTTCAGATGTTTTTCTTGGCATCTTGGGACAGATAAGGCTTCAGCAAACAGTGCTGAGGAAGCTATCTGATCAGGATCTGCAATGTCATGCAGTTTGTGAACTGAATGAACATAACATGGCAAGAAATCTGATTAGCTGATAGCGAATAATGGGTGTGACTTAATATATTCAACAGGATAAGAGTTAAATAATTATCCCTGTTTCTCCATCTTTCAAGGTGCTATGGATTAAAAATTTTGTCAGATGCCGAGAAAAACTACATCTGAAAATGTCGTCTGCTTAGGTTGTCTGCTGGTCTTCTTGCAAGCATTTTAGAAATATTTTTTCATACAGGCAAACAGTGTGGACCCAGAGCAGACTGCTCCTCTAGGAGCAGTCTGCTCTGGGTCCACACTGTTTGCAAAAATGACTTTTAAAGTAACCGGCAGATGACAAAGCAGATGACAATTGTTGTGATTGGCATTTTATGGGTTAAAATATTTTAACTTGCTGTAAATCATGCAACCTAAAATATATTTTAACATTTATCCTGCTGAATAATTAATTTAGCCACACCAATTTCTGACTTTGAACCAATCAGATTACTTGATGGACTTTATTCCTGTAAAATTGCAAACTGTATGTCAAACAGTGTAGATCCTGATCAGATGGGTTGTCGTGTTCAGCAGGTAAAGGCTGACCCTTAACACACCGAGAAAAACTACATCTGAAAATGGTGTCTGCTGATTTTTTTTTTTTTTTTTGCCACATTTCAAAAATATTTTTGCATACAGGCAAACAGTGTAGGCCAAGATCAGACTGCTCCTACTTTTAACGTAAACGACAGATGGCAAAGGAGATGACAATTGTCGTGATTGGCATTTTATGGGTTAACTTTATGTATACCTAACAAGTCCATGTAAGTTGTGTTCATAATTATGCTCAGATCCATGTAATGAACATTCCCCCCACTTTACATAGAGAAAAGCAATGTACAAGCTCGGGTAGGCTACATTTTCCTTCTTTCTGCTCATATACATACAAAAACATGTTAGAACCAGGATTAGAAGCCCCTGTGGCGCAGTGGTTATGCTACTCGCCTGGTAAACCAGGGATCGCAGGATCGATCCCGGGCTTCTCCAGACTTTCGGATGAGTCTTTAAACCGAGGTCCCGTCTCCGTATGACCTTAGCCGTTGGTGGGACGTAAAACTAAAACTCACTCACTCAGAACCAGGATTTTTTATATTTTAATAATAATAATAATAATCGACCTTATTTATAGAGGGTAACACATTTAGTACTAGTACTAATCTTCCATGTGGCCCTCTTTTCCTGGGTAGGAACCAGTACTAAGCAATGTGGATAAAGTTTCTTGCTCAAGGAAACAACACGTGGCGCTTGCGAGGATCGAACCGGCTACCTCTCGATCTCAAATCCGATGCTTTACCACTGCACCACAGCGCTCCACACTATTTTGTGGTTTCGGTTCACTTATTTTGAGACAATGGGCAGAAAAACCACCTTACCTTCCATTACAGAACTTGGCATCTGACTGGAGGCTTGTTCCCACAGTGGTGGGAGACCTAATGATTAAGGGACATCACTCTTACCCTAACCCTCCAGGCCTTGGAGGCATGTCTCAGAACCAGGAAAATGAAGAACTTTTAGTGTACACCCAAAATTCTCTATTTTTGAAGAATTTGGTTCTTACCATTTTTCATCCACTTAGATACCAGAGAGAGAGAGGTGAGTGTTAGACCACATCTGACCTCTTCTAGCTTCAGGCTATACAGAACCATTTTCTCCACACAATTTCAGATCTGAAATCAAAACATAATTGCAGTACTTGTATTTACTGTATGTATTGTTTGTTTGATTTGAGGTTTAAAGTCCCCGTCAACACTGTAAAGGTCATTTTGGAGACTTTGCTTCCAATTTTGTGGGACTTTTACCAGACATCAAGATGAAATGACATCTCAAGTCCTGCCGCCCAATGAAACCAATAGGGTTTATATATAAGCATGAACGGGCCGACTCGCACCGCTTTGCCTGGGCAGGCTTTGATCCTCTAAGCAGTTTACCAGTACTCGTGTGCGGGTTGGTTTCAGCTCTGTGTGGAAGCATCTTGCAGCCCATATATTTCTTCAAGCTCCTATGGGCGGGGGCCGACTGTATGTATTGAGACAGATTGGACTGAACAGACAGTGTGGACCCAGATAGGACACCACAGAATGTAGCATCTCACCAGGATCTTCACTACCGGTAGTTCACTCATCCACAACATCTTGTATTAACCTTTATCTTGCTGAATATTCATTTAAGCCACACCCATTTCTGTCTATCAACCAATCTAATTACTTGACGTAATTTATCGCTACAAATTCATTAACTGAATGCCAAACAGTGTAGATCCTGATCAGATGGCTTCTTCAGAGAAGCCAATGATCTGGATCTACTCTGTTTGCAAAAATAGGGGTTGTCGTGAACAGCAAGATAAGGGTTAAATTGTACCCATTGGGGCTTGGAAAAAATAGATTGGGCTGCAATGTGCTTCCATGCCGAACTGAAACTGACCACTTATGAGTACTGGTAAACCGCTTAGAAGGACTAAGCCTGCCCAGGCAAAGTGGTGTGAATTAGACCCTTCAATGCATATATAAAAGCCGTTTGGTTTCAGTAGGCACCAAGACTTGAGATATCATTTCATCTCAATATATGGTAAAAGTCCCACAATTGGGAGCAACGTCTTCAAAATGACCTAAATGGTGTTGACGGGGACATTAAATCCCAATTCAAACAAACAATAAATTTTACTCTTTCAAACTTTAGGAAAAATATGGTGAGGGGTTCACTTAGGGATAATACGGTAGTAACTACGATGGAATAAATCTTAAACATGTAAATGTCCAGTCAGCTGCTGTCAAACATTAATTAACCCAAAAATAAGCGGCCCTTTCTTGGGACATTGGCATACAGTGTGGACCCAGATCATATGCCGCAGAAAGCGGAGTCTGATCTGGGTCTACACCGTTTGCTTAAGGAACATTCATTTTTTGTAAAATTTGCCACAAACAAAATCAAACCTGACAACCCTATAATTGTCAGTGGACCACTCCAAACCTATTAGTTGGAAGATTCCATTGTCATATATGGGTAAACAGTATGGCAAGGTGGTCAGGGGCCAGTTGTTCAAAAACCAACAACATCATTAGTTAACGTATCGTTAAAACTTTGATCATTTAATATGCTAATATTTTTGCTGAAAAAATGTGAGCAGCTTTTGCATTTGCAGCAAAAATAACACTATATTAGAAACTTTACTTGCTAGAACAGTTAACAATTTGTCTGATAACAAGCTCGTTAAGCTAACAATGTTTTGAACCCGCCACCGCCCATAGGGGCTTGAAGAAATATATGGGCTGCATGATGCTTCCACGCAGAGCTGAATCCGGCCCGCACACTAGTACTGGTAAAGCGCTTGGAAGCTCTAAGCCTGTCCAGGAATCGCGGTGCGAGGCGGACCGTCCATGCTAATAAACCCTATTGGTTTCATTGGGCGACAGGGCTTGAGATGTCATTTCATCTCAATGTCGGGTAAAAGTCCCACAAAATGGAAGCAACGTCTCCAAAATGACCTTTACAGTGTTGACGGGGACGTTAAACCTCAAATCAAACAAAATGTTTTGAACAACTGGCCCCTGGTGTCCAAATAGGGTTATTATGGTAGTAACTAAAAATGGAGTAAAATGTCCAGAAAGCTGATGTCAAACTTCAGGTGTGACAAGGTGACAATGTCAGTACAGACAAGTTTGGGCAGCATCCAGAAATACTGAAACTGAATACCGGTGATCAACAATTACCACAGAAATGGTTCAATAATGCCTCCGGACAGACTGATTTCTTTTTTCTGATGGCAATTTTTTATATTTTTTCATGTTTCGGCTTCAAAAATAGGTGCTCATTACAACTGCCGTTTTTATTTATTTATTCACTTATACATATTGTATTAATTTATTTGTTCATTCAGAAGTAAAATATTTTGTCATCATACATATATACACATAATTATATAGACTAAATATTCAAATACATATAGTGTGTGTGTGTGTGGGGGGGGGGGGGGAATTCGGGTTTAACGTCACTTTCAACAATTTTTCAGTTATATCACGACGGTGTCTGGTTGCGACAGGGAGCTCAATGCTCACTTTTATAGTGCTGCCTCACTGAAGTATCATGTCCCAGACACATTACATGATACCACACCCAGTCACAGCATCCTGACACTGGGTCGACCAGTCCTAGCTCTACCCCGTAAATCTGAGTGCCAAGCGAGGAGCAGCTAGTACCATTTTTAACGACTTTGGTATGTCGCGGCCCGGGATCGAACCCGTGACCTCCCGTTCCCCGGAGCGGACACTCTACCCACTGAGCTATCGGGGCCGGTCAAATACATATAGACAGCCTCGATAGTTCCGTCAGAAACTCAGATGCTCGTATGACTGGTGATCAGGAGGAAGTAGGTTCAATACCTGCCAGGGTCAGCAACACTCTTTTGTGGAGATTGATCATGTTAACTTTTCTAAGGTCATTCTCTCCCTTCTGCTGATTCAAGAAGGGCAGTTGTCAGTTTCTAGCGAAAGAATTTGCACTGTACTGGTTAACCACTTAAGTATTAGCCTGCCCAGGAAAGTGTGGATAGGTAAACTGACCGGCTCTAAAGTGCCCTAAAATAGTGTTGACAGGCCCGTTAAACTCCAATACAAACAAACACATTAAAATTTGCCTGTATTAAGCAATCACCTGTCTTAAGCAAGTACAATTTGGTTATCCCTTAGGCGCTTGCTTAACCCTATCTTGCTGTTCATGACAACCCCTATCTTTGCAAACAGTGTAGATCCAGATCAGATGGCTTCTGAAGAAGTCTTATCTTGCTGTTCACTGCAACCCCTATCTTTTCAAACAGTGTAGATTCAGATCAGATATCTTCTGAAGAAGCCATCTGATCAGGATCTACACTGTTTGGCATTCAGCTTATGAATTTGTAGCAATAATTTACATCAAGTAATTTGATTGGTTGATAGACAGAAAATCGGTGTGGTTTAAATGAATATTCAGCAAGATGAGGGTTAATACAAGTTTAACCCTTGTCCTGCTGACTATTTAAATATGTCACACCCACTACTGATTATCAGCCAATCAGATTACTTGATGCAAATTACTGCAGCAAATTCATAAACTGGATGGCAAACAATGAAGATCCTGATCAGATGGCTTCTTCAGAAGCCATCTGATCTGGATCTACATTGTTTCAAAGATAAGGCATATCCGGGCTCAGCACGACATGGGTTAATTTAACTAAATATTCCAATACATATAACAGTTCTTATAATATGAATGAGACAAGGGTTGAGCATAGGCCTTTTTGATATGTGATATGAGCCTCTTCCAGTTGAGAAAACCCAAATCAAGAGCAGTCTGATCAGTGTCCACACTGTTTGCCTGTATTCAAAAATATGTTTGTTTTATTTGATTTGAGGTTAAACGTCCCCATCAACACAGTACAGGTCAATGGAGACATTGCTTCCAATTTTGTGGGACTTTTACCCGACATTGAAATGAAATGACATCTCAAGCCCTGTCGCCTAATGAAACCAATAGGGTTTATAAGCATGGATGGTCCAACTCGCACTGCTTTGTCTGGGCGGGCTTAGATCCTCTAAGCGGTTTACCAGTACTCTTGTGTTGTCGGATTCAGATCTGCATGGAAGCATCATGCAACCCATTTATTTCTTCAAGCCCCAATGGGCGGGGGGCGTTTTTACCCCCTGTAAACCCCAGTTTTATCTATATCAAGTAGGGTTTAGGTGGGCGTACTAGTTCATGTGATGTCATGTGGATGATTAGAAATTTACTGTTAGGCAATGTTGTATGAAGAAAATTTTCCTACCCATGCATTATTCTGATAAAAATAAAAAGTATATTTTGAGGCTAAAATTACTGCCAATGATGCAAAATATTCACAGCTATATGATACAAGAATTCTGCTGTTGGGTATGCCGCGCCTGTGCGGGTGAAATCTGACTTGTTAGACTGAATCTGAATTATTATTATTGGTATTAAAGATGCGAGACAGAATTAGTTATTTAACCCTTATCTTGCTGTTCACGACAACCCCTATCTCTGCAAACAGTGTAGATCCAGATCAGATGGCTTCTGAAGAAGTCTTATCTTGCTGTTCACGACAACCCCTATCTCTGCAAATAGTGTAGATCCAGATCAGATGGCTTCTGAAGAAGTCTTATCTTGCTGTTCACGACAACCCCTATCTTTGCAAACAGTGTAGATCCAGATCAGATGGCTTCTGAAGAAGTCTTATCTTGCTGTTCACGACAACCCCTATCTCTGCAAACAGTGTAGATCCAGATCAGATGGCTTCTGAAGAAGTCTTATCTTGCTGTTCACGACAACCCCTATCTTTGCAAACAGTGTAGATCCAGATCAGATGGCTTCTGAAGAAGTCTTATCTTGCTGTTCAGGACAACCCCTATCTTTGCAAACAGTGTAGATCCAGATCAGATGGCTTCTGAAGAAGTCTTATCTTGCTGTTCACGACAACCCCTATCTTTGCAAACAGTGTAGATCCAGATCAGATGGCTTCTGAAGAAGTCTTATCTTGCTGTTCACGACAACCCCTATCTTTGCAAACAGTGTAGATCCAGATCAGATGGCTTCTGAAGAAGTCTTATCTTGCTGTTCATGACAACCCCTATCTTTGCAAACAGTGTAGATCCAGATCAGATGGCTTCTGAAGAAGTCTTATCTTGCTGTTCACAACAACCCCTATCTTTGCAAACAGTGTAGATCCAGATCAGATGGCTTCTGAAGAAGTCTTATCTTGCTGTACACAACAACGCCTACCTTTGCAAACAGTGTAGATCCAGATCAAATGGCTTCTGAAGAAGCCATCTGATCAGGATCCACACTGTTTGGCAATCAGTTTATGAATTTGTAGCAATAAATTATATCAAGTTACTTGATTGGTTGATAGACAGAAATGGGTGTGGCTTAATTGAATATTCAGCAGGATAAGTAGCTACTGTAAAAACCCTAAAACTTTGACACCTTGAGGACTTGCTGTAATTCTCCTGAAGTTTTAACAAATTTGTTTCATGATCCGGTAAGGCGTCCAAAAGGTGTAGACGGAATGGCAAACAGTGTAGATCCTGATCAGACTGCTCCTTCAGGACCAACTGATCTGGGTCTGCACTGTTTGCTAGGGCCTGTCTGTCCCAATACTTAGAAGCATTAAGGTATAGCTTTTATAAACAGTAAAACCTGTCCCTGTGGCCACCTCTATTAAGCAAGCAACCTGTCTTAAGCAAGCAGGCTTTCAGTTCCGAAAAGGGAAAATGTATTAAAATTCACATGTGTTAAGCAAGCACCTGTCTTAAGCAAGCACTTTTTGATTATCCCAAAGGTGCTTGCTTAATACAGGTTGGACTTAGAAATAGACCTAACTGCATTTTTGCAAGGACCAAAGTTTTTATGTAAAATGCAGCCCCTACTTTAAGCCTGCCATGTGTTACGCTGAAGCCTATTGTGCATTCATCCCCTAAAATTATAGGGCAGAAATGAGGTCCAAGTATGTGAACAATTCTCCCTAGTTAACTAAACATGAGCCAGCCCTAACTATAACCCGGGCAGAGAACCCCAGCTGGGAAAATAACAGATTTTCGTTTGAGACAAACAGACGAGCGAGAACATACAATGACAGACTGTATAAAAAATAACAAAAAATCTCTTCTCTGTGATTTCACCCGGACTATTTGTACACCAACACTCCCTACCATACATGCTCTAAAATTTGAACATATACCGGTACAATTTAATTCCGAGGTTGTCTAAAAATAGATGGATGAGCTAGTGGCAAACAATGTAGACCTTTATGACATGCCGCAATATGCGGCATCTCATCTGGGTCTACACTGTTTGCTCAGGCGTGCTCAGGACTGTCTGTCTGAATATACACCATAAATGTGGTAACGCTGAAGAATAAAACCCGTCTCTGTTCAGGACCAGATAATAATATTTTTGATTATGAAGTTCAATAAATAAACACCAAAAAAACGATAAATCTATTAGAATTTGAAGAAAGAACAGACCCCCTCTGTGAAAACTAAATTTACTGGTACTACAGCCTTGAGAAAAATGATCAGTGATGAAGCAATGAATTTATGATTATTATAATTATACTTCATAATGACCTATAAAGGTAAAAAAAACATCTGTTCTGTCTGTATTACCCTGGTAATATATAATAATTATTGTAATTTTTTTCTTTTCCATATAATTTACATGTTTTTTCAACTTGTATGTTTACTTATCCCTTATCTTGCTGTTCACGACAACCCCTATCTTTGCAAACAATGTAGATCCAGATCAGATGGCTTCTGTTGATCAGGATCTACACTGTTTGGCATTCAGTGTATGAATTTGTAGCAATAAATTACATCAAGTAATTTGATTGGATGATAGGCAGAAATGGGTGTGGCTTCAATGAATATTCAGCAAGATAAGGCTTTACTCATTGTATACTAGTGGATTTTTCCATTGCTTTATGTTTGACAAGTCTATTTTTTATATAAGGGGTGGCAGGCCTATTTTTTTTCGTTTTTATTCTATTTTGACAGAAAATTCTGTTAGCGAATAGCGCAGGCCCTGATCAGACACAGCATTCTGCGGCATATGATCTGGGCCTGTACTGTTTGCCAAGGTAACGCTTTAGGGTTTCCTGCATGCGATGTGTTTAGAAAAAACTTACTGGAAGAGAGTATTTTTTTTGGGGTGGGGGGGGGTGGGGGTGGGATTTGGTTTTACAGCCCTTTCAACATTGTTTCACTTATTTTGAGTCAATCGTTGATTATAATCAGAGGTGGGCAAAATTCAAGAGTACCACTTGACCATCTCCCCCCCGCCCATAGGGGCTTGAAGAAATATATGGGCTGCTTGATGCTTTCACGCAGAGCTGAATCCGGCCCGCACACTAGTACTGGTAAGCCACTTAGAGGATCTAAGCCCGTCCAGGAAACCTGGTTCGAGGCGGACCGTCCATGCTAATAAACCCAATTGGTTTCATTGGGCGACAGGGCTTGAGATGTCATTTCATCTCAATGTCAGGTAAAAGTCCCACAAAATTGGAAGCAACGTCTCCAAAATGACCTTTACAGTGTTGACGTGGACGTTAAACCTCAAATCAAACAAACAAAGCCTCATGATGGTTAACATTTCTGCAATGTATCAACCCTAAATCTTGCTGAATATTCATTTAAGCCACACCCATTTCTGTCTATCAACCAATCAAATTACTTGACATAAATTATTGCTACAAATTCATAAACTGAATGCCAAACAGTGTAGATCCTGATCAGATGGCTTCTTCAGAAGCCATCTGATCTGGATCTACACTGTTTGCAAAGATAGGGGTTGTCATGAACAGCAAGATAAGAGTTAATTTCAAAATACACCCAGGAACAAGATGATTATAATCTACTGATTACTGATTATAAAATCTCCAACATGAACCCCCATACTGAATTTAGCACCCATGTTGACTCTGAATCTGATTTTATGAAGTGGATGGGGTGGGGCATAGTCCAGGCAGATCCCTGGTTGGTATTATTGAATGCATCTTACCATAAAGAACAAGAATATATATGGTTGAGTGTGTGTGTGTGTGAATTCGGGTTTAACGTCGCTTTCAACAATTTTTCAGTCATATCACGACGGTGTCTGGTTGCGACACGGAGCTCAATGCTCACTTTTATAGTGCTGCCTCACTGAAGTATCAAGTCCCAGACACTTTACATGATACCACACCCAGTCACATTATCCTGACACTGGGTCGACCAGTCCTAGCTCTACCCCGTAAATCTGAGTGCCAAGCGAGGAGCAGCTAGTACCATTCTTAACGACTTTGGTATGTCGCGGCCCGGGATTGAACCCGTGACCTCCTGTTCTCTGTATCTGAAATATGAGGACTGTTATGAAGTGGACGGGGTGAGGATCAGTATTTGGCATTTAAGGAAGTGAATGGAGCCCCGGGAGACTCCATTGACTGGACATAAGTGATATAAATTTGTAAGAGTCTTAAAACAGAATTAAACTGAAAATGCAAAAAATAGCAAAGTATGCCAGTAGTATCTTTAACTCATTTCCTATTTTGTTCCGGAAACCCCAAAATGGGTAGTTGGCAAACAGTGCAGGCCCAGAGAAGGCGGCGTCTGATCAGGGCCTACACTGCTGCCAAAACATTCAGCCAGTTTGCAAATAGACTTTGATGAAAACACAACCTGACACTCCTAAATTTTGAAATGGACTCGATCCTGCTATATATAAGGAGGAAGATTCCATTTGGTACAAAAAGGGTTAATTAGTTCTGATTATGAATTTTTATTTATTAAATATTGTTTCCTTCTGAAGTCTTCTGTCTCCGCATAATTATGATCAATGATTACTAAGTATTTAGTAGCGAATATATTAGCATATTAATATTAGACCTTTTCTTTCTTCAATGATTGAAGGTTATGAGTGATGTCCCCATTTGTCTTAACATCCATATACCTGTCAAAATGTGGAGACAATCAGGTCACATCATAAAGCTATATTTAATGTTTTATTTTATGTTTAATCATTATTATTCAACAGTTAATGAGGTGTGCCAACTTAAATAATAAAACTCATGGGAGGTTAAATACACTTTGCATTGAGTGTGTGTCATCATCATCATCATCATCATCATCAGAGTCTTCATTAACATGCAGGTACAGGGGCAACATCAACATAAATTGCCCTCTTCCAGGTAGCTGGCTTGCTGCATGCATGGCAGATCTCATACCAGATCTCCGGGTTCGTCTAGCAAGAGATTATACATGGCTTTCGTAGACCTGGAGAAGGCATTTTGATTGAGTACCTCGGAAAGTCATCTGGTGGGCACAGAGAAAACTTGGAGTGGATGAGTGGATTGTGCGACTGGTCCAGGGTATGTATGCTAATGCTCCTAGCTGTGTTTGTGTTGGTGATGGTTACAGTGAAGAATTTGAAGTGAAGGTTGGTGTTCATCAAGGCTGTTGTCAGCCCACTGCTTTTCATCATTGTGCTTGAAGCCTTGTCACACGAGTTCCGTGTGTGTGAGTTTATGATTTGTGTGTGAGTTTTACGTTCCACCAACAGCTAAGGTCATACAGAGACAGGACCTCGATTTAAAGACTGGAGAAGCCCAGGATCAAACCCATGATGAGGTCATACAGAGACAGGACCTCGATTTAAAGACTGGAGAAGCCCAGGATCAAACCCATGATGACCCCAGGTTTATGAGATGAGTAGCATAACCACAACACCATGGGGGCTTCTAATACACTTGCGTATTTAATGCAACATTTGACTGAATAACGTAAAAAAAATTGCGACAGTATATTATATATACACATGTATATTCTTGGATACATTGTTGGAAACCCAACATATCATTTTATGTCATTTTTCTTTGCATAGCCTTTTGGTTTTACGCAGCTCACAAGGCTTGCGGCTTTGAGTGACAAGAATTCTGCCGAAGGCTATGTTGCGCCTGTGAGGGCACAAAGTCACCGAACCATGAAATCTAGGGCAAGGTCAAATATTTATGTTTCAATGAAAGTTGCCATTCCTAGATGCAAGCTTGTACCAAATATCATTAATGATTTGTTTGTTTTGTTTGAATTGAGGTTTAACGTCCCCGTCAACACTGTAAAGGTCATTTTGGAGACGTTGCTTCCAATTTTGTGGGACTTTTACCCGAATTTGAGATGAAATGACATCTCAAGCCCTGTCGCCCAATGAAACCAATAGGGTTTATTAGCATGGACGGTCCGCCTCGCACCGCGGTTCCTGGACAGGCTTAGATCCTCTAAGTGGTTTTATCATTAATGAAGCTCTAATAGTTCTTGAGAAATGAACTTACACATTAGGTTGAACACTAGGGTTGATGCAATAGTTCACTAAGTCAGTGGACCATGAAATTTAGGTCAAGGTCAAATATCAGTAATGAAGCTCTAATAGTTCTTGAGAAATGAACTTACACATTAGGTTGAACACTAGGGTTGATGCAATAGTTCACTAAGTCAGTGGACCATGAAATTTAGGTCAAGGTCAAATATCAGTAATGAAGCTCTAATAGTTCTTGAGAAATGAACTTAAACATTAGGTTGAGCACTAGGGTTGATGCAATAGTTCACTAAGTCAGTGGGCCATGAAATTTAGGTCAAGGTCAAATATGGATGCTTGCATTTAAGTTGCCATCCACAGATACAAGTTAGTACCAAGTATCATTAATGAAGCTCTTATAGTTCTGGAGAAATAAACAGTAAAACTTGACCATTTGGGTGAACGCTAGGGTGGTTGCAATATTTTACAAAGTCAATGAGCCATGAAATGTAGGTCAATGTCAAACATGGATGCTTGCATTTAAGTTGCCATCCACAGGTACAAGTTTGGACCAAGTATCATTAATGAAGCTCTTATAGTTCTTGAGAAATAAACTTGACCCTTTGGGTGAACGCTAGGGTGGTCGCAATATTTTACAAAGTCAGTGAACCATGAAATGTAGGTCAAGGGCAAATATGGATGCTTGCACTTAAGTTGCCATCCACAGATACAAGTTTGTACCAAGTATCATTAATGAAGCTCATATAGTTCTTGAGAAATAAACTTGAACCTTTGGGTGAACGCTAGGGTGGTCGCAAATGTTGGAAGCCTTGACAAACGGACGGAGGAACGGACGAACAGACGGAAAACCGGGTGCCTATATCGGGCCATGCTTATAGCAGGTGTGACAAAAATGTACGATTTTTAACAAAAGCACTGATTAAGTGCATTAGTTTTGAAAACTCATTTAGGGAGGCAAATTATTTTGTAATTAAACCACAGCTAACCCACCCGTGTGACATAGTGCCTTTTTTCACATATCCAAAATGGCAACTTTTCTGTTGAAAATCTGTGATATTTTTCTTATTAATACTCCCAACATAGTTGTGGGTGCTCGTTAGAACCGCCTCAACGAGTACCCACAACTTATGTCTTGGAGAAGAAATAAGAAAAATAATGTATCCCCGTAAACCCCAGTTTTCTCTACATAGGTTTAGTGGGTGTTCATTTCACGAACCAGTCAGGCATATGCACACAGCTGTAGCATGGTTTATTTGTTTTGTTTGTTTGAATTGGGGTTTAATGTCCCATTCCACACTGTTTAGGTCATTTTGGAGACGTTGCTTTCAATTTTGTGGAACTTTTACCCAACACGGAGATGAAACGACGTCTCAAGCCTTGTCGTCTAATGAAACCAGAAGGCTTATATGCATAGGACGATCTGACTCACAAAGCTTTGCCTGGACAGGCTTAGTCCTTATAAGCCGTTTACCAGTACCCGTGTGTAGTCAGATTCAGCTCTGCGTGGAAGCACCATGCAGCCCTATCTATTTCTCGAAGCCCCGATGGGCGGGGGCAAAGCTGTAGCATGGAAAAATATGACACATACAAACATTTTTCTTCAAAATGTTGCAAGTCTTCAAAGGCTTAATGTGATTAAATTGTCAGTTTCATGCAGTGTGAATCCATTTGTACTAACAGCATGACAACTTATGCTAGTCATTATCAAGGAGCCATATAATTTTTTGTAATTATTTCAGCAAGATGTGACCTAATCTACTTAACCCTTATCTTGCTGTTCACGACAACCCCTATCTTTGCAAACAGTGTAGATCCAGATCAGATGACTTCTGAAGAAACCATCTGATCAGGATCTACACTGTTTGGCATTCAGTTTACGAATTTGTAGCAATAAATTACATCAAGTAATTTGATTGGTTGATATAACGAAAGGGGTGTGGCTTAGATGAATATTCAGCAAGACAAGGATTAAGCAATGTTAAACATAGACTAAAGTGAAACTCGGCTATTAAGACCACCTTTCTATTTTTAAAAGCTTATTTTGTAAGGGTTTTTTTTTTTGCACACAGTCCTCAGGTCAGAGACAAGCTTTAGGGCTGTTCAAAAGTGGTCTTAAAGACCACTTTTGAACAGTCCCAGGGATATTTTTGGGATGGGCCTGAGCCATTTTATGAGCCACATTCTGTGGCGTCTGATCTGGGTATTATCCAGCACACGATTCCTGTCAAGACTCTATAGATAGCTCTTGTTACATCGATAAAAAAAGCGCAACGTTTCAAGTTCTATTAATAAAACATAATATTGCTTTTCCCAAATCAGTGATGGTCACGTGGACAACTGCATGAATTCCGTTTGGCCATTTAGTAAATTTGGGTCGATCGTAAACCAATCGACCCAAAAATAATGTGTATACCCCTGTAAACCCTAGTTTTACTATATATTATTTGGGGTTTATGGGGGTCAAAATTATATAGGCATGTTTTCCTGATGTCACATTTTGTCATTATATCGAATGTTGGTATAAAGAGAGGTGACTGAAAAATAGATTTTTATCCTGCAAACCCTTGTAAAACCCAATTTTCTCTTTAAAATCTGGGGTTTAGATGTGTTAACCCTTGACCTGCTGAATATTCATATATGCCACACCCACTACTGATTATCAACCAATCAGATTACTTGATGCAAATCATTGCAACAAATTCATAAACTGAATGGCAAACAATGTAGATCCTGATCAGATGGCTTCTAGAAGCCATCTGATCTGGATCTGCATTGTTTGAAATATCAGACATATCCGGGTTCAGCAGGACAAGGGTTTAATGTGATGGAATGGCTCAGCAGGACAAGGGTTTAATGTGATGGAATATCTGGGATATGGCACTAACTGTTTCAAAGGAAAGCATACCTAATACTAAATATTTACAATAGAAATTCATATTGACAAACTGAAGAGATTTAATTGGTTTAGTGTAATAAGTCCAAAACAAATTTACCTAGCTCCTTATTTTACTTGGCTGTTTATTTGTCATGTGTCACAGACTGAAGTATTTTCATTGGCTCATTGTCTTACCTCACTTTCAACAAAGGAATGTTATAAGTTCTGTTACAAAATGCAAACAGAATCAGAATTGCATTATTAAGTCTTTGATTACATAAGTAAAATCACTGTTAGTTGCTAAAATATGTGACATCACCAACAGAGCTGTCATCCTCTAGCCTCTGTTGTTCTATTTGCAACAGACAGTTAGAGCTAGAATCGGTTTCATCAGCCATCTTAGAACACACAAATAGTAACATTTCTCAAATATGATTAAGATTTGTCATTGTCAGTAATGATAGATGAACTATTATGTGACAGAAATTCTGTTTTCTTAGATGTTTTCCCTTAAATCACAGCTGCATTTGGTCAATACCTGCTGAATATTTGAATTAGCCACACCCATTTGAATGATTTCTGACTATCAGCCAATCAGATTACATGATATGATTTTGTTCAAATTCACACACTGAATGATAGTGTAGATCCTGATCAGATGAAACCATCTGATCTGGATCTGCTCTGTTTGCAAAGGTAGGTGTTGTTGTGAAAAACAGGATAAGGGTTAATACAAGAGCAACCTAAAATAGAACATTGGAAATCAGTGTAGGCCACGATCAGAACCATCTGATCAGGGTCTTCATTGTGTGCTGACAAAGTTCAGCCATTTTCTGAATTGGTTTCGAAACATTTCTCAGATTTCAAAATGAACTCCTTAAGAGAATGTGTCAACCACATAGATCTATATAATCACCACAAAAACACACCTGTATTATTTTAACCCCCTTAAACCCCATTTTTTATATGGGAAAACTCGACTTGACTGGGGTATATCGTCGAGACTTTCTAACAAATACAAACACTCTATGTTTAGAGCAGAAATATGAAAAATACCAGAATTTCCACAATCTAAGTTTAGAGCAGAAATATGAAAAATATCAGAATTTCCACAATCTATGTTTTGAGAAGAAATATGAAAAATATCAGAATTTCCACAATCTATGTTTTGAGAAGAAATATGAAAAATATCAGAACTTTTTATCGGAACATTTTCATTTTTTGTTTATAAGAGTTTCAATATACATGTATTTGAAAAGGTGCATTTTTGTAATGATTCTGCTGTCTTTCATGGATCAAGAAAAAAAATATTCGAGCTGAATCTTATTTATGGACCAAATGTAGAATGCAAGTCCTTGTAAGAGATGTACCGTATTCGCCCTAATTACCGCACATGCTCCAATAAGCGCACACCTAAGCTAATTTTGAAAAGGAAATGCATAAGCGCACACTTTACAGTAACCTCCCCCTGGAAGCTCTCACAGTAAATCGATAAAAATAACATACCGTTATTTCTTCAACAGTGAAGGCAATGCTTAGTATCCTTTTCCGTCCCATTAAATATCAGTATGCATCATCTGGGAAGCTATTGTTTTCGCATCGAGTGTGCGCTAATTAGGTAGATTTTTCACTGTGATTTTTTGACATGGTTTTGAAAAAACTAAGTGCACGGTGCGGTAATTAGGGCGAATACGGTATATATTTTCAACTTCCCTTTACTGTTTAATTACTGCTGATGGGATTTTTTTCCAAGAGGATCACCCACAGTTAGTGCCATGGCAAGTTTTAAGCAAATTTAGTCAGTACAAGGCCTTGGACAGCTGGACAATACTTGGACAATACTTGTCAACATTTTTCAGCAGATATCCATCGTGTTCAAACAAACTTTACACCGAGCAGTTAAAATGGCTTGGCGGCCGTTTACAATAAAAACTGTTTTGTAGGCAAAATTTCAATAGTAAATTGTAATTAATAATTTTTGCAAGTTTCTTCAATTTGACCTCAGTGACCTCCGTGGGTAAAGAAACTGCCCCTTGATTTAGTGACCACAGAATTATGGGTAATGCATGATCTGATAAGGCCAACAAGGGGCATTTGTCCACGGCCAATTAGCAGTGGGGGACGGAGACGCCTTTCAGTGAAAAGGTCTGTTTAAAATTGAAAATTAAGATAAAATTTATTCAATTTGTGCACTAAAGCAGGGAAGGTTTACAGCTTTTCTAAAATGCACGAATATTTACCTTAAGACACCAAGAAAAACTGCATCTGAAAATGTTGTCTGTTTATGCTATCTGCTGCATCTTCTGTGCAAACTTTTTAAAACTATTTTTGCTTACAGGCAAACAGTGTGGACCCTGATCAGACTGCTCCTCTGGGAGCAGTCTGATCAGGGTCCACACTGTTTGTAACAATGACTTATAAAGTAACCAGCAGACAACAAAGCAGATGACAACTGTTGTGATTGGCATTTTCAGGGTTAGATTCCTGCATGAAGGGCGTGTAAAACCTGTCAAAATGTCAATGTTTTTTGTTTTTTTTTCAGCAAATTTGTTTGTTTGATTTGAGGTTTAACGTCCCTGTCAACACTGTAGAGGTCATTTTGAAGACATTGCTTCCAATTTTGTGGGACTTTTACCCGACATTGAGATGAAATGACATGTCATGCCCTGCCACCCAATGGCAGCAAAGCTTCAATGACTTGAACATGAGAGTTTGTATACTGTTACTGAAAAGAACCATCTTCCACATACCCTTTCCCACCCCTATTAAATATAGGGAGCTTTAATAACTCAAAAAGGGATGTTTTAATTGTTTACCATGGCAAACTCAAACTCGAAAACTCGACCCCGAGTCCCTGGTGAATTCTTCCAATATCTCCAATTGTTTATATAGTTAAGATAATTTAGGTTTGGTTTTGTTTGTTTGAATTGGGGTTTAAAAGTGCATTATTGAGCTATCGGTAAAAAATGATTCCAAAAATAAAATACATATAGCCGGTATTTTTCTTTAAACCAATACAAATGAATGCATTTTATGCAAAAATGCGAACAATTATGATGATAGGTAAATGAGTTTGAGAGGGATTCCCTAACTAGGTTTCGAACACTAGTTAGATCTATTTTTAGTTTGTGACAAAAATAGAATCCCCATATATGACGTTATGCGACGTTCATTTTTTGGCCTTGTTTGCTTAGGCCATGCCTGAATCGGAAAAAAATATGACACTGAATACCATGCCATAAGTAACGACCCTCAGAGACGATACTGTCGCCATGTATGTGCAAAGTGAAGATTTATTTTTTAACAGAAATTCCGAACAGAAATTCCGAACACATGTTCAGAGCGAAGGGTAAGTCCTTCTAAACAGTTTACCTGTACTCGTGTGTGGTCAGAATTTCAGTTCTACATGGAAGCACCATGCAGCCCAATCTATTTCTCCAAGCCCCGATGGGCGGGGGTGAAGGATAAATTAGGTAGGAAACTTTTTCTGATTTGATCTTGAAAAGGAAATTTGTGTGTGCACATTAGAGCCACCTCAAAAAGGTGAGTCTAATGAGTACACACAGCATGTTCCTTTATTTGTTATGAACAGACTCTAATGTCTACACATAAGACACCTTTATTTTGTGGTCAATTGAAATGATTATTTTTGTTGTTGTTTTAGGCCCTTTCACTCATTTAGAGTCAAACATTAATCAGAGGTTGGAAACATCTGGAGTAAGTCCTGAGAAAAAAACACATTACCTTCCATTGCAGAACTTGGCATTTCACATGTGACCCTTGCAAGGCTCAAAACATAGTGGTGAGAGATCTAATGATTAACCCTGGTCCTGCTGAGCCCGGATATGCCTTATTTTCCAAACAATGAAGATCCAGATCAGATGGCTTCTGACGAAGCCATCTGATCAAGATCTACATTGTTTGCCATTCAGATTGTGAATTTGTTGCAATAATTTCCATCAAGTAATCCGATTGGTTGATAAATGGTAGTGGGTGTGGCATATATGAATATTCAGCATGACAATGACTAAGAGTCAGCTCTCTTACTCATTAGGCCACTGTATGAAAAGATATACCTAAATTATTTCGATTTTGCCACCTGTCCTGGCACATATTATGATTGACTATTACAGGGGGAACAACCTACGTCATAGCAGAGATGTCGTACCCATTTCAGAAGCGGCAATATTGGTGTAAATAGGGTAAATAAAATGCTTCAAACTAGATATGTACATTACGAGTCTTCAGAAAACATACTTCAGCTGGTAATCAACAATTTTTGCATCCCATCAGTGAGCTAATTCCACCTAGAAACATTGAAAAGGCTTCGATAGCTTCATCACAAAATATGATTCGGCGCTGTAAACAATGGTAGTTCAGACATCATTGCCAAATCAGTTTGTGTCGAATTATTTAAAGAAAAGGCCACATTTCTGAGACAGATTTCAGTATGTTTGATTTTTTTATGACCTAATGCACCGACTGTGCCTACTTGTTGTGACAAATGCCTTTTGTGTAGTAAACGTCGGCAAACCTACGAATGGCTATGACGTCACTGCTCTGACGTAGGTTGTTCCCCCTGTATTAACTACCGAAGTCACAAAAAATTTCATGACCCTGATTAACCCATTGTATACAAGTCGACTCTTCCATTGCTACATGTTGGACAAGTACATTTGCCATATAAGGGGAGGTATGCCTATTTTTTTTTTATTTTTTTTGTTTTTAGTGGAAAATTCAGTTAGCAAATAATGCAGGCCCTGATCAGACACCGCAAAATGCGGTGTCTGATCTGGGCCTGCACTGTTTGCCAAGGTACCTCTTTGGGGTTTTCAGCCAACAATGGGTTCCGGAAGTTTAAATATTTTTGGTTGGAATTAAAGGTATCCAAGTCAGGAATTTATGAAAATGGTATGCAGAGCACCTGTCTGAAAGGTTAAATACCGTAAAATCTCTATTAGAAGCCCATGCTCTAATAAACGTCCACCCCCGATTGGGATGTTAAAAATGGCATTTTTTTAGCAATTTTCAGAAAAATACCAGCCTCTAATAAACGCCCACTCTAAAAAAAAAAAAAAAAAAATAAAAAAATAAAAAGATCGAACCTTATGCTGAAAGTTTCAGAACTTGTTGCTTCATAGTTGAACCAATAAGTTGTTTTTTCTCTTGTGGTCCAAAAAGGGTCGGAAATTAAATATGTTAAACAAAATGACTTCAGGTTTTACTTGTTTACCATGTTTGACACGAAATGAGAAAAACATTAATGACATTCGCTTTAGTGAAGAAAGAGGGGGGGGGGTATCTATTCTATTCTAAGACACAGCCATTGTATCCCCAGTGATTTTATGAGAAACAAGATGGCAGCCATAAGAAAGAAACTGAGTGTTTTGGACCGTCACATGCGAGTTGCAGGTTTCTCTGGCCTCTAATAAATGCCCACTCCACTCTTCAGGAAAGGTAATGATTCTAATAAATGTCCGGGCGTCTATTAGAGATTTTACGGTATAGTATTTTCACTAGGTACAGACATGTGCCATTCCTGGATCAGTGAATGTGTGCAATTAACAAAAACAATCAAATTCCTTCTCAAAACACTATAATTTGGCCAAGACAGGGCTTGAACTTGTTACACTATGGGTTTGCGGGCTAACACGCAGTACCAATTGTGCTAAGACCAACTGTGAAAAATCAAAAGGGCAGGATACGTTTCTAATGAAGTGAAATAATAAAGACATGATACCCAAAAATTACAGTCACCGGGTCATTATGAACTTGGCAAAGACCTGTTCACAGCTGCATTAAAGTCACTAAAGCCCAACCGGTTATAATATCATGTACAACAAAAATTTTGATCGTTCTGTCATCATGCCTTGTGTACCTGCTTAAACTGCCATGAAAAAGTGGTGTAATCCACACCGCCAAAGGAAGTGGCACCCTACCGTGTGATCTTGAGAGTGAAACTTTTCAAACAACAAGGTTGCAATTAATAATGACAAGGTACGGTCAACTTGATACTAGAGAAAACTGATCAAATGACCCTCAAGTTTTCAAAAGAATGACCAATGTCATACAAAACGTGCTTTGACCCCAGTCCTGCTAAAACTCATAACAAATACTTTGCAAACAGTGTAGATCCAAATCAGATGGCTTCTTCAGAAGCCATCTGATCAGAATCAAGACTGTTTATCATTCAGTTTGCAAATTTGAATGAATATAATTTTATCATATCAAGCAATTTGATTAGCTGATAGTCAGAAATTTGTATTGCAAACTTAATTTATTCAGCAGGTCAATGGTTAATATACAATGTATACATGCCTTAATTGTGCCCAATAAAAAAAAAGAAATTTGCAAGACAGTGTGGGCCCAGATCAGACAATATATTCTGTGGCCTACACTACTTGCTAAAAATATGGGAACTTTTGTAAAACTTAAAACAAACTACATAAAAGATACCACTTAAACTGGAAAAGTCTCTGTCAGAAGCTATTAAGTCGAAAATACTGTTTTCCAAAAAATAGTATTTTGAAAATATCTGTGCATCACTTATGAAACCTAATTGGCCAAAATTAGCTTGTCTGGACCAGAAAAAAACTTGTACACTCCATAGAATAACCTTTTTATAGAACATTACAGCAGCTCCTCTAAGTACAGTAAAATTTGTATATTAAGACCACGTTTGGGACTGTTCAAAAGTGGTCTTTAAGACCACTTTTGAACAGTTCCAAAGGTGGTCTCTGACCAGAGGATACTGCATGCAGAAACCAGAAAGAAAGAATAACTGCAAACTAATAAATAAGCTTTTAAAGCAGAATTAGTCTTCATTTTAGGTGGTCTTAACCCTTGTCCTGCTAATCCCCGATATGCCTTATCTATGAAACAATGTAGATCCAGATCAGATGGCTTCTTCAGATCAGGATCTTCATTGTTTGCCATCCAGTTAATGAATTTGTTGCAATAATTTGCATCAAGTAATCTGATTGGCTGATAATCAGTAGTGGGTGTGACATATTTAATTATTCAGCAGGACAAGGGTTAATAAAGTGGCATTTCATTGTACATGAACAAAAGTCTGGCACCTGCATAGTTTATTTCATGTCTGATTCCTGGAGGTCAAGTCAAAGACAACACTTCTCAACAATGCTGTAATCATCAAAGAGACTTCCGACCCCCGCCCATCGGTGCTTGAAAAAATAGATGGGCTGAATGATGCTTCCGCACAGAGCTGAAACCGACCCCCACACAAGTATTGGTAAAGCGCTTAGAGGATCTAAGCCTGCCCAGGCAAAGCAGTGCAAGTCGGACCATCCATGCTTATAAATCCTATTAGTTTCATTGAGCAGCAGGGCTTGAGATGTCATTTCATCTCAATGTCAGGTAGAAGTCCCACAAAATTGGAAGCAACGTCTCCAAAATGACTTTTTTAGTGTTGATGGGGACGTTAAACCTCAAATCAAACAAATCAAAAAGACTTAGTTGTTCATTAGTTCCTTAACATATGAAGTTCCTTTCTAAAAGAAGAAAATACCCACTCAAAATTCTTGAAATAATACCCACACTGTGGGGCCCCAAATGTGAAAGCCTTGAAGTCTGCCTTATCCAGCAAATCCTACTTCTCAAAGGAGCTTAAACAGCAGCTGACCCCTAGACACCCTGCTGCAATAACAAGGACCAATTAGCCAAGATTTTAGATTTTTACAGAGAAAAGGCAGCTTCAAGCTTCAGCAGCAATAATTATTTCAACCAGCGCTGACACAGTTTCAAAGTACAGTAGAACTTCGATGGCTCGAACACCGATGGCTCGTTTACCATGGCTGAGTCGAACCAGTTTTAAGTCCCTTGGGAGTTCCTGTACATAATATGTAATGCGGGATAAATAAGGAGATGCTCGAATTTTATCTTGCAAATGTATGCTGTGTGTACTCATTAGAATCGCCTCCTTGAGGCGATTCTAATGAGTACACACAGCATACATTTTTATTAAAGAACACCAAAAGATGTCCCAGAATTACCCCTTCATGCCTACTGGCAGTAACCCTCAGTGGCTTGAACTACTCTTGTCTCGAACATATTTTCGTGGTCCCAAAGGAGTGCGAGCCATCAAAGTTCGACAGTATTTTTTAGTTCAACATTCTTGTTAGTGGTCAAAGGAGATGTTCGAATTTTATCATGCAAATGTATGTTGTGTGTACTCGATGAGGCGATTCTAATGAGTACACACAGCATACATTTTTATTAAAGAACACCAAAAGATGTCCCAGAATTACCCCTTTATGCCTACTGGCAGTAACCCTCAGTGTCTTGAACATATTTTCGTGGTCCCAAAGGAGTTCTAGCCATCGAAGTTCGACTGTATTTATTAGTTCAACAAGCTTGTTAGTGGTCAAACTCTAAACTGATTTAGTACAGTAGCCAGGATTCCGGTGCATGTATTTTAGCTGGAAAACCGTGAAAGCTACTCACACATTTCCATAAAAAATTCAGGGAAGAAGCTAGAAGGAGAAGAGAGAGAAATAGTCTCCCTTTCTCCCAACTTTTCAGCTGAGGGAGCTACAAAATTTATAAGACAATAAAAAAACTTCAGCCAAAATCCTGTCCCTAGTTGTCTTTTACCATGTTTAGACGATGCTTTTAATGCTCATTTTGTTCCAAAGTAGATGGGCATAATCTGTTAACACGAACCTCATTAATTCAATGGAAATTTTTATATCGCTAAAACTTAATCCACCTCAAGACCTACCATAGTAGCACTCACAGACTGCATTACATTTTCCTTTGCTTTATATTGTCCTTCTAAACAGCTGCAGCGCATCAGAAGGGAAATAACGTTATAATTAGAACGTACTCATTACATTAACGTGTGTCAAAAAAACACTTTCTCTTCAATTTTGATAATCCGACAATAAACACATTACGATAACACACCCGTGCAACATAGTGCATTTTTCACATCTCCAAAATGGCTACTTTTCGGATGAAAATCCTTGATATTTTTGTTATAAATGTTCAAAACATAGGTTGAGGGTGCTCGTTAGAACCGCCTCAGAGAGGCGGTATCTACCGGGTAGCCACAACCTATGTCTTGTAGCAGAAATAAGAAAAATAATGTATACCCCCGTAAACCCCAGTTTTCTCTATATAAAGTGGGATTTAGGGGGGTCTTCATTTCATGGACTTGTTCACGTGATGAATTGTATATATTATTGAAATTAAAAACACAAAAGCAAGTCTCTGAGTCTGCTGAATTCTTTGGAACTTTTCAAGACTCAAATCATGACTTTTCAATAGTCCCTGAACTCAATTTTTCTGCTTCCTTAATAATGATAACAAACACACATTGTTTCTTGGAGCCATTTTCATGGGCGCTTTTCATTTATTTAACGGATATAAAATTCAAATGAAAATTTGCTCGTGTGGACACTTTATAGGATTTATATTGCATTATCTTGAAGTGCTGCAAACAAAAGCGATGCTGCTGTGCATTCTTGTAAACAGACTAAATTTCTTGGCCAGCTTATACCTACAGAATATTATTATATTTGCTATAAATTATTCAATGAGCAAAGTTTTAACAATATATTAGGTAATGGCATCGTTAGTTATGAACAACTAAACCTAGGATCGAAGCTTTACTCGTACAGGCAATATGTTTTTAACCCTTGTCCTGTTGAGCCTGGATATGTCTTACCTTTCAAACAATGTAGATCCAGATCAGATGGCTTCTGAAGAAGCCATCTGATCAGGATCTACATTGTTTTTTCATTCACATTGTGACTTTGTTGCAATACTTTGAATCAAGTAATCTGATTGGTTGATAATCAGTAGTGGGTGTGGCATATTTGAATATTCAGCAGGACAAGGGTTAAGCCATACTTTTGTGTTTTCATCATGGAATTATGCTTATAAATAACATGGTTTGTAGATGGAGGAATGCTACACTGCCATCTAAACAACCCGATAAGACTGCATGTGCACAAAGATACAAGTAACACTGACAAGTGAGCCTGTCATCCTGTGAACAAGTCTGGGAAATGAACACCCCACTATACCCCACTTTATATAGAATAAACTGGGGTTTACGGGAGTATATTTTATTTTTCTTATTTCTGCTCCAAGGCATAGGTTGTGGGTACTTGTTACAACCTTGTGGCAAGTGAGGTTAAAAATAATGATGCTGTTAGTTAAAGGTGCATTATTGAGCTACCGGGTCTCAAAATTTTTTTTCTGGTTTTTATCTTCAATGCATACTCCTTTGTCATGTGTACACGTTTGGAGCCAAATACAGCTTCAGAACTTTGTGAAAATGGTCGTTTTTCATTTGTGTTTACCCTTCGCTCTGAACATGTATTCGGAATTTCTGTTCTAAAAATAAATTTGCACTTTACACATACATGGCGACAGTATCGTCTCTGAGTGTCGTTACTTATGGCATGGTATTCAGCGTCATATTTTTTCCGATTCAGGCATGGCCTAAGCAAACAAGGCCAAAAATGAACGTCGCATAACGTCATATATGGGGATTCTATTTTTGTCACGAACTAAAAATAGATCTAACTAGTGTTCGAAACCTAGTTAGGGAATCCCTCTCAAACTCGTTTACCTGTCATCATAATTGTTCGCATTTTTGCATAAAATGCATTCATTTGTATTGTTTTAAAGAAAAGTACCGGCTATATGTATTTTATTTTTGGAAGCATTTTTTCCAGATAGCTCAATAATGCACCTTTAAAATATCATTAAAACTTTTATCCTTTGACGGTTAGAAAACTTCACTATTCGACTCGTCACGATAACTGCCATATGCTATAGTTTTGTCTTGTTCTGTTGAAATCTACCAAAATATACATGCCCTTGCATGGTCATGCAGGACGAGTGAAATTTTGGAGAATTTTCCAGCCCTGCATTTAATATTGAAATTTTAATGTGCTTATATTTTTGCTGAAAGAATGTGAGCAGCTTTTGCTTTTGCAAAAACTACTCACATTTTTTCGGCAAAAGCTACTCACATTTTTTCAGCAAAAATATAGTTCGAACAAATTGACCAGAGACTGGTGAACTCTATTAACATAATTTCACACCCAATTGAATGCATGTATTTATCTCCGCCGTCTCCCGAAAATAACGGTACCGTTATTCAATCCATAGAGGTTGGTAAATGGGTCGCGATTCACAAGATGCCGAAAATTTACGAGAAGTTTATGAAAGCCGACGTATTAGGCGAAAACATTGACTAATTTATTCCTTTCATAAAGGTCAGTCTAATGACAAATTGTTCGAACTATATAAACGTATTAGATACTGACCTCACTAATACGGAGTTACAAACTGACCACTAATTAGCTTGCTAAGCTAGCCATGCTTTGAGTAACTGGGTTCTAGTCATTAGAGAGATTCTATTTCATCCCCTGTCATCACTAATACTAATTGGCTACTAATTGGTATGTTTAGACTGTGCAGTTGGTCAGCACACCTTGTTAAGTATCACAAGAATCACATGACCACATGGCAACATCTGAAAACGGAGAATTTTAAGAGCTAATCAGACACTTCGTGAATTTCTTTTTAAATGACTAACAATACACTTGCACTGCACTTGAAAATTTGCCTGTCTTGTGACACAAATACAATACAAAGCTGTCGATCGTCCTTTGTGTGCGAGGTGCTTTGGATATTCCATATGTCAGTGGCCTTATAATTGTATGTCCTCCACCAGTCGAGGCTTGAAGAAATAAATTGGGCTGCATGCTGGCATGGTGCTTCCACCCAGAGCTGAAACTGACTTCATGAATATTTGTAAACCGCTTAGAGTGTCCTGAAGCCTGCCCAAGCAAAAAGGTACGAGTTGGACATATAAATCCTACATATAAACCCTGTCGGTTCCATTGGGTGGCAGGGCTTGAGATGTCATTATATCTCAAATGCTGGGTAAAAGTCTCACAAAATTGGAGGCACCGTCTCTAAAATTACCTTAATAGTGTTAACGGGGATGTAAGACCTCAATTCACCTGTCGCAAGAAAACCTGTTTTGGGTTTTTTGACCTGGTAAGACACAAACTGACATGCTCAGCTAAGCATGCTAGCAAGAAAGTTTAAACATGCAACAAAACCTCGTTTAACATGCCAGGATGATGGATATATCCCTGAACCTACTCGGTCGGGGGATAAAAACCAATGGTAGTCAGTCTGCTGTGTTTTAATCTGAATACTTTCGAAATTGTGGGTTAGGGTCTGACAGTAGAGAAGATGAAAGGGAAGAATAGAAGAAAAAGAGTAAAATAAATGGGAGTGTAGAAACAAACAAAACTCGCCCTCTACCCTTGCTTGCTGCAAGGACAGCAGGCCTTGCCCAACTGTAAGCCAATATCAGCTGGATGCCCCAATGACGCAAGATACTCGCCCAACCACCTCATCTTCAGAAACATAGTCCACATCTGTACTGCCTCTGTGAGCAGTTATTTTATCTAATTAAGATCAAAGCTTTTGCTAAATTAATTTTAATCATAATTAAAGAACATTTTTCCTCTTAACACCTGACACTGTTTAACCCATTGTATACTGGTGGACTCTTCCATTGCTATATGTTGGACAAGTCCATTTGTCATTTTAGGGGTGTTGACGTCAGGCCTATTTTTGGTATTTATTCTATTTTTGACGGAATATTCTGTAAGCAAAAAGTGCAGGCCCTGATCACATGCCGCATCTGATCTGGGCCTGCACTGTTTTCCAAGGTACCCCTTTAGGGGTTTCCCAGATGCAATGGGTTAATGCCTGAACTGTAATTGTAACATATTCCGGTGAACTCATTAATTAATTGGCTGTCCCTAGCAGCCTTATAATCAAGGTTCATAACTCTTGCCTGACTGGGCAGCATTAAACTTGGTCAGACTAAAATTACTTGATAATACACTTTAGGATCACAAGCCAAAGCACTCTCAGTTTCTTTTTATTATTTTGATAAAAATAATGATGATAATGAGTTGTGTGTTATGGTTTTACGGACAGTCAAAAGCTAAGGTCATGATGGGCCTGTCAGTTAGCTTCACTATCTCTTGACAGGCTTAGACCCTCTAAGTGGTTTGGTGGTTGTAGGCCTTTTAGTTGAGAAGATATGGAACTTTGACTTAAAATGTGTAACAAGAGGCTCAATGAGCCTAAACCGCTCACCTGAGGAACTTAAGTTTTAACAATTCACAGACTTGACTACTAAATCTGCTAATAGAATCCAGCCCATTGACCCTTACAGGATATAAGTCATCATTATTGCATTGCATTCCAAGTTTGAGACTTCTAGCTTCTATAGTTCCTGAGAAATCTTTGACGAAAATTTAACATTGGTCAAAATGGAGAGAAAGAAGAATGAAAGAACAGATGAACAAATAAGCTGAGAAAGCCCAATGTCTCTTACACAAAATAAGTCATCATTATTCTATTGAATACCAAATTTGATGCTTCTAGCTTTTATAGTTCCTGAGAAATCTTTGATTAAAAATTTAACATTGGTCTATTATCTCTATATGGAGAGAAAGAAGAATGAAGGAACAAATGAACCAGACTAGCTCCAAAACCTAATTCAGCCTTTCCCCTTGCCCAATGGTGCTACACATAAAATTTAAACAAGATTGGTCGACTGCTTTCTGAGATATGCTTCATTGAAAGTGTGGACGACGGATGGACGGACGACAGACGACGGACTCAGCAGCCTTGGTATACTATCAGCTCACTGGAACCTTTGGCTCAGGTGAGCTAAAAATTCAAGTCGCTATTTCTGTCACAACATTTTCCCTACATTAAGTCTATGGGCAAATTTTTTTGTCTCTCAAGGTCACGTAACTCCGAGGTCAATATTCCGATTCGGCCCAAAATCGAACTTAACCGAGATTTTATGCCTGTCCTCGTTACCTGCAAGTTTGAAGCTGATATGAATAAAAATAAAGTTGCTATCGTGGTCACAACGTATTTTTTTATGCTCAAGGGCAGGTAACCCCAAGGCAAATATTCCGATTCGGCCCAAAATCAAACTTAACCGAGATTTTATGTCTGTCCTCTTTACCTGCAAGTTTGAAGCTGATCTGAAAAAAATTCAAGTCGCTATCGTAGTCGCAACATTTTCCCTAATTAAGTCTATGGGCAAATTTTTTGTCGCTCAAGGTCACGTAACTCCGAGGTCAATATTCCGATTCGGCCCAAAATTAAACTTAACTGAGATTTTATGCCTGTCCTCGTTACCTGCAAGTTTGAAGCTGATATGAATAAAAATAAAGTTGCTATCGTGGTCACAACGTATTTTTTTATGCTCAAGGGCAGGTAACTCCAAGGCAAATAATCCGATTCGGCCCAAAATCGAACTTAACCGAGATTTTATGTCTGTCCTCGTTACCTGCAAGTTTGAAGCTGATCTGAAAAAAATTCAAGTCGCTATCGTAGTCACAACATTTTCCCTATGTAAAGTCTATGGGCAAATTTTTTGTCGCTCAAGGTCATGTAACTCCGAGGTCAATATTCCGATTCGATCTTAACTGAGATTTTATGCCTGTCCACGTTACCTGCAAGTTTGAAGCTGATATGAATAAAAATAAAGTTGCTATCGTGGTCACAACGTATTTTTTTATGCTCAAGGGCAGGTAACTCCAAGGCAAATAATCCGATTCGGCCAAAAATCTAACTTAACCGAGATTTTATGTCTGTCCTCGTTACCTGCAAGTTTGAAGCTGATCTGAAAAAAATTCAAGTCGCTATCATAGTCGCAACATTTTCCCTATGTTAAGTCTTTGGGCAAATTTTTTGTCGCTCAAGGTCACGTAACTCCGAGGTCAATATTCCGATTCTGCCCAAAATCAAACTTAACCGAGATTTTATGCCTGTCCTTATTATCTGCAAGAATGAAGTCGATCAGAAAAAAATTGACGGAGCTAGAGTGATGACAAGCTTTTTCCTATGTTAAGTCTATGGGAGCTATATGTTGCCATGGTAACCAGAGTTCCACTCAGATTTGCATGAAAACCTTATGCAGTCTTTCCACTTGCCCAATAATGTTACACATGAAATTTGATCAAAGTCGGCCAAGTAGTCTTCAAGATATACATTTTTGAAATTCACATTAACCCTTATGCAAAAATGCACAAGGGCAGGTAACTCCTAAGTGTATGATCCGATTCTGCTAATTATCCAACTTGACCGAGATTTCATGGCTGTGCTGGTTATCTGTAAGAATGAAGCCAATCCGAACAAAATTGAAGCAGCTACAGTGATGACAACATTTTCCCCATGTTAAGTCGATAGGCAATTTTTCAGGCGCTCAAGGGGACGTAACTCTTGAGTGAATTATCTGATTCGGCCCAAAATCGAACTTGACCGAGATTTTATGCCTGTACTGGTTATCTGCAAGAATGAAGTCGATCAGAAAAAAATTGACGGAGGTAGAGTGATGACAAGCTTTTTCCTATGTGAAGTCTATGGGAGCTAGATGTTGCCATGGCAACCAGAGTTCCACTCAGATCTGCCTGAAAACCTAATGAAGCCTTTCCACTTGCCCAATAATGCGACACATGAAATTTGATCAAAGTTGGCCAAGTAGTCTTTAAGATATACATTTTTGAAATTCCCATTAACCCTAATGCAAAAACACACAAGGGCAAGTGAATGATCCGATTCTGCCAGTTATCGAACTTGACCGAGATTTCATGGCTGTGCTGGTTATCTGCAAGAATAAAGCCAATCTGAAAATAATTGAAGCAGCTACGGTGATGACAACATTCTCCCCATGTTAAGTCAATAGGCAATTTTTTCAACGCTCAATGGCACGTAACTCCTGAGTGAATAATCCGATTCAGCCCAAAATCGAACTTGATCGAGATTTCATGCCTGTCCTCGTTATCTGCAAGAATGAAGTCGATCAGAAAAAAATTGACGGAGCTAGAGTGATGACAAGCTTTTTCCTATGTTAAGCCTATGGGAGCTCTTTGTTGCTGTGGCAACCAGAGTTCTCATCCGATCTGCAAGAAAACCTAATACAGCCTTTCCCCCTACCTGATGATGGTTCATATGAAATTTGATCAAGGCCGGCCCACTGGTTCCAGAGATATACTTCGTTGAAAGTGTGGACGAAGGACGACGGACGCAGGCTCGTGGTATACTAATACCTCACATGAGCCTTCGGCTCAGGTGAGCTAAAAACCATTGGATTGTAAAACATAGGCCAAGGCCACTGGGTTAAAGAATCTGCTGGGTCAGTACATCGAGGAGAAGCACTATGCAATGTTTGGTGGCTGTAGGCCTTATTGTTGAGAAGATATGGGATGACCCTTACGAAAATAAATTCCGAATATCTCCAAGATTTGTCATTTTCCGGAATATTCTAGAAATTGACAAAATATTCCATAAATCGATTTGGAACTATTTGGAATAAATTGTCATTCATGTGGCCACTGGAATTTTCTGTCATTGACAAATATTTCCATAAAATGACAAACTCTAAGTTCTGTCATTTTATGGAATCTTTTGGAATCATGAAGTGACAAATAATTCCTAATAATGACAATGGTAAACATCTATCATCAAATGTCATTTTCTGGAACTTACACAACAAACAGACACTACTATAAACCCTGTCATCACTGAGTGGAATTTTCTGTCATTTTTTGGAACCATCAATCTTCATCTCTGACAGGTTCCCACTAACTTTAACATCAAACTCTTGTGTACAAGGATGACTACTACATTTATATGACCCAGTTTGCTCTCATTGGCTGAATTTCAAAACAGCAGCCTTTGTTTGAAAGGCAAAAACATGCATACAAGTTTTAAATGCATTTTAGTCTCAGTTTTAAATGGAATATTCTTATTTTAATATAAATGTGATAGTGTTGCAGCTTCAAGTAAGTTGTCCAATATTATAACATCCTTCAGTTGCATGTGAATTTTTTTGTTCTTGTATAAATGGGACATTCGGGTGGGATACTATTATATTCATATATATTCTATTTGCTTTCAATATCTCAAAATTAAAAGTTATACACCATACACTTTCTTTTACTGTAAAATTCATCAGTATTTGGATTGATAGCCTAGGTCTTGGTGAACAGTATAAAGATAAAATTTATATCCAAATCAGTATCTTTTTCTGAAGTCAGTTCAGCACAGATCGAGCCAGCGTGTGATATTGGTGTTTATACAGCGTAATAAACGTTCACTCAATATGAAAGAAGTATATATCTTCTTAATATACAGATAAACTAATGTGCGGAAACACAGCACAAATACATGTACACAAAAGAAACACAAAATTTTGCTGCCACAAAATAAGTGAATATTCTGCGCTAGACTGAAGGTATTCAGTTGTCGGCTAATCTTGTAAGCATACGAGCATGCAACAATCCGAAAATAGAAAAACGCGCAGAAAAACACTCGGGTGAGACTATCCGGGTCTATATCACTAACTGGACGTGTGAGTATCCTGAGGCAAAGTGGGACCTCTTCTACGGTCAGAAACCTACACCCCCCACTTAAAACATGGCCATGCTAAGTGTACTGATAGCTAATTTGCCTGCATGCAGATTTCCTGATCATTGTTTTTTTCTCCAAAAATTTAAAATATTGAGCTTTAGCAAAGCCCTTCCTAAACACCTTTCCAAATGTCATGTACATATATGACTGAAATACTGCTGAAACTGCCTTAACACTACTAATGGAATTATTTGTCATTTTATGGCATTTTCAGAGTGGCATTGTTTGTCAGTTTTTGTCATTCTAGGAATGGATTTTTTTTTTTTTCTGATTTTCTGTCATTCAAGAAATGGAAATATTTGTCATTTTCTGACATTTCCAAATAATGTCAGAAAATTCCAATGCAGATTTTCTGACATTATTTGGAATTTTCTGTCTTGGTTTGGAATTTATTGTCATCTTTTGGAATTGAGTGCCAAATACCGACAAATAATGTCGTTCCATTTAACATTCCAAATAGTGACAGAAATTTCCAGTCTCTAATTCCAAAAACTGACAAATCATTTGTGCCAGAAAATTCTGGAAATTTCTGGAAAATTCCAATCAATTTTTGTAAGGGTACAATGTAAAATGTGTAAAAGTCACTGGAGTATGAAAAATAGGTCAAGGTCACAGGGTAAAGGTTCCTGCCAAGTTTGTACACAGCGAAGGTATGCAAGGTATGGTGGTTGTGGGCCTTAAATTCGAGGAGATACCTGGTGTTGATAAGAAATGAGTCAAAGTTACTGGAGCACAAGATATAGGTAAAGGTCACCAGGTCAAGGTACCTGCAGAATCAGTACATCTTGCAGAAGCACTATGCAAGATTTGATGGTTGTAGGCCAAAATTTTACTTGAAAGATCTAGAAAATTGACGTAAATTGTGTCAAAGTCTCTGTAGTGCAAAATATAGGTCAATGTCACTGGATCAAGGTGCCTGCCTAGGTCAGGGAGATGTTTTATGCAAGGTTTGGTGGTTGTTTAGTCTTGTAGTTGATTACAATATTAACTTATACGTATAATAATTGTTGAACTTTGTCATAATGGTCAAAGTCACTGGTACGCAAAATACAGGTCAAGGTTACCAGGCCAAGGTGCCTGCCAAGTCAGAAGGTCAGGGAGATGTTTCATGAAAGGTTTGATGGTTGATTAGTTTTGTAGTTTATTACAATTCAAACTGTGAGTGAGTGTTTGAGCTTTATGTCTTACCAACAGCTAAGGTCATATGGAGACGGGACCTCGGTTTAAAGACTCATCTGAAAGTCTGGAGAAGCCCGGGATCGATCCTGCGATCCCTGATTTACAAGGTGAGTAGCATAACCACTACACCACGGAGGCTTCTATTCAAACTGTGATGTAAATGTCAAACTTCAACAAAAATGTTAACAGACGGATGGATGAACGGAAAAGCGGACACCTATGTCGCACCCTAGTACAAGCAGGTGTGACAAAAATCCTGTTTTCGGAAGTCTCTATGATATTATGTTTGTAGATGACAAGTCAAACTTATCTCTAAAGTACATTTTATCAGATTTTTCATCGAAAGTGTCCAGTAAATTAGCAACAGATCGTAAGTTCACAAAAAAGAAACTTCTAACATTCAGTGCAGAACAATTTACAATCAGTTACTAATGTCCAAGATTCATTTATCTAAATAGTGTCTAATACTCCGGTTTCCATAAATTATGTTGACAGTGCATATATATGGCAAAATTATGCATATTTATATTTTCCGCCAAAAGTATTATATTTCACTTACGGTAGCCAGGCATAACGACGGAAATTTCTTCAGTAAAATTACTTGATTCATTTAGAAGTTATTTTCTTAATTTGCTAAAAAAGGGTGTGAATTATCAATTTTTATTCACAAAAAGTATATTAATATTGTCCGTTGACAGTCCGTCAATACACATCATAATCTTATCTTAATTGAAATCAAGACATATACGTTTACAACATTTTAGGTAAAGATTCCCAAATATATGAACAGAAAATTCAATTAGAGGGACATCAAAATTAAATTTAGCATAGAGGATGTTCAGAAATCCAAAATGACATACAACAAATGAGGAAGGCCCTGAGAAAACTTGCTTATGCCATTTGCAAACATCAAAGGCACAGATCAGCCTGCGCATATGCGCAGGCTGATTTGTGCCTTCGTGTTTGCTCTGTGGATAGTTTTGTTTTGTTTGAATTGAGGTTTTACATCCCCGTCAACACTATTTAGGTCGTTTTGGAGATTTTTGCTTCCAATTTTGTGTGACTTTTACCCGAGATTCAGATGAAATGACATCTCAAGCCCTGCCGCCCAAACACACCAAAAAGGTTTATATGTAGGGAAGGTCTGACTCGTACCACTTTGCCTGGGCAGGTTTAGACCTTCTAACCTTTTTTTTTTTTTTTTTTTGAGGTTTAACGTCCCCGTCAACAATGTAAAGGTCATTTTGAAGACATTGCTTCCAATTTTGTGGGACTTTTACCCGACATTGAGATGAAATGACATCTCAAGCCCTGCCACCTAATGAAACCAATAGGGTTTATAAGCATGGACGGGCCGACTTGCACCGCTTTGCCTGGGCAGGCTTAGATCCTTTAAGCAGTTTACCAGTACTCATGTGCAATCGGTTTCAGCTCTGTGTGGAAGCATCATACAGCCCAATCTATTGCGTCAAGCTCTGAAGGGCGGGGATCGCTGCGTGGATAGCACAATATCTCTAGTTTCTATATCAAAAATTTCAAAACTCTTGTTAGTCTGTGTAGCTGAGCAGGCTGGTCTGTGTCTTACCTGCTCACAAATACACAAATACAGTAAAACCTGTTATAGTGGCCACCTCTATTAAGCAAGCATCCTGTCATAAGCATGCAGAAATTCGGTTCCCAAGGAATAAAAATGCATCAAATTTCACCTGCATTAAGCAAGCACCTGTCTTAACCCTTATCTTGCTGTTCACCACAACCCCTATCTTTGCAAACAGTGTAGATCCAGATCAGATGGCTTCTGAAGAAGTCTTATCTTGCTGTTCACGACAACCCCTATCTTTGCAAAACAGTGTAGAGCCTGATCAGATGGCTTCTGAAGAAGTCTTATCCTGCTGTTCACGACAACCCCTATCTTTGCAAACAGTGTAGATCCAGATCAGATGGCTTCTGAAGAAGTCTTATCTTGCTGTTCACAACAACCCCTATCTTTGCAAACAGTGTAGGTCCAGATCAGATGGCTTCTGAAGAAGCCTTATCTTGCTGTTCACAACAATCCCTATCTTTGCAAACAGTGTAGATCCAGATCAGATGGCTTCTGAAGAAGCCATCTGATCAGGATCTACACTGTTTGGCATTCAATTAATGATTTTGTAATAAATTACATCAAGTAATTTGATTGGTTGACAGACTGAAATGGGTGTGGCTTAAATGAATATTCAGCAAGATAAGGGTTAAGCAAGCACATTTTAATCTTCCCTTAGGTGCTTGTTAAGTACAGGTTGGAGTGTACCACAGACAGGGCTCAACTACTAGATACAAAGATGAGGAAAAATGATAATATTGTCATTTTTTAATCTAATCACAGAGATGTTCCAAATTGATAACATGTTGCCTACTTACATATTTATTAGTCATTTAAAAAGACTCAAACACTGATGTGCTTAAACTTGGCATGCATGTCACTATGATGTATTTTTTTTTCAATAGCATAGTCATCATTAACCCTTATCTTGCTGAATATTCATTTAAGCCACACCCATTTCTGTCTATCAACCAATCAAATTACTTGATGTAATTTATTGCTACAGATTCATAAACTGAATGTCAAACAGTGCAGATCCTGATCAGATGGCTTCTTCAGAAGCCATCTGATCAGGATCTACACTGTTTCCAAAGATAGGGGTTGTCGTGAACAGTATGATAAGAGTTAAGCATGCAGGAATTAGGTTTCCAAAGAAGGAAAATGCATTCAATTTCACCTGTATTAAGCAAGCACCGGTCTTAAGCAAGCAAATTTTGATTATCCCTTAGGTGTTTGTTTAGTACAGGTTGGAGTGTACCACAGACAGGTTTTCCCACAACACAGCTCAGGTAGAGGATAAATAATAATATTGTCATTTTTTTAATCTAATCATAAAGATGTTCCAAATTGATAACATGTCTATTTACATATTTATTAGTCATAAGCACCAAAATATTACATGCAATCTATTTTCATATTTTTTAGTCATAAGTGCCAAATTTTTTTAAAAAGATTCAAGCACTGATGTGCTTAAACTTGGTATGCAGGTACACTTTGATGTATTTTTCAATAGCATAAACAATGACACATGAAAAAAAAAATCCCCTTTCTGCAAAAGAGGGAAAGAATTTGCTCCCAAGGGGAGTATATTCCCTCTTAACCCTTTTTGTACCAGAAACCCCATAATGGGTACCCTGGCTAACAGTGTAGGCCCAGATCAGACGCCACAGAAAGCGGCGTCTGATCAGGGCCTACCCTGTTTGCAAAAAGTTAAGCCATTTTCCAAACAAATTTTGAAGAAAACACAACCTGACACCCCTAATTTTCAAAATGGACTCCTACCATATATAAGGAGGAAGATTCCATTTGGTACAAAAATGGTTCAGTTTTGTTTGTTTGATTTAAGGTTTAACGTCCCCGTCAGCACTGTATAGATCATTTTGGAGACGTTGCTTCCAATTTTGTGGGACTTTTACCCGACACTGAGATGAAATGACATCTCAAGCCCTGTCCCCCAATGAAACTAATAGGGTATTTACAAAAATGGCTAAGAGTAGCTCTTCTAGCAGAGATACAGTAGAACTTTGATGGCTCGAACAGCCATGGCTCGTTTACCATGGCTGTGTCGAACCCGTTTTTGAGTCCCCAAAGAATTGCTCTACATAAGTTGTGTGGGATAATTAAGAAGATTTTCGAATTTTAACTTGCAAATGTGTGCTGTGTGTACTCATTAGAATCGCCTCGATGAGGCGATTCTAATGAGTACACACAGCATACATTTTTATTATAAAACACCAAAATGATGTCCCAAAACTAACCCGTTTCGCCTCTTGGCAGTAATCCTCAGTGGCTTGAACTACCCGTCTCGAACAGATTTTAGTGGTCCCAAAGGTGTTCGAGCCATTGAAGTTCGACTGTAGTTTATTACCTCTTATGTCCTGTCTGTATTATCACTGGTCTGAATCAAAGCCACAACACAGCTCTTCCAAAATATAGTGTTCATATGCACCAAACCAAAATTATATTTTGATGTTATCGGACAATAATTTTAATGGCTGTCAGCAGTTATTGTCAGCTAGTGAGATATCATTGTATTTATCACTACATATTGGCCACCCATTGCAAAATATCTAAAACCATGACTGAAATTTCATGTTCATTAACCCAACGGGCCTCCGTGGCCTAGTGGATAAGAGCGCGGACTCTTAGTCATTAGGTCTCTCACCGCCGTAGGTTCGAGCCTCGCTCGGGCCACGTGTGAGACGCCAAGTTCTGCAACGGAAGGTCAGGTGGTTTTTCTCCGAGGTACTCCGGTTTTCGCCCTACTCTGATTAACGGCTCGATATGAGTGAAATAATCTTGAAAGGGCCGTAAAACCCAAACCAAAAAAAAAAAAAAAATGTTCATTAACCCTAATATCCTGCTGTTTATGACAAACCCTATCTTTGCAAACAGTGTAGATCTAGAAAGTTTGGACAACTCACTCTAACCCTGGAACTAGCATTTTTCAGACAAAAATTTGTGATAATTTTCTTATTTCTAATCAAAACATAAGATCGTGGGTGCTCGTTACAACCACAGTGAGGCAGTTCTATTGAGTACCTGCAATCCTTGTTTTACAGCACAAATAAGAACAATAATCTTGTTTGTTTGGTTTTACATCCCCGTCAACACTGGTTAGGTCATTTTGGAGAAGTTGCTTCAAATTTTATGGAACTTTTACCCAAAATTGAATTGAAATGACATCTCAAGGCCTACCGCCCAAACAAACCAATAGCAGTTATTTGCAGAGATGTCTGTCCGGCTCATGCCACTTTACCTGGGCAGACTTAGATCCTCTAAGCCGTACTCATGTGCAGTAGGTTTAATCTCTGCATGGAAGCACCATGTAGCCCAATCTATTTCTCCAAGCCCCAATGCCTTGTAAACCAGGGATGGCAGGATTGATCCCAGGGTTCTCCAGACTTTCGGATGAGTCTTTAAACCGAGGTCCCGTCTCTGTATGACCTTAGCTATTGGTGGAACGTAAAACTCAAACACTCACTCACTCCAAGCCCCAATGGACGGAAATACTAACGAAAATAATGTATACATATGTGTGGTTTAAAGGCATGTTGTTAACCTACCAGACATTATAATGCAGCCTGTAAAAATAATAATTATATTATTAAATACACATGTATGTTGTGTTTTTGTTATTTTTGTGTAATTTCTTGAATATATACACTGCAGCCCTTGTTTTAAGATATAGAAATCTTGCACTTTTTATCTCAGATGGAAAAACCAGGGCCAGTTGTTCAAAGCATCGTTAGCTTAACAAGCTCAATGATGGTCAAATTGTTAACTATTCCAGCAAGTAAAACATCTAACATAGTGTTATTTTTTGCTGACAAAAATGAGAGAAGCTGCTCACATTTTTTTTTTCAACAATATTAGCACATTTGCCCCCATAAAGTGATCAATGAGTTTTAATGATACTTTTACTAGCGATGGTGTTAATAGAGGATCTTACATGAGTGTTCATGTATTATTGAATTTATTAAACTCGTTGAGAAAAAGGGATAAAATGCTCGGCATTGAATTTATTAAACGAGTTGAGGAAAAGGGATAAAATGCGAGCCGGATAAAATGCGAGCCGAGCATTTTATTCCTTTTTCTCAACGAGTTTAATAAATTCAATAATACAAAAATCTCAATATTCCGCCATTAGGAAATGTGACGTCGTTAAGGACGTCGTACATGTAACATTACAGGACGTATCTAGCCAATTTGCATATTTAATCCACTAGTGGATTATCGAAAATATTACATGGCGTTATTACAATGTCAGACGCGACGTCATATGATAAATTGTTTTAAACAATGGACCCCGAAAAACTAAAAAACAAAACATTTTTAACCGTAAGCAGAATCTGGCTAATAACATGATGATGAACAAGAATTTTAACCTTTAAGCAAAATTAGCGGACAACATTTTCAAACTAATGACAATAATATTTGTCCATCATTATGGCCTCAGAAACCATTTTCAAAATTTTGTCATCATTATGTAATAGCTTATAATCTGAAGCCTGACATTCTAAAACCGGACATTAAATGTCAAGTATAATGCCACCATTATTTTAAACTTCTCCTGATCATATGTTATAAGAGCCACCCAGGGATGACACCTATATAGGGTATCATTAACCCATTTAGTACCGGAAACCCCGAAATGGTACCAGAGGGCAAACAGTGCAGGCCCAGATCAGACGCCGCAGAATGCGGCGTCTGATCAGGGCCTACACTGTTTTGCGAAAAGTTAAGCCATTTTCCAAATAAATTTTGAAGAAAACACAACCTGACACCCCTAAATTTTGAAATGGATTCCTGCTATATATAGGGAGGAAGATTCCATTTGGTACAAAAAGGGTTACATAACTACAAGTTCAGCTTTTATTGTTGAATAATAGTGGAGGGAAAGTGGGAAAATCCTCTTACTTTTATTTAACCATTGTCCTGCTGAATAGATTAATTTAGCCACACCCATTGTTGACTATCAACCAATCAAATTACTTGATATTATGTATTCATTCAACAATTCACAAACTGAAGGGAAAACTGTAGATCCTGATCAGATGGATTCTTAAGAAGCCATTTGATCAGGATCTATAGTTTGCGAAGGTAGGGTCAAAGTGCCAACCATGGTTTTCTTCAGATTTTTTTTTTCTGTTCTTTTTATCAAAATTAAAGTATCAGGTTTGACATTCTATAGGGTGTGGAAAATATGAGAAGTTAAAACCTCGTCATGCTCAAGATTTCAATTTATCATATGACGTCGCGTCTGAGAGTGTAACACACCATGTAACAAATTAGATAATCCACTGGTGGATTAAATATGCAAATTAGTTAGATACGCTCTGTTACGTTACATGTACGACGTCCTTAATGACATCACATTTACTAATGGCGGAATAATGACATTTTTGTAAAACAATCGTGAATAAAATGCGTTTTCGAAGTCATATGATAAATAGAATCTTGCATTTGTACTCATGTATTATTGAATTTATTGAACTTGTTGAGGAAAAGGGATAAAATGCTCGGCAAAGCCTCCCATTTTATTCATTTACCTCAACTTGTTTTATAAATTCAATAATACATCAGCACTCATGTAAGATCCTCTATTTACTACACTCCTCCCTAATTTTTAATAGCCATTTGTGTTGCATGATTTCAATTTTTACCATGGATTCAGAAACAGGATGGAAACAGTATAGATCCTGATCAGCTGGCTTCAGAGAAGCCAGCTGATCTGGATCTTTACTGCTTTCAAAAAATAATATATCTGGGTTCAGTGTTTGTTTTTTGTTTGATTTGGAGTTTAACATCCCCGTAAACACTGTAAAGGTCATTTAGGAGACATTGCTTCCAATTTTGAGGGACTTTTACCCAACATTGAGATGAAATGACATCTCAAGCCTTGCCACCCAATGAAACCAATAGGGTTTATAAGCATGGACGGGCCGACTCGCACCTCTTTGCCTGGGCAGGCTTAGATCCTCTAAGCGGGTTACCAGTACTTGTGTGTGGTTGGTTTCAGCTCTGCGTGGAAGCATCATGCAGCCCATCTATTTCTTCAAGCCCTGATGGGTGGGGGCTATCTGGGTTCAGTGTTGAGAGGGTTAAAAAAATCTTTAATGTAAATGTGGACGCCAACTCAGATTCCAATGCCATCGCCGATGCCAATACCAACGCTGGAGGTGGTGCAATAGCTCTTCTTCCTGGACTTCGTCCAGGCGAGATACAAGCTTTAACATCTAAAATTTTTCCAAGTCTGTAACCATGACCTTGAGGACATAGGGGTATTGCTGAATAAAACTTTGGACCTATATCTTTCAACACACCAAGTTTGAACCAAATCCATCATATGGTTTGGAAAATATGAGCTATTAAAAATCTTTAACATTAAATATTTTCAAAGTCTGTGACCTTGACCTTGAGGTCATGGACAAAGTCCTATAACATGATAGTCTGTTTATTTATTTATTTTTTTTAATTGAGGCAACGTCCCTGTCAACACTACTTATGTCATTTTGGAGACTTTGCTTCCAATTTTGTGGGACTTTTACCCGACAGAGAAGAAATGGCACCTCAAGCCCTGATGCCCAATGAAACCAATAGGGCTTATAAGCATTGGACAGTCAGAATTGCATCACTTTGCCTGGGCAGGCTGAGTCCTTCTAAGCGGTTTACCAGTACTAGTGTGTGGTCAGTTACAGCTCTGCATGGAAGCATCCTGCAGCCCAACCTATTTCTCCAATCCCTGATAGGCGTGGGCCGATAATCTGTTTATGACCAAAAAGTAATATAACTTGCACATCAGTAAAAGTTTTAACTCTTATCCTGCTGTTCACGATAACCCCTATCTTTGGAAACAGTGAAGATCCTGATCAGATGGCTTCTGAAGAAGCCATCTGATCAGTATCTACACTGTTTGACATTCAGTTTATGGATTTTTATCATATGACATCGTGTCTGAGAGGTAATAACGCCATGTATTATTTTCGATAAACCACTAGGGGATTAAATATGCAAATTAGCTAGATACGTCCCGTAACGTTACATGTACAACGTCCTTAACGTCGTAGCGTTTACTAACGGTGGAATAATGACATTTTTGTTAACAATCGTGAATAAAATGCGTTTTATGCGTTTTAAATGTCAAATGATAAATAGAATCTTGCATTCATGCTTATGTATTATTGAATTTATTAACTCGTTAAGGAAAAGGAATAAAATGCTCGGCAAAGCCTCGCATTTTATCCCTTTTCCTCAACTTGTTTAATAAATTCAATAATCCATGAACACTCATGTAAGATCCTCTATGTAAGAATATATTTCATCAAGTAATCTGATTGGTTCAAAGTCAGAAATGGGTGTGGCTAAACTGAATATTCAGCAGGATTCGGGTTACGCTTGTCAGGTAGAAAGAGGTTTGAAAGCTATTTTTATACAAACTGCCACAGCGCCACCTGGAAAATCAATCTCCAAATTTGGTATCTAGTTCTATATCAGGACTATATCGAGAAGAAAATCTATTAAAATCCATAAATTAATAAAGATAGCATTATTGTAACCTAAAAACACAATACAACTGCCAGGTAAGTTTTACGTGCAATTTATAACAAAGTTCAAAGACCATTAAAGTTATTAAAATTCATGAACCATGGAAGAAAAGAAAACTTTTAACTCTGTCGATAAAATCATCATCAATATCATTTTCAATTATCCCCACTGCTGTTGCAATGATAATAAGACGAGATAGGATATAAAAATCTTTACCAAATAGTTTGAAATAATTTTATGAAGGCAATGGGACTCCGAGTCACAATTTAAACACCAGGTAATTTCATGCTCTTAGATATGAAAGTGTAACAATCTTTTTAACTGATAGTTACTGGTATGTTATGCATATTAGCGATATGAAATTTCGTCTCATATGCAAGTATACAGTGTATTACAAAGCCCCCGCCCATAGTGGCTTGAAGAAATATCTGGGCTGCATGATGCTTCCACTCAGAGCTGAATCCGGCCCGCACACTAGTACTGGTAAACCACTTAAAGGATCTAAGCCTGTACGGGAACCGCGGTGCGAGGCGGACCGTCCATGCTAATAAACCCTATTGGTTTCATTGGGCGACAGGGCTTGAGATGTCATTTCATCTCAATGTCGGGTAAAAGTCCCACAAAATTGGAAGCAACGTCTCCAAAATGACCTTTACAGTGTTGACGGGGATGTTAAACCTTAAATCAAACAAAACAGTGTATTACATACATACAGAGGCTAGTTGTTCAGGGGCCAGTTGTTCAAAACTAATGATGTTAGTTAACATATCGTTAAAACTTTGATCATTTAATATGGCAAATATACTAATATTTTTGCAGAAAAAATGTGAGAGGCTTTTGCACATGCAAAAGCTGCTACCTTTTTTTTCAGCAAAAAACACCAACATTTCAGGTACTTTACTTGCTAGAACAGTTAACAATTTGACCACTAACGAGCTCATTAAGCTAACAAGACTTTGAATAATTTGACCCATGTTAACAAGTTTGTGTGATGAACACCCCTTCCAACCCAACTTTATAGAGAAAATTGGAGTTAAGAGGGGTTTTAATCTTCTTAGTTTTGCCCAAAACAGATTGTGAGTACCAATTAGAACTGCCTCAATAAGGTTAAAGGCACTTGATTTTTATTTATTTTGTTTTTGATTTTAAAGCCCTTTCAAGATTATTTCACTCATATCGAGCCAATCATTAATCAGAGGTGGGCAAAAACAGGAGTAACCGGAGAAAAACAACCTGACCTTCCGTTGCAGAACTTGGCGTCTCATATGTGACCTGAGCGAGACTCAAACCACACTGGTGAGAGACCTAATGATCAAGAGTCAGCGCTCTTACCACTAGGCCACGGAGGCCCGTTACTTGATTTTTATCATACTAACAATACTCTGGGGAATTATTCCCTCCAGCCCCCTCCCCTGTATTTTGTTTGTTTGATTTGAGGTATTACATCCCTGTCAACACTGTATAGATCATTTTGGAGACATTTCTTCCAATTTTGTGAGAACTTTTACCCGACTCTGAGATGAAATGGTATCTCAAGCCCTGCCACCCATAGAAAAGTGACTCTGTACTAGTCTGGGTGAGGAGATATCTACCTTCACACCTAAATGTATCCAGTCTAGTCCATGTCAGATCTGCCTTCAAGCCTAAACTGTGCCATCTTGTCCAGATCAGATCTGCTTAGTTCACAACTAACTGCAGCAATATAATCCAGATCAGACCTGCTTAATTCACACCTAACTGTACTGGTATAGGCCAGATCAGATCTGCTTAATTCACATCAAACTGTACCAGTATAGTCCAGATCAGATCTGCTTAATTCACATCTAAACTGTTAGAGTTTTGTCCTGATCAGATCACCTTAATCACACCAAACTCATTCAGTCATGCACATGTCCAGGTCAGATCTGCTTACTTCACACCTAAACTGTAACAATCTTGTCCAGAGCAGATCTGCTGAATTAGCACACAACTGTACCTGTATTGTCCAGATTAGATACTTACCAAACTGAACCAGTCATGTCCACATTTATACCTTACTGTACCAGTATCAGATCTGCTTAATTCACACCTAAACTGTAACAGTCATTACCAGATCAGATCTGCATAATTCACACTTAACTGTACTGGTATAGTCCAGATCAGATCTGCTTAATTCACACCTAAACTGTAACAGTCTTATCCAGCTCAGATCTGCATAATTCACACCTAACTGTACTGGTATAGTCCAGATCAGATCCGCTTAATTCACACCTAAACTGTAACAGTCTTATCCAGCTCAGATCTGCATAATTCACACCTAACTGTACTGGTATAGGCCAGATCAGATCTGCTTAATTCACACCTAAACTGTAACAGTCTTATCCAGCTCAGATCTGCATAATTCACACCTGACATCAATAGCGGAAAGCAGAAAGGACAGTTACTTTCCCACAAAATGGCCAATTGGCTATCCAAAATAAAATATATAAGTGACACAAATACCCAAACACAAACCATAACAAAAATAAACCACGACAGAAAAACCGCCTTGGAGTGGACAGCGAAACAAATTCCACTGCGGGGGCTTAAATCGATTTCACGTGGCCACAATCCTCGCCCTTACTTCTGTCACGATTTAGACAAATAATTTGTTCAGTCCGAATGGAGACCTCCTAACTCATCAGTGCAACATCTCCGTAAACACAAAAATCAAACAACCACAGAGATTAAACAACGGTGAGGACTCGACAGCAAGACCCTTTTTGTGAAGCAAGAGAAGGTACAATTCTTCATTTTCTCAATAAAACAGACAGTCACCCTCATAATTCACCAGATTGCAATACTGAAACTCTAAATTAGAATTTTCATGGAGTCACTTTGAAAATTTATGATGTCGCTCCATAAATCCTTGTTTTGGCAGATACCGTAATGATGCTCAGGATTGGGACAGACAGGTCTAAGCAAACAGTGCAATCCCAGATCAGGCTGCTCCTGAAGGAGCAGTCTGATCAGGATCTACACTATTTGCGATTCCAACTGCAACTTTTGGACTTTTTGCCAGATGGTGAAACAAATTTATTAAAATTTTAGGAGAACTACAGAAAGTCCTGAAAGAGTCCAAATTGTTAGCCCTTATCTTGCTGAATATTCATCTAAGCCACACCCATTTCTGTCTATCAACCAATCAAATTACTTGATGTAATTTATTGCTACAAATTCATGAACCGAATGCCAAACAGTGTAGATCCTGATCAGATGGCTTCTTCAGAAGCCATCTGATCTGGATCTACACTGTTTGCAAAGACAGGGGTTGTTGTGAACAGCAAGATAAGGCTTCTTCAGAAGCCATCTGATCTGGATCTACACTGTTTGCAAAGACAGGGGTTGTCGTGAACAGCAAGATAAGGCTTCTTCAGAAGCCATCTGATCTGGATCTACACTGTTTGCAAAGACAGGGGTTGTTGTGAACAGCAAGATAAGGCTTCTTCAGAAGCCATCTGATCTGGATCTACACTGTTTGCAAAGAAAAGGGTTGTCATGAACAGCAAGATAAGACTTCTTCAGAAGCCATCTGATCTGGATCTACATTGTTTGCAAAGATAGGGGTTGTCGTGAACAGCAAGATAAGTCTTCTTCAGAAGCCATATGATCTGGATCTACACTGTTTGCAAAGATAGGGGTTGTCATGAACAGCAGGATAAGGCTTCTTCAGAAGCCATCTGATCTGGATCTACACTGTTTGCAAAGATAGGGGTTGTCGTGAACAGCAAGATAAGACTTCTTCAGAAGCCATCTGATCTGGATCTACACTGTTTGCAAAGATAGGGGTTGTCGTGAACAGCAAGATAAGACTTCTTCAGAAGCCATATGATCTGGATCTACACGGTTTGCAAAGATAGGGGTTGTCGTGAACAGCAAGATAAGATTTCTTCAGAAGCCACCTGATCTGAATCTACATTGTTTGAAAGCTAAGTCTTATCCGGACTCAGCAGGACAAGGGTTAAACTGACTCATCCCAACCTTTGCAAATTTTGCATCTTGGCCCCCATCCATAGGGCTTGAAGAAATATATGGGCTGCATGATGCTTCCACGCAGAGCTGAATCTGGCCCGCACACTAGTACTGATAAACCGCTTAGAGGATCTAAGCCCGTCCAGGAACCGTGGTGCGAGGCGGACCGTCCATGCTAATAAACCCTATTGGTTTCATTGTGCGACAGGACTTGAGAAGTCATTTCATCTCAATGTCGGGTAAAAGTCCCACAAAATTGCAAAGAAACGTCTCCAAAATGACATTTACAGTGTTGACGGGGATGTTAAACCTCAAATCAAACAAAACAAAATCAGAAGCCATCTGAACTGGATCTGCACTGTTATGTAGTGCGTAAATTTGAATCAATACAATATATCAGTAATATGATATAATGATAATGCAGTGGATGTTCAGAAAAGGGTGCGACAAAACTAATTTATTCAGCAGGACAAGGGTAATGAATAACCATTAGGAAAACACGCCTATACAAATACATTGTAAATTTAATGCTGAAAAAATGAAAATTTTCATATGAAAAATTGATACTCTTTCTTATTTCTGCTCAAAATACAGATTGTGAGTACTCATTATAACCGCCTCGTCGAGATGTGCCAAAATTCTATATTTTAGAGCAGAAATAAAAAAAGAAACATGTACCCCTGTAAAGCCCAGTTTTACTATATAAAAGTGGGGTTCAAGGGGGTCAAAATAATATAGGCGTGTTTTCGTGATGACATCAAGATTAGTCTTGACAGGTGTAGAATAATGCGAGTTTTCAAATCAATTCTGTTGGATTTACCATGCGCTGGCTCATCTGAGTTCAGGCTGTCAGAGATAAACATATTTACGGGACGCTGAATCATCCCGCTCGCATCAGTCTCGTCAAGTTTCACAAGTGAGGTCCTCAGATTAGCAATCTGAAAATTAATCTCTCGTAATTTCAAGCAATAAAGATTTTAAATTTGATCTACTTTAATACTTTCACGGTATTTTTGTGGTTTAGTATTTCTGTCAGAATTACGCATAATCAACATCAACGAATTGTAAGATTTTACCTTGTCTCCTGTCACTAACAGTGTATAATCTGATACAAATTTGGAAATTTTGTTGAAAAAAGTTATGTTAGGTGATTTTTAACTCATTTCGTACCGGAAACCCTAAAATGGGAAATTGGCAAACAGTGTAGGCCCTGATCAGACGCCGCGTTCCGCAGCGTCTGATCAGGGCCTACAATGTTCGCAAAAAATTCAGCCCTTTTATAAATAAAGTTTGAACGAAACACAACTGGACACCCCTAAGTTTTGAAATGGACTCCTGCTATATATAAGGAGGAAGATTCCATTTGGTACTAAAAGGGTTAACGAAATAATATGCAAAACATGTGTCAAAAGAACACGGGCTTTGCAATCATTACAAGAACGTTTAACTCATCCAAGGGGAAAACACTTAATATAAAGAACAAGAATTCCACTGAAGGCTATGTTGTGCCTGTGGGGGGCAAAATCTTCATTAAGTCAGTGAACCATAAAATGTAGATCAACGGCCCCCGCCCATTGAGGCTTGAAGAAATAGATGGGCTGCATGATGCTTCCATGCAGAGATGAAACCAACTGCACACGAATACTGGTAAACAGCTTAGAGGATCTAAGCCTGCCCATGCAAAGCTGTGCGAGTCTGCCCGTCCATTTTTATAAACCCTATTGGTTTTATCGGGCGACAGGGCTTGAGATGTCATTTCATCTCAATGTCGAGTAAAAGTCCCACAAAATTGGAAGCAACGTCTCCAAAATGACCTATACAGTGTTGACGGGGACGTTAAACCTCAAATCAAACAAAAATGTAGATCAAGGTCAAATGTAGAATGTCTTAGAAGACGAAACCAGGTCTGGACATCCATCAGATGCCACTGATGAAGAAAAGTGTAACAAAGGGATGTGGTGTACTCTAACAGGCAAATTAAGGTGGCGCAGCAAATTTTGTCACCTTTGCAAATAGTTTCGACCTAGATCAGGGTTAAAAACTAGAATTTCACTAAAGATAATGAATGCCCCAGCTATATTATGCCTCACTAGAGAAAAAAAAGTACTACACAGTGTGACGTGCAGATGTACGTAGAGACAAGGGCAAAACTATATACCTACATGTATCCCCGCTTTGTGGCAGGAGCATAAAAATCCACAGCTCACTAAAAACCTTGCAAAATTACCCAACATGCAAAGAGTTAACCCCTATCCTGCTGCATAAATTAACTAAGACACACCTATTTCTGACTATCCACCAATCAAATTACTTGAGATTCAGTTCACAAACTGCATGATAAACAGTGTAGATCCTGATCAGAAGCCATTGAACTGATCTGGATCTACACTGTTTGCAAAGGAAGGGGTTGTCATCAACAGCAGGATAAGGGTTCTTGAGGAGCCATCTGATCTGGATCTACACTGATAGCAAAGGTAGGGATAATGTCATAAACAGCAGGTTAAGGGTTAATGTGCTGTTAATATACAGCTTACTATAGGGCTTTGAGTTTGATTTGAGGTTTAACATCCCCTTCAACAATTTTTAGGTCATTTTGGAGATGTTGCTTCCAATTTTGTGGGACTTTTACCACACATCAAGATGAAATGACATTTCAATCCCTGCCGCCCAATGAAACCAAAAGGTTTATAGGCATGAACGGTCCAAAGCTTACTAGGGCTACCAGTTGGTATGTAAACAATTTAAGCCAAAGCCAACAAGAGGTTGTTCCGACACACCCCTGTCCTTACAGGCAGCTGACAAAGTCTGTTTTAATACAAAGACCTCACTCAGTTAAAGGAGTTTCTCAGTTTGAAATATGGTCTTGATGACAACTTCAAGTTGACAACAAGCTCATCTGACAATCAATACAATTGACTATCAATCTCTCTTCCTGAAATCTAATGAAATTTTCATCACAATCCGATTGCCCAGGTTACCACTTTAATTTGGTGTGTGTCCCGAGTCAAACTGTCTTATATCATCTGAGAGCAGCAACGCTACAGATTCCGGCCCCCACCCACCGGGGCTTGGAGAAATAGATTGGGTGTATGATGCTTCCAAGCAGAGCTGAAGCCAACTACATGTATACATGAGTACTGGCAAACCGCTAAGCAAGTCTAAGCCTGCCCAGGCAAAATGGTGCGAGTTGGACTGTCCATGCATATAAAACCTATTGGTTTCATTGGGCAGCAGGGCTTGAGAAGTCATTTTCATCTCTATGTTGGGTAAAGTCCCAAATATTGGAAGCAACATCTCCAAAAACACCTAAGTAGTGAGGACAAGGACATTAATCCTTTAAAAAAAAAAAAAAAAAAAACAAAGCTATGGATCAAACGCTTCAACAAGTCTCAAGAGGCAGGGTTTGCTGAGAACATCATAACAAAAAATAAGTTTGTTTGGGTTGAGGTTTTACATCCATGTCAACACTATTTAGGTAATTTTGGAGACATTGCTTCCGAATTTGTGGGACTTTTTTACCCACCACTGAGATGAAATGACATCTCAAGCGCTACTGCTCAAATAAACCACTAAGGTTTCGACTCACACAACTTTGCTGGGCAGGCTAAGACCCAAGTGGTTTATCAGTACACAAGTTTGGTCCGTTTCAGTTCTTCTGATTTCTCCAAGCCCCAATGGGCTGGGGAGCAGATAAGGTGGAAGGATATATCATAAGTTTTCTCTATGTAAACTTATGTCGTGGGTATTTAGTTGAACCACCTCGTTGAGGTAGTTCAATTGAATACCCACAAAATAGATTTTTTTATGGAGAATGGACAAAAAAGATATTTTAATTATCACCTAATGCCCACCGTATCTGTTTCTATAATGTGAGGCAGATTTCCTAAACCTGATCCCCAGCCTCAATGGCTCAATCAGATGCCCGTCCTGACTGGTGATCAGGAAATCAAAGGTTCGATTCACAATGAGTTGACAGCATTCTTTGGTGGAGCCCAGAGATAGTGAATTGTTTTCTTATGTCATTCTCTCCCTTCCACTGATTCAAGATGGCCCCCGCCCATAGGGCTTGAAGAAATATATGGGCTGCATGATGCTTCCACGCAGAGCTGAATCCGGCCCGCACACTAGTACTGGTAAACCGCTTAGAGGATCTAAGCCTGTCCAGGAACCGCGGTGCGAGGCGGACCGTCCATGCTAATATACCCTATTGGTTTCATTGGGCGACAGGGCTTGAGATGTCATTTCATCTTAATGTTGGGTAAAAGTCCCACAAAATTGGAAGCAACGTCGTCAAAATGGCCTTTACAGTGTTGACGGGGACGTTAAACCTCAAATCAAACAAAAACTGATTCAAGATGGGCAATTGTTAGTTCCTGGTGTAAGAATATGCGCTGTACATGTTAACTGCTTAGATGTATATTATATTCTATAAAAGGATAATCCAAAAATTGGAAAAAAAGACTACAGCACAGAACTGGAAACTACAGAGTGCTCACGTTTTTTTTCCGAGCCAGGCAAGCTAGTTTCGGCTAATTAGGCCTCATCAGTGACCCTCAGGTAATTTCAAAATCCTTCAGTGGAATCAATGTTCCTAAAGGACCAGAAAATATAACCCACACTATGATGAAGGACACTGGACAGGGAGACTTTTTACTGCCGCCACACATTTCCTTAACACCAGCTGTGATGAAGTTAACCCTTATCTTGCTGTTGACGACAACCCCTATCTTTGCAAACAGTGTAGATCCAGATCAGATGGCTTCTGAAGAAGCCATCTGATCAGGATCTACACTGTTTAACATTCAATTTATGAATTTGTAGCAATAAATTACATAAAGTAATTTGATTGGTTGATAGATAGAAATGGATGGGCTTAAATGAATATTCAGCAAGATAAGGTTTAAATATGAATGGCTGAGTATGACCTACATAGTGTTGAATGGGCCATCAAAGTCCAAACCAAACAAACTTGTTTAGATAAAAAAAACACTTATTCTGTGTGCTCATTAGAACTGCCTCGATGAGGTGCTTCTAATGAGTACAAGAAATTTACATTTAGATCACAATTAAGATAAATATCAACAAATATTATTTTCATCTGAAAATTGTCAGGTAAGTCATAAAATATGACAGTAAACTGTAGGTTTTCCTAATACATACAATCTTGTTCATGAACAGAGGTAGAAGCCTCCATGGTGTAGTGGTTACCCTACTCGCCTTGTAAACCAGGGATCGCAGGATCGATCCCCGGCTTCTCCAGACTTTTGGATGAGTCTTTAAACCGAGGTCCCGTCTCCGTATGACCTTAGCTGTTGGTGGGACGTAAAACTCTAACACTCACTCACTCATGAACAGAGGAAATCTGATACCTTATGTTGTATCATGAAGGGCTGGTGGTCCCCCAATCATGTGAACAAGTCCGTGTAATGAACACACCTCTAAACCCCACTATATATAGAGAAAACTGGGGTTTTGGGGGGAGGGGGGTATACATGTACATTATTTTTCTTATTTCTGCTCCAAGACATAGGTTGTGGGTACTCATTAGAACTGCCTCAATGAGGCAGTTCTAAGGAGCACCCAAAACCTATGCAAATGTAAATAAGAAAAATATCACAAATTTTCATAAAAAAAAAGACTGCTTTGATGGTATGAAAGAATGTACTATGTCAGACGGATGTGTTATCGTAATGCCAATAACCAGAATAACATTCGATAAGACTACGATAACACATCCATGCGACATAGTGCAATTTTTCACATCTACAAAATAGCTACTTTTCTGATGAAAATTTGTGATACACCACAGCCTCTTTTTAACACTATTGTTGGGGTCCAAAGCAGAAACCGTGTTAGTTAAACAACCGTGTTATATCCAAACAAAAATGTACAGATTATATAGAAAATGACCATTTTTCTATATAATCTATGCACTTTTGGGATCCATCTTGAAACCGTGTTATATCCAAAACCATGTTATAATGAACCTTATCACAATGAGGTTGTTGTGTATTTCTTTTATTTATACATGTACTGCAAAAATAGGTTGTGGGTGCTCATTAGAATGGCCTCATTGAGGTGGTTCTAACGAGTACCGACAACCTATATATTGGAGCAGAATTAAGGAAAAGCATGTACACCCATAAACCCAGTTTTTCTCTCTATAAATTGGAGTTTGGTGGGAACTGGGTTTTTATTTCACGGACTTGGTCACGAGATGGGACAGGTTTTCCCATGATGAGACTTCTGACTTGGGGTCCTGATTTTGTCATTTATATCTGACACTACAGTAAGGATGGCTAAAGGTTTCAACACAAGATTAATCATTTCAGCACATGCCAACACAATAGTTGAAAAGGGGATCAAACTCCGCACGTGACACAATTTGTACAGCTGGGTCAAACTCAAGAGTTTTCTCAAATGCTTAAAAGTATTTCAGTGGTCTAACAAATCGGCACTGCTGTTTGATGTGAAATCTAATTGATTGTGAAATAATTAAACATTTACTAGTGATCTGACCAATGTTGAAGTTCAAAATACTTTAGATCAATCAATTACAGATCAAGAAATTTTTAGTGAAGACGTTTTGTTTCTGGGAAAATTCAATGTTTACTCTTGTCTTGCTGAAGACTTGCAAACAGTGTAAATCCTGATCAGATGGCTTCTGAAGCAGTTAACACTTATTTTCCTCCTAAACAAGTCATTCCCTACCCTTGCAAACAGTGTAGATCCTGATCAGATGGCTTCTGAAGAAGCCATCTGATCTGGATCTTCACTGTTTGTCATTCAGTTTTTGAATTTAAAATTTGAATGAATACATTATATCAAGTAATTTGATTGGCTGATAGTCAGAAATGGGTGTGGAAATATCAATTTATTCAGCAGGACAAGGGTTGTGTGTATCTTATTTTATGCTGCACAGATTTTTTAAAACAATAACCGCAGTCATAATTTTGGAGAAAAGGAATGTTATGTATACCTTAGCGTGTGTCACCTTTCCCTTCATAAAATAAAGTGGGGTTTACAAGGCTTTCATTGCATGGACTTGTCAACATTATTTCAGTTCATAGGTTAATACCTTAAAAATCCAAAAAATTAAGGTGCAAATGGAATGGCAAACAGTGTAGAAAAAAGTTGGCCAACAAAAAATGAAAACTGTTCGTTAAAATAAAATCTGATATTTTTAATAGCTCTAAACAGCGAGGTGGTTCTAAAGAGTACCCACAATCAATGTTTTTGAGCAGAAATAAAAATGTATACCACTGTATACCCCAGTTTTACAATATAAAAGTGGGGTATGAGGGGATCAAAATTATATAGGCATGTTTTCTTGATGATTGTGAAGCACAAAATCTTTTTATTTTTATTTTTTATCTATTATTTTTCAAGACTTACGAGCATTAGAGAAGAACACAATCTTTTTTTTTTTTTAAGTTTTTTTTTATCTTTTATTTTTCAAGACTGTCTCAGCATCATGAAGATCATTTTCACAATAAAACATAATTTTTAATTTTCATCTCAATAAGCTTTCCTTGTCTGTACCCATAAATCAAATTATCCATCTATCATATCAAATCGCAATATAAAACCATTTTGCAGATTTTCATTTTTTAAACGATTCTTTGTCAATAATTTATATCTTTATGTCAACTTTATGGAGTTCCACAACAATGCTTCAAGATTTTATCAATAAAATATGCACAGTGCATTTTGTTGATAAAAAGGGACCCCTAATGATTTATGTCCACCAACAAAAATATACATGACTTTATGCAAAAGATCAAAAAAGGGTCAGGGGTCATTTAATTGCAGATATGCATATACAATCACAATAAGTAATTTTCATACAAAGGAAAAATAATTTTCAAACCAAAAATTAATGTTGTGATAAAACTGTATTTTTCATTATTTTCTCTGAAGTTGGCGTCTCTTCAACGTATAGTGAGAGACGATAGGGCTCAACATCATGTAAACGTATGTTTAAGGGGAATGGGAACACCTGACAGATTTTTCTGCCATTCTTCAAAGGGAGACAAGTTTTGGGACTTCCTGTTGGCTTTTCTATAAGCCCTGTTCCACTAAAAAGGAATCTACTCTTAAAGGAAAGAATTTGCTCCTCAGGAGCAAATTCTTTCCTTTAAGAGTTGACTCCTATTGACATGGGAGACAAAAGAACTTTTGCAGGAGTTGCCTCCCCTGAAGGTGTTCCCATTCCCCTTAATGAACACCCCTGTAAACACCACTTTATATAAACATCACGTGAACAAGTCTGTGAAATGAACACCCACTTAAACCCCACTTCATATAGAAAAAAACTTGGGTTTACGGAGGTATTCAAATTTTCACCAGAAAAGTAGCCATTTTGGTGATGTGAAAAAAATGCACTATGTTGCACGGGTGTGTCATCATAATGAAGAAAACTAGGGTTTACAGGGGTATACATGATTTCTCTTGACTGATTTTGCTTTTGGTTTTACATGTCAAACATCTGGGTCATTTTGTGTCATCTACAAGAGAAAGGGAGAAAAGATTTAGAAGAGACTCGCAGTAGAGAAATGGAAATGAGGGACAGAGGAGAAAGAGAAAAATAAATGGAAGTGTAGAAACAGAAGAAATAACGAACCCACCCCCCCCCCCCCTCCAACAACCCCACCCCGACCCCCTGTACCGAAAAATCTGGTTGAAACCTGCTTGCAGGCTGCAAAGATATTGCATTTAGTAAGTGTGGACGACGAACTACAACAACAAGGGACGACAGAGGCTGCCATCCTATAAGCTTCCCCGGAGCCTTGGTTTAATTTCAGCTCAGAAGAGCTAAAAATATCACAAATTTTCTTCTTAAAATCTTCCTTTTTTCGGCAGTAAAATTTACAAAGTATTTGAAGAGGCATGTTTTCTTAATCATTATATAGGATAACAGATCTGTGTGACATGGTGCATTTTTTCATATCTCCAAAATGGCTACTTTTATGATGAAAATCTGTAATATTTTTCTTATTTGTACTGCAAACATGGGTTGTGGGTGCTCGTTAGAACTGCCTCATTGAGGCAGTTCTAATGGGTACCCACAACCTATGTCTTGGTGCAGAAATAAGAAAACTAATGTATACCCCCACAAACCCCAAATTTCTCTACATAATGTGGGGTTTAAGGGGGTGTTCATTTCAGGGACTTGTACACGTGATGTGGTTAAGGCCAAAAAAAGCAGGAAGACAGCATTTTTTTGTGTGTGTGTGTGCATTTTTTTTTTCTTTTTCTCTTTTACTGCACAATATTAGAAATATTGATGTAAGCATTAAATTAGATTCCAGGACATTTGCCCCCCCAGGACATTTGCCCCCCAATAAATTAATCTAAAAATGGACATTTGCCCCCCAGTTGAAAATGCGACCTGGACATTTGCCCCCCAGAGCTTTTTTTGGTATGGACATCTGCCCCCCAGTGCTTATTTTACAGGTGGACATTTGCCCCCCACTGCTTATTTCAGAACGGGACATTTGCCCCCCAGACAGACCAGGGCTAACACAAAGGAGGAAAAAAAAATGTATTTATTGGTTTATTATCATCAGAAATACAAAATGTTAAGCAATAAATTACTCCATCTATATAAATATGAATCCCATAACCCTACCTTAGAAAACAGTATGGATCCAGATCAGATGCCACATCTGATGGGGATCTGTACTGTTTGTCATGCATGATGCTTATTTATTCAGCAGGATAAGGGTTAAGCAAGTCAGCTACAGAACCATATATTGAGTTTGTGCCTCACTGAGGATCCAATGTCAGACGCCTATACTCAAGTGGTTTTTACACTGGATACATTGATGCATGGCCTTATAAATCCAATGCCCAGCTGGCTGGGCAAGTGATTTTTTATTCCACTTGCCCAGAAAAATGTATAGAATATATAAGGAATATTTTCATTCCGAGCCAATTTCAAGAAACTGTGGACTGCCTAGCAAGTATTTGAATCTTGGATGGTTCTAGCCAGGTTGGGGGGCAAATGTCCCTTTCTGAAATAAGCAGTGGGGGGCAAATGTCCACCTGTAAAATAAGCACTGGGGGGCAGATGTCCATACCAAAAATAAGCTCTGGGGGGCAAATGTCCGGGTTGCATTTTCAACTGGGGGGCAAATGTCCATTTTTAGATTAAGTCATTGGGGGCAAACGTCCTGGGGGGCTAACGTCCGGAGACCATTAAATTATAATTGGTCACCAATATGTGATTGACAGCTGATCAATCAGACAATCTACACGTTTTATATCCACTTGTCACTAAAACATATGTTGAGGTGATCAACCGGAATAATAAAACTATCATTAAACACAGAAACTGTCAATTTCTGGCAATAAACATGTTTATAACGCAGGAAAACACACATTCTTGGCTTCTAGAGTCAAACTTCAAGACATTACATTGTTCTTTATGACTCTTTGTTTATCTAAAGGCAAGAAAATAGGCATTTCAAAGATGCAATGTGTCACGTTGTTTCTAAAACTATGCGTACAGTAAGAATGTATAGCTAAGGTATAGATTACCAACTGTCACCGAATTTGAAAAGATTTTAGAGAGAAACACAATACGAAATCATTATGTCAATCAGCTGCTGTCTTGCTAACATAATTTGCTCTGACAGTCAGATGTCTTGCAACAAATTTAACATGAAATACGGAGAAAAATGTAAAACAAAATCAATATTAAAATCTTGAATCCCCATCTTGGTCCAGTTGTTCAACCCATTGTTAGATAAATCCTTGTCCTGCTGAGCCCGGATATGTCTTATCATTCAAACAATGAAGCTCCAGATCAGTGGCTTCTGAAGAAGCCATCTGATCAGGATCTTCATTGTTTGTCATTCAGCTCATGAATTTATTGTAATAATTTGCATCAAGTAATCTGATTGGTTGATAAACAGTAGTGGGTGTGGCAAATATATATATTCAGCAGGACAAGGGTTAATGAGCTAGTTTGTTGGTTTGAATTGAGGTTAAACTTCCCCGGCAACACTGTAAAGGTCATTTTGGAGACGTTGCTTCCAATTTTGTGGGACTTTCACCCGATATTGAGATGAAATGACATCTCAAGCCCTGCCACCCAATGAAACCAATAGGGTTTATAAGCATTGACGGTCCGACACTCGCACTGCTTTGCCTGGGCAGGCTTAGATCTTTTAAGTGGTTTACCAGTACTCGTGTGCGGGTTGGTTTCAGCTCTGCGTGGAAGCATCATGCAGCCCATCTATTTCTTCAAGCCCCGATGGACGGGGGCCGAATGAGCTAGTATGTGGTCAAAATGTTACATGTTCTAGTAAGCACCTCTTTTGTTGCTTATTTCTGCTCCTAGACATAGGTTGTTGGTAACCAAAATCAGAACTGTTACAGGTGACACGTCAAATGACATTCATACACCAGGACCTGTGATATGCGAAGTTAGTCCCTAGCTCTCACCAAAGAGGTAAACTTAGCTACACAATCATCAGCATCTTCAGCCGTCGAAATAATCGAATCGGGAAGGGCATTCCAATCACTAATGGTTCGGGGGAAGAATGATTCTTTATAATTGTAAGTTCTTGCAGAAAGGGTCTGAAACGTCTGAATGGAGCTTTCTACAGTGCCTAGCTGGGGGAACAAGGTCATCTGGAAGCACCCTTTAGACCTTTGTATAAGAGTATGAGCCTACTGTCTCTTCTCCTTTTCTTGAGAGACTCCCATCTCAATTTTCCAAGTATTCCAGTCATGCTCCCAGTTTCAAAGCAGTAATTGCCTGTTACAAATCTAGCAGCTCTATTCTGAACTTTTTCAATTCATTCTACTGGGGTCCCAGATACAACTACCATATTCCAAGATTGGGCGAACAAGACCTATATATGCTGCCTCTTTTACATCCAGAGGGCACTGATGAAGATTTCGCCTCAGGAAATCAAGCGTTCGATTTGCCTTTATACACATGTTGCTAATGTGTACTGTGTGAGTGTCACCCCAAGGTATTTAATGGAATCCATGTTCTCAAGGACAGTTCCCCCTTAGGTTTAAGAAGCCTCAATTTTATTAGTTCTCTTCCTAGCATAAAATTGCCTTTAATGGGCTGAAATCTCATGCCCCTTTTTTGTGCCTAACATCCTAATCTATCTATCATTCTGAAGTTTCAGCGAGTCCTCTGTATCTCTAATTTCCCAGAAGCAAACACAGTCGTCTTATTTTTGAGTCAATGTCAGTGGAAATAATATTTATGTACAGGGAGAACAATGGTGAATTCCAGAACAGTCCCTTGTTGGACTCCAGACAAAACTGGAGCCCCCTCAGAAGATTCACCATTAACAACAATGCACTGTGATGAGCACAGACAACCTAGCTATGTTTGCGGTATAAATAAGAAAAATATCACAAATTTTCATTGGAAAAGTAGCCATTTTGGAGATATGTAAGAATATAAGAATCTTATATGGGTGTGAGGGGTGGATTGAAAAATCCGTCCCGAGGGACACTGTCCGGCATCACGAGGCTTGCCGAGTGATGCCGGACAGTGATCCCGAGGGACGGATCTCCGAACATTTTTCTATCCATCCCTCACACCCATATTGGATTCTTTTTCTTGCATACCTTCCATTTCTATTGCGAATTTTTAATGCTGCTGTCACTTCGGTTACCGACGTCCGCCATTTTGTGATGACACAACAGGAATGTTTAGTGACGTCACGCATGACGACGCCGCACATGAGGTTGTAATCAACCAGTTTATTTATCAAACACGCAACTATATTCGATTTGGGGTGGGAACACCAGAGTCAGAACATAAATTTCTATCCCAGGGTAAAATCACGGATTTCCTTGTCTGGTGTGCAAGAATGCACTATGTCGGATGGGCGTGTCATCATAATAATGTATAGAGGATTTTTGCTTAAAATTGAAAAAGCTGCTCACATTTTTTGGGCAACAATATTAGCAAATTTGACATATTATTTGTTTGTTTGATTTGAGGATTAACGTTCCCGTCATTAATGTATAGGTCATTTTGGAGATGCTGCTTCCAATTTTGTGGGACTTTTATCTGACATTGAGATGAAATGACAACTCAAGCCCTGTCGCCCAATGAAACCAATAGGATTTATAAGCATGGACGGGCCAACACACACTGCTTTCTCTGGGCTGGCTTAGATTCTCTTAGCTGTTTACCAGTACTCGTGTGCGGTCGATTTCATCTCTGCGTGGAAGCAATATGCAGCCTATCTATTTCTTCAAGCCCCGATGTGGGCAGGGGCGAGTTTGCCATATTAAATCAGTTTTAACATTACATTACACAATATCAGTAGCGCCTACTTGGTTGAGCAGATTGTCTTGCAGTTAGTCTTTTGTTGTTTGATTTGCGGTTTAGCATCCCCATCAACACTGTCACTTTGGAGACGTTGCTTCCAATTTTGTGGGACTTATACCCGACATTGAGATGAAATGAGATGTCAAGCCCCGTTGCCCAATGAAACCAATAGGGTTTATAAGCCTATCTAAGGCCACTGAAAACCTGAAGCGGCATTCTGATCAGGGTCCACACAGTATGACAATTCACCAGCACCATAATAAAAATACAGCAATGGTTCCAAATGATCTGGGGCCAGTTGTTCATAGCTTAACGAGCTCGTTAGGGGTAAAACTGTTAACTGTTCTAGCAAGTACAATAACTAAAATTTTATTTTTGCTGAAAAAAATGTGAGCAGCTTTTGCATTTGCAAAAGCTGCCCACATTTTTTTCAGCAAAACTATAAGCACATTTGCCATATTAAATGATCAAAGTTTTAACCATACGTTAACTAATGATGTCGTTTGTTTTGAACAACTGGCCCCTGGATATCCAGATCCTTTTGTTAAAACTAACAATGCCATAAGTTAAATAGCATCAACAACATAATAATTTAATATGGTAAAATATTTTTGCTGAAAAATTGTGAGCGGCTTTTGCAAATGCTATCATATTATTGCACTTACTTAGTTAATCCTTAGGATGCAATGAAAAACTGCATCTAAAAATATTATCTATTTATGTCGTCTGCTGCATCTGATCTGGGTCAAATACACGTTCTGCCGTATCTGATCTGGTCCCTGTTTAGGGGTTTCCTGCCTGAAATGGTTAAAGATAACTAGTCACTAGCTACAGACTGCCAGTATTCAGAGCAAATGTTAGTAGTTGCAAAAGTTTGTTTGATTTGAGGCTTAACGTCGCCGTCAACACTGTAAAGGTCATTTTGGAGATGCTGCTTCCAATTTTGTGGGACTTTTACCCGACATTGCGATGAAATGACATCTCAAGCCCTGCCGACCAATGAAACCAATAGGGTTTATAAGCATGGACGAGACGACTCACACTGCTTTGCCTGGGCAGGCTTACATCTCTAAGCGTTTTACCAGTACTCGTGTGCGGGTCGGTTCCAGCTCTGCGTGAAAGCATCATGCAGCCCATCTATTTCTTCACGCCCCGATGGGCGGGGGCCAAAAATGACAGCAGTAAAAAGTCCTAATGGTTAATAGTCAGCGCTCTTACCCATTAGGCCATTAAGGCCCGTAACATGTCAATATTCATTTCTTCTGTTTCAACTAATCTTCCTTTGTTTACATTTAAAAATTTAAACTGTTTAGTTTTAACCCGATATATATTTTAAAAAGAACAATATCAGTTAGGATCTTTAATCAGCGGCACCCCGAGGGACCCCTGCAGAGTTTAAAGTTATTATCTGTTGAAAACTGTCTTAATAGGTGTTGAAATGTAAGATGATAATCACATAAATATCAAATTATAACTCAGGAATAGTATCAGTTTTCTGACACAATCTTAACCTATAAATGCCAATCACGGCAATTGTCGTCTGCTTTGCCGTCTGCCAGTTACATGTACGTTAAAACTAACTTTTGACAAACAGTGTGGACCCAGATCAGACTGCTTCTCTCAGCCCACACTGTTTGCCTGTGTGCTAAAAATATTTTTTAAAAGTTTGCAAAAAAAATTAGCAGATGACATATTTTTCAGATGTAGTTTTTCTAGATGTCTTTAGGGTTAAATTCCCACTTAAAAGGTTTTTGTGTCACATATAAACAGCACATTACTCAAGATGCACACATTATAATCAGCAGACAACATAAGCAGACAACATTTTCAGATGTAGTTTTTCTTGGTGTCTTAAGAGTTAAATTCCCACTTAACCCTTGTCCTGCTGAATATTCATATATGCCACGCCTACTACAGATTATCAACCAATCAGATTACTTGATGCAAATTATAGCAACAAATTCATAAACTGAATGACAAACAATGTAGATCCTGATCAGATGGCTTCTTCAGAAGCCATCTGATCTGGATCTGCATTGTTTGAAAGACGAGATATATCCGGGCTCAGCAGGATAAGGGTTAAAAGGATTTTGTGGAACCCAAATAGTAATGCACACATTATAAGCATGTGAACATAAGACCCTGGTGGGTCGATTGCCTCTAAGTGTAGCCAGATTAATCTGATCTGGAGGGCTCATCATGTTCAGCAGGATAAGAGTTTAACCCTTTGCAGGCGGGAAACATCTAAATGGGGATTTTCGCAAACAGTGCAGGCCCAGAACAGACGCCCAAAAACGCGGCATCAGATCAGGGTCTACACTATTTGCTAACAGAATTTTTCCATCAATCGAAATAGGCCTACCACCCCTTATATGACAAATGGACCTATCCATCAAATAGCAAGGGAAGAGTCCACTAGTATACAAAAGGTTTTTGCTTCCAAAGGATAACCTTTTTATAGAACAAATTTAACGTCACTACAGATGGTGTGTGGGGGAAGGTGTGGCTGCCGTAAAAAGTCTCCCTGCCCTACATCATAGTGTAGTTTATATTTTCTTGTCCTTTGGGATCACTGATTCCATTTTGGAATTTCAAAAATATTTGAGGGTCACTGATGAGGCCTAATTGGCCGAAACTAGCTAGGCTGGCCCAGAAAACATGTACACTTTATATTTTCCAGTTCTGTGGTGTATTCCTTGCTTCCAAAGGATAACCTTTTTATAGAACATATTAACCCTTGTCCTGCTGATCCCAGATATGTCTTATCTTTCAAACAATGAAGATCCCGATCAGATGGCTTCTGAAGAAGCCATCTGATCAGGATCTACATTGTTTGTTATTCAGTTTATGAATTTGTTGCAATAATTTGCATCAAGTAATCTGATTGGTTGATAATCGGTAGTGGGTGTGGCATATATGAATATTCAGCAGGACAAGGGTTAAACAGGCAAGAAAATGTGACTTATTTGTCCAGATCAGCTTGTGCAGTTTTATTTTAGTAACATGCAGTCTGCTTCCAAATGCAATACTTCTTCTGATGGACAGTGACGGCTATGATCAGACAGCACCCAGGTTTTTGTTGTGTGCCTTTTTAACCTTTTTTGTACCAAATGGAATCTTCCTCCTTATATATAGCTGGAGTCCATTACAAAATTTAGGGGTGTCAGGTTGTGTTTTCTTCAAACTTTATTTGGAAAATGGCTGAACTATTTGCAAATAGTGTAGGCCCTGATCAGTCGCCGCATCCTGCGGCGTCTGATCTGGGCCTTCACTGTTTTGCCAGGGTACCCGTTTCGGGGTTTCTGGTACAAAATGAGTTAAGCTGTTCGTTTGAAAACTTATATTTTGTGTACTGGAGTCACTTTCACTGTTTTGATTCTGTTGATAACCCCATAGAGAGGTCATTCAAATGTCAAAGTCATTCTATATCTCCTTTTTTTTTCTTTTATACAATGACAGATCAATCTTAGAATCAGTAAATCAAAACTTACAAAGACTGGGTCCAAAGATATCAAAAATATACAGTCAAACTTCTATGGCTCAAACCCCTATGGGACCATGAAAATGTGCTCGAGACAGCGTTAGTTCGAGCCACGCAGGGTTGCTATTAGTATCAGGAGGCATAATGGAGATAATTGTGGGATATCTTTTCGGTGTTCTATATTATAAATGTATGTTGTGTGTACTCATTAGAATGGCCTCATCGAGGCGATTCTAATGAGTACACACAACATACATTTGCAAGCTCAAACAAGAAAATCTCTTTTCATTATCCCTATATCGTATTTGAAGGAATTCCCTGCGGACTCAAGAACGGGTTCGACTCATCCATGTTAAACGAGCCATCGGGGTTCGAGCCACTGAAGTTCTTGTGTATTCTGTTTGTCTGTTCTGGGGTTCACTTTGCTGTTTGTTTGGGGTTTTGCAGTCCAGTCAACTCTGTCCAGGTCATAAAGAGCTGTCAGTTTACCTAAGGACATTTTCTGGGACTGCTTATACATAAGTGGCTATACACTACAGTGTATATTATTTTACCAGAAACTGACAACTGCCCTTCCTGAATCAGTATAAGGGAAAGAATGACCCTAGGAAAGACTTCACAATCAGTCTCTACAAAAGAATGTGGCCAAGCATGCAACCGATTGGATCATCAGTGTACATAGACATTTCAATCTAATCATCACGTTAACAAGAGAAAAACGGGCTTTACAGGGGTATACATTATTTTTCTTATTTCTTCTTCAATACATAGATTGTGGGTGCTCCTCATTGAGGCGGTTCTAACAAGCACCAACAACCTATGTTTGCAGTATAGATAAGAAAAATATCACACAATTTCATCAGAAAAGAAGCCATTTTGAATATGTAAAAAAATGCACTATGTTCTATGGGTGTGTTACAGTAATGTTATAGAAACAAGCCAAAGAAAATCATTCTATTTTGTATTGGAGTTTAACGGCCCAGTCAACACTATGTGAGGTCTCTTTGGAGCCTGTCAATATACCTATCCACACTTTTCCTGGGCAGGCTTATACTTAAGTGGTTAACCAGTTTTGACAGAAACTGACAACTGCCCTTCTTGAATCAGCGGAAGGGAGAGAATGACCTTAGAAAAGATTTCATGATCAATCTCCACGAAAGAATGTTGCCGACCCCGACAGGTATCGAACCCGTGTCCTTCTGATCACCAGTCAGACACGCACCAGTCTTTGCACTGAGCTACCGAGGCTGGCAAAATCATTCTATTAAGTGCATGATCATGCAAAACCGTAAGACACTGGAAACAAACAAGTCAAAAGTTTGGATATTGATGTATTGAAACATAAACTGTGAGCCAAACCCAACACATGACTCCAGTCCAGATTTATGACTTTGGGTAGATTGATAAAAAAATCAACCCAAAAAGTTTTGGTTTGAGCTTGTCAGAGCATGTGTGCATTTCAGGGCAAATATGGTTATTTATTAAATCCATGTATGACATAAGACATAATTTTTACCTCACATTTTCACAGGTTTTTTCTCAGCGGATCTTGTCTCTCAGTGCCAACAGAGAGTAATCCTTCATTCCTGGGCTGGTCTTGTCTCTCAGTGCCAACAGAGAGTAATCCTTCATTCCTGGCCTGACCTTGTCTCTCAGTACCAACAGAGAGTAATCCTTCATTTCTGGGCTGATCTTGTCTCTCAGTACCAACAGAGAGTAATCCTTCATTCCTGGGCTGATCTTGTCTCTCATTGCTAATAGAGAGAAATCCTTAAGTCCTGGGCTGATCTTGTCTCTCAGTGCCAACAGAGAGTAATCCTTCATTCCTGGGCTGATCTTGTCTCTCAGTGCCAACAGAGAGTAATCCTTCATTCCTGGGCTGATCTTGTCTCTCAGTGCCAACAGAGAGTAATCCTTCATTCCTGGCCTTGGGGACATTTTGACTGGGGTGTATCTTTCTATAGTGTATCAAACTGGAATAAAGAAATATGAAATAGATTATATGGGCCCCGTCAAGCGATTTTGGTATTGATCCCCTATGCGAGCAGCGAAGGTTCAGGCGAGCCTGCGCATCCGCGCAGTCTCGCCAGAACCTTCGCTGCTCGCTCATACAAGCAGTGAATCAAGAGGAACCTTCAGACAGAAAGCCATATCCCTGGCCCCTCTGAATGGCTGGGCATGCGCATTTAAAATTTGTCATGACGGAATGCTCAAAGACACAAATTCGCTTGGCGAGGCTCATATCATATAAACCCTTTCAACCCTGTAGATGAGTACAGATACCTATGCAAACAGGAGGTGCACATGCTTCGGCGAGGCAAAAGTGACATATCATGCGTCACTTGGGCGTCCAATTGATATTGGCTTACAGTTGGCCAATGCCTGTGTCCTTGCAGCAGGTTAGGGTAGAGGGGGAATGCTGTTATTTCTTGTTTCTACACTTCTATTTATTTTCCTCTTTCTCCTCTGTAGATGCTTTCATCTCCTCTTCTGTCTCATCTATCTCTTTACTACCTTTCTCTAGGAGATGACAAACCTATACAAACAGTGTAGACCCTGATGAGATGGTTCATAATGAGCTGTCTCATCAGGATCTACACTGTTTGCCATTCTGCTAATGATTTTACTTAAAATCCACTATATACAAGAATGGATGGGTCAAAGTTCAAAGCTCAGCGGTGGGGTGAAAGGGTTTATCATAACTATCCAAGCTTGGATTTGTTTGATTTGAGGTTTAACGCCCCTGTCAACACTGTAAACGTCATTTTGGAGATGTTGCTTCCCATTTTGTGGGACTTTTACCCGACATTGAGATGAAATGACATCTCAAGCCCTGCCGCCCAATGAACCAATAGGGTTTATTAACATGGACGGGCCGACTCGCACCGCTTTGCCTGGGCAGTCTTACATCCTCTAAGCAGTTTAGCAGTACTCGTGTGCGGGTCCATTTCAGCTCTGCGTGAAAGCATCATGCAGCCCATCTATTTCTTCAAGCCCGGATGGGCGGGGTGCCGATATTCTATTCAAGCTTGGTATATTTCTATTCCTTAATTTATTTATTTTTGTTCAATCTATAATGTCTTATCTATATAGAATCTATATGGTTAAAACATAATATTTTAAGGTCATTTTGAAAGGCAGTAATGTTATGAAAGATAAATAATAATAAGTGCAATTAATGAGTGCACTTAAAATTTCCTTTGTATTAAGAATAATTCAGAGTATTTGTAAGTAGTAATTAGCCCTTTTGTTTTAAATGGAATCTTGCACCTTTTATATAGCAATAGTCCATTTCAAAATTTAGGGTGTCAGGTTGTGTTTTCTTCAAAATTAATTGGGAAAATGGCTAAACCTTTTGCAAACAGTGTAGGCCCTGATCAGATGCTGGGTTCTGCACTATTTGCCATGGTACCCATTTTAGGGTTTCCAGTACAAAAAGGGTTAAGAATAATTCACAGTATTTATAAGTAGTAATTAGTTTCAGCTCTAACCTGTTTCCTGTTGAACCAGGATGTGCACTTCTGTCTGCAAACAGTGTAGATACTGATCAGATGGCTTCTCAAGAAGACATCTGATCAGTATCTACACTGTTTGACATACAGATCATGAATTTGTAGGCATAAATTACATCAAGGAAACATACTGGTTGAAGCCAGAAATGGGTGTGGCTAAATTTATTTATTCAGCAGGACAAGACAGTGTTGGGTGGGCAATGGTTGAAAAACTCTCTACCAGTGTGTGAAAGGGCAAAGGGAGGGTGACTCTAGTATACCACTGTCTTTGTTTGTTTGTTTGATTTGAGGTTCAATGTCCCCGTCAACACTGTAAAGGTCATTTTGGAGATGTTGCTTCGAATTTTGTGGGACTTTTACCCGACAATGAGATGAAATGACATCTCATGCCCTGACACCCAATGAAACCAATAGGGTTTAAAAGCATGGACAGTTCAACTCGCACCGCTTTACCTGGGCAAGCTTAGATCCTCTAAGCGGTTTTCCAGTACTTGTGTGCGGTCGGATTTCAACTCTGCATGGAAGCATCATGCAGCCCATATATTTCTTCAAGCCCCTATGGGTGGAGGCAGTGATGTTTTGTTTTAGCAGATTTGTTCACAGATGTATGTATGGACTGTAAGACTTCATTTACCACTTATCTGGCCCTGTCAACACTATTAAGATCATGATGAGCCAGTCAGTTTAACCTAACCAAACTTTTCCTGGGCAGGCTTAGTCATTCTAAGCAGTTAGACAGTACCATGCATATTCTTTTGCTCATAACTGATGACAGCCAGGGAAAGGGGATTTGTTTTTGTTTTTTGGAGTTTAACAGCCCAGCCAACACTATTTTAGGTCATTTTTGAGCAGGTCAATTTACCTATCCACACTTTTCCTGGGAAGGTATATATGTAAGGGGTTAACCAGTATGGTGCAAATTCTTTCGCAAGAAACTGACAACTGCCCTTCTTAACCTTTATCCTGCTGTTCACAACAACCCCTACTTTTGCAAACAGTGTAGATCCAGATCAGATGGCTTCTGACGAAGCCATCTGATCAGGATCTACACTGTCATGTAGTTTTTGAATTTGAACAAAAACATTATATCAAGTAATCTGATTGGCTGATAGTCAGAACTGGGTGTGCCTAATTTAAATATTCAGCATGATAAGGGTTAAATCAGTGGAAAGGAGATAATGACTGTAGAAAAGATTTCATGGTCCAGAAACTGACATCTGCCCATCTTGAATCAGTGGAAGGGAGAGAATGACCATATAAAAGATTTCATGATCATTCTCCATGAAAGAAGGAGGAAAATGACCATAAAATAATTGAGCCAGCGCACGACAAAACCTACAATAAGACATGTGCACCCAGCGTAGACTCAGATAGCCTGCACGTCAATATAGTCTAACCAGAGACTTCTCTTGCTGCACGGATGAGCATTGGGCCCTTAGATATCCTTAGAGCGCACAACGAAGACACTGATCAGACTGCGCAGGATGCGTAGGCTGATCTGAGTCTTCGTTGGGCACACGTCTTATTGTAGGTTTTGTTGTGTGCTGGCTCATTTATAACAAGAGGCAAGTGGGCCAGAAATCGCTCAACTTGGTGAGGCTGATCATATGTTACAAACTGTGCCCTCATGGTCATTTAGGCTATCAGTTCAGACTGCCAATAGCAATTCTGAATCTGCATGTTGCCTTGATGTCCCATGTCAGTTTCTGATGAACTCAATGGGGGTCCGATACCTGCAAGGATTGGCAACATTCTTTCGTGGAGATTGATCACGAAATCTTTTCTCCACTCATTCTCTTCCTTCCGCTGATTCAAGAAAGGCAGTTGTCAGTTTATGGCAAAAGAATGTGCACTGTACTGGTTAACCACTTATGTGTAAGCCTGTCCAGGAAAAGTGTGGATAGGTAAACTGACCGCCTCAAAAATGACCTTAAATAGTGTTGACTGGGCCATTAAACTCCAATAACAAACAAACAATGTTTAGAACATGTTGGTGCAGAGTTGAAGATGTAGATGTCCAAATAAATGGAACTATTTTAGCTATTCTGAAGCTCCATGAAACTTTCAAGTTTCAGTTTCTTTTTTCCCCCCGATGCCTGACATCAATTTTCAACTGTGTGATAAAACAAGGGCACCGCATGTGGGTGCCAACACTCGGCTGCATTTCTTTTAGTTAAACAAAAATTCTAAGTCGAAAAAGGGGCATAACTGTGCCAAAAATATTTTGAGGGTTACCTCATCTATTGGTATGTGTTTCCCTTATCAAAATGAACAACTAGTCGGAGTTTCAAGTAATGACAGAGGTATTACAAAATGTCCTAGTTTTTGCAAGACGATGACCCCAGAGCTCTGACAATACTTCGTCGTTTTCTTCGAAAACAGCCTAGCTAAAAAATAACTACTGACATGGTAAAAGGGGGTAATGTTACTGTTTTACAATACATTACAATTAAAACTCAATCAATGTTATCTCAATCAAGGCATCAGTTTGTTTCAACTGATTTAGAAAACATTAAGACTGTTTTCTTTAAACTTTGAAACATTTGAAATCCCATTTTCATGCTTTGTTAACTCTTAACCCATTTAGTACCGGAAAACCCAAAATGGGTACCCTGGCAAACAGTGCAGGCCCAGATCAGACGCCGCAGAATGCGGCGTCTGATCAGGGCCTCCACTGTTTGCAAAAAACTCTGTCATTTTCCAAATAACTTTTGATGAAAACACAACCTGAAACCCCTAAATTTTGAAATGACCTCCTGCTATATATGAGGAGGAAGATTCCATTTGGTACAAAAAGGGCTAAACCACTAACAACAAGTAACAATGAAACTATTGTTTTAAAGGATAAGCTAGAACAAGTGACAACACAACCAATTATCTTCAATGTTACAGTTCATCTACAGATCAACATAAAGTAACTGATCAAAGGGCAGATAACCCTGACAAGGAGATACAGCTCACTAGGTGGCAGTGTTACTGTGCTACCATGGTAATATGATAACCCGTCATTACTGAACATCTTAACAGAAAGAAAACTCAAGAACGCTCCTTAGCAAACAATTACTGACCGATCACTCACAAAGCAATATAAACAAAGACAATTTTATGAAAACAATATGGTCACAAAATGCTTCTAAGCTCACAAAGAAACAAATACCCCACAATTTTGCTTGAAAAGATGCCAAAAAATATGAGGGTTGGATGGGTTTCAAACTTCGGTTTGTCCAGTTTTATTGTAACAAATTGCTTTTGTCCCTGATACATGTAGTTAGTAAACATCAGCACTGTTTATTATAGGAAGGTGACAGATAGTTGAGTTTCTTTTAATTGACCTAAAATATCTTAAAACACCTCTTGCTTTGTTAACAGTTTTAAGTATTGTTTAATCAACAGTATCGTATATAAACATAACAGTTCGAAGACCAGTCTATGAAACCTTGAGCAATTTCAGTGAAACTTCAACACGGATGGGCTCCTTAACCTCCTCCCCACATCAAGGCTTGCATGAAGGAATCGACAGGTCTGCATGGTACTTTGGTGCACAGGCCAAACATCTGAGTACTGGTAAACTTTAATGCTCGTAAACTGACGTCTGACTCATAACACTTTGCCAAGGCAGGCTTATCCCTTTAAACCCTAGCGGTTTCTTTGGGCAGTAGGGCTTGAGATGTCATTTCATCTAATGTCAGGTAAATGTCCCACAAAATCGGAAGCAACATCTCCAAAATTACCTAAATAGTGTTGACAGGTATGTAAAATCTCATCACTAAATTTTTAACTTACTCTTGCGTTTCTAGAGAATTCTTCCTCTAGCTTCATTTCAGTGAGACATGGCCATTGACAAAGCCTAACCCCCAAAGTCTTCAGCAGAATGACAGGGCAATGATCAGACAGATCTGCAATGTCAAGCCACAGGACACTGTCATCATCAGATCCAGTGAGTTACTTGAGCGTCTTGGCAATGAGGACCTGGACCTCATCCTGAAAGAGAGATGGCTCTGCTGGTATGGACATGTGGAACAACCCAACGGTGCAATCAAGTCTGCCTGTGACATACAGGTAGGTGGAAGGAGGGGGTCTAGAAGGCCCAAGATGACCTGGAAGCAGCTGACAGCAAGAGATTGCAGAGAATGGATCGATCCTCATGATAGACAAGCCTGGAGATCTGGTGTAAGATATGCCACGCTAGCAGCAAGCCAGCTACCTGGAAGGGGGCCCACTTATGTGAACGTTGCCCCTGTACCTGCACATTAATCAAAAATCTGTTGATGATAATGATGGTATGGAGGTTTTTCTGATTTTATCCATGAAGAGTTATGTTGTGTGTACTCAATGAAATCGTCTCAATGAGTACATACAACATTTCTTTATTGATTTGTTTGAGTTGAGGATTAACATTCCCGTCAACACTATTTGTCATTTTGGAGACGTTGCTTCTGACTTTGTGGAACTTTTACCCCACATTGAAACAAAATGACGTCGCCAGCCTGACTGCCAATAGAAACCGCAAGGGTTTAAGAAATGTTCCAACTCACAGCACTTGTCCTGGTTGAAGCAACATGCAGTCCAATCTATTTCTCCAAGCCCCAGTAGGATAAAAAAGATAACTTCAAGTCATCCCCATTACCCCTCTTGGCCTGGTACTATGACTGAACTAGTGGTTCAAACTATACTCAACAAATTTTCATGGTCGCAAAGGTGTTTCACTTGTAATGTACTCATATCAACAAGAATTCCACCAAAGACTACGTCACGCCTTTAGTACACTTGGCCATTTGGGAGAGTGCAAGGGTTGTCGCAAATATTGAGGGATCAACAAATGGACTAACAGTCGGAAAATCAGACATCACTATCGCACCATGCTAATAGCAGGCGCAACAAAATGACTTGAGGGAGTGCTAAAATGGTTCTGGTTGAAAAACTGGTAGCCTGATATGAAGTTTAGCATCCCAGTCAACAACAATCAAAATTCGGCAAATCGAATTACTTGATATAATGTATTCATTAAAAGTTGCAATCATAATCTGCTGAAGCCTTGCCTGCAGCACTGCAAGACTCTGGCCTACCAGACATAAATGACACTCAAAGTTACTACTGCCAACTCTATCACAAGGGCACCAAGCAAAGGCATCATGCAATAATGGCACTATCTAAAGATCTGATGTGTAATTTGCAGCCTGGGGTTAACCCTTATCTTGCTGTTCACTACAACCCCTATCTTTGCAAACAGTGTAGATCCAGATCAGATGGCTTCTGAAGAAGCCATCTGATCAGGATCTTCACTGTTTGGCATTCAGTTTATGAATTTGTAGCAATAAGTTACATCAAGTAATTTGATTGGTTGATAAACAGAAATGGGAGTGGCTTAAATGAATATTCAGCAAGATAAGGGTTAACTTTTTCAGCAGAGCCCTATCAGAACCTTGCATTGCAGCTTTGGTCCTATGCTGCAAATGACTCTATTGATCGGTACTTTTTTGGTACTTAACTGATAAACCTGCCAACCAACACTCAATCCGTCTAACTCTGGTGAAATAAATTAACCCTTTTCTGGCTGAACACAATAAACCCTACCTTTGCAAACAGTGAAGATCAGTATCAGACCCGGTATATCAAATGGCTTCTGATCTGATCAGGATCTTCACTGTTTTTGATTATGATTGCAAATTTTAATGAATACATTATATCAAGTAATTTGATTTGCTGAGTTAGAAATTGTTGTGGCTAAACTAATTTATTCAGCAGGATGTAATTTTTTTCCACTCAACCCCAACCTCCCTGATAGACGAGGACCATGGTTACAACTAAAGAAACATTATGGAAAATACAGAGCTTGGCAAAAGAATTATCTTCCTGACTAGCCAGCAAGGTTAAATTGGGGTTAAATGTTTCATGCAAAACCTTCCAGCTCACTGGATATGATCTTTGATGTAAGATATGACTTAGATTTTAACAGCAGTAGCATTAAATTTTATCATCTACATTTTGAAAAATCATTTCTATTAAATCTAATCATAAAAATCTTCCGAAATCAATTTGGAACAGATTATTTTTCATAAAGGGCCACACTTGCATCACAGCATGTGAATTATGACTAAAAGTCTTAACTTTCCTTTTCATTAACTTTACCAAAAAGTGGAAATATTTTAAATTTCAGGGTACAGTACTCTTACTAAATTAAATTAGTTCTACATTTATTTAACCCATTTTGTACCGGAAACCCCAAAACGGGTACCCTGGCAAAGAGTGCAGGCCCCTGATCAGACGCCGCAGAACGCGGCGTCTGATCAGGGCCTTCACTTTTTGCAGAAAGTTCAGCCATTTTCCAAATCAATTTTGAAGAAAACACAGCTGGACACCCCTAAATTTTTAAATGGACTCATGCTGTATATAAGGAGGAAGATTCCATTTGGTATAAAAAGGGTTTCAGCCCCCATGCCCATTCTTCAAGCTGTGATTATTGTTGGACAGAAAGGGATTGTGGGTTTGGTGGTTTTTGAAATCAAGAAGCCATGAAATGATATGTATAGAAATACAGACACAAACCCGGTGTCACCTGACACATATGTATGTTTTATCATATAGATAAAAGACTACTAACTGTTATATTGAAAAGTGTCCACTCTGTACTTTAGTCATGGGTCAAACCTTCAGCAACTATACAAAGCTATTTTCAACGAAATAAGGGAAATAATTGAAAGGACCCAGTTTTCTTTCATTGATAAACAAGAGAGTAAACTCAAGTAAATTAGCAGGTTTCTAGTCCTTTAAGATCATTCGATTCTGCTGTGTAATTTTGAAAATATTTGAAGGTCAATGATGAAGCCTAATTGGCCGAAACTAGCTAGTCTTGCCCCAGAAAAGATCTTGTTCACTCTACAATTTTCAGTTGTGCAATCTGTTAAGTTTGTTTGTTTGTTTTTTTTTATTTGAGGTTTAACGTCCCCGTCAACACTGTATAGGTCATTTTTGAGACGTTGCTTCCAATTTTGTGAGACATTTACCTGGCATAGAGATGAAATGACATCGCAAGCCCTGTCACCCAATGAAATCAATAGGTTTATGTTTGATTTGAGGTTTAACACTGTAAAGGTCATTTTGGAGACGTTGCTTCCAATTTTGTGGGACTTTTACCCGACATTGAGATTAAATGACATCTCAAGCCCTGTTGCGCAATGAAACCAATTGGGTTTATTAGCATGGACGGTCTGCCTCGCACTGCAGTTCCTGGACAGGCTTAGATCCTCTAAGCGGTTTACCAGTACTAGTGTGCGGGCCGGATTCAGCTCTGCGTGGAAGCATCGTGCAGCCCATATATTTCCTCAAGGCCCTATGGGCGGGGGCGGGAAATCAATAGGGTTTATATTATAAGCATGGTAAGCATGGACGATCTAACTCGCACCGCTCTGTCTGGGCAGGCTTAGATACCAATACTCGCATGCAGTTGGTTTCAGCTCTGCGTGGAAGCATCATGCAGTCCATCTATTTCTTCAAGGCTTCAAGCCCCGATGGGTCGAGTTATGTGTACTTTATCCTATTTACATAACATTTAACCCTTATCATGCTGTTCACGACAACCCATCTTTGCAAACAGTGTAGATCCAGATCAGATGGATTCTGAAGAAGCCATCTGATCAGGATCTACACTGTTTGGCATTCAGTTTATGAATTTGTAGCAATAAATTACATCAAGTAATTTGATTGATTGATAGATAGAAATGGGTGTGGCTTAAGTGAATATTCAGCAAGATAAGGGATAAATAACATATACATCCCAACCTCTTTATAACACTATTGTGGGGTCAAAAGCAGAAACCGTGCTATTTAAACAACTGTGTTATATCCAAACAAAAATGAATAGATTATATAGAAAAATGACCATTTATGGTTATTTTTTCTATAAATCTATACATTTTTAGGATCCAGCTTTAAACCATGTTATATCCAGAATGGCGTTACAATGAAAAATGTTGAAACTCAGACTGTGGTTTATGAAAAAATTCTCTCCGTTACCATGTTATGCAACTAAGGTCATAATTTTTTTTTCCGAGTATTCTGTTTTTCTCCTGCCATTCACAAGACACTAAATGATAATCTCTTCTCCATATGACCTAGCTGTTTTGTTGGTTTGTATTTGAGTTTAATGGCCCAGTCAACACTATTTAGGTCATTTTTGAGCCAGTCAGTTAACCTAACCACTCTTTTTTAGGGCAGGCAATAAGTTATACGTAAGCAGATAAAAAGTACAGTGTACATTCATTTCTTTCGCCAGAAACTGACAACTGCCCTTCTGGAATCAGGGGAAGGGAGAGAATGATGAATCTCCACGAGAGAATGTTGCAGACCCCGGCAGGTATCGAACCTGCGTCCTCCTGATCACCAGTCAGATGTGCATCCGACTGAGCTACCATAACATAACATAACACTTTATTTCTTCTCAGGTCATACAATGACATATGAGGTAAAGACAAATAGCTTAAAATAACGGCGAGACAGTGTCCTCTATGCGAAGTGTAGCTAGGTAGAGAGAGAGAGACCATAGTACCTAATAGTCGAACTTTGTTAACTCGATACCTTCGGAACTACGCAAAACCCGATGGAGACAGGTGCTGCCCGAATCACCGAGACTAATCGTAGCTATATGATATAGTCATGCAACATAATAGGGATATGATCCTGCATACATATACATATATATACGTATATATATATACATATATGCATGCAAAACACGTTGTGTGTACTTACATGAGTCACCTCATTGGGGCAACTCCTGCAAGTTTTAACAGATCAAAGCAAGAGAACCTGTCTAAATTTATATGTGTCGGTTTTAATGGGATCTCTAAGCACCCAAGAATAAGTTCCAGTTGTGCATAGTCAACAGTAAACTATACATGAATTGTCCACAGGGGGTTGTGTGAAAGGAAAATTGACCAGATCCGTATAGAAGCTTTATTTTCCATTTCTGATTCGCCTTTATATGTTTAGTGGGACAAACTGCAATTTTCATTGTTGAATATTTGCCCTCATACTCTTTGCATGAATCAAGAGCAACTGTGAACAATTTTGTTTGTTTGATTCGAGGTTTAACATCCCCGTCAACACTGTAAAGGTCATTTTGGAGACGTTGCTTCCATTTTTGTGGGACTTTTACCCGACATTGAGATGAAATGACATCTCAAGCCCTGTCGCCCAATGAAACCAATAGGGTTTATTAGCATGTTCCTGGACAGGCTTAGATCCTCCAAGTGGTTTACCAGTACTAGTGTGCGGGCCGGTTTCAGCTCTGCGTGGAAGCATCATGCAGCCCATATATTTCTTCAAGCCCCTATGGGCGGGGGCCGCCACTGTGAACAAAGAATTAAGTAAGGTAAGACAGTGTTTAATCTGGAAGATTTATTGCTATACCTGATTGCAAGGCCAGTAATTAGAACAATCATAGGTAATCATGAGGCTGGTTAACCCACCTGTGGCCAGGTCAACCTGGTCAAAGGTGTGAAGGTCAAGTGATATAAGGGAGAAAACTTAGACAAAACACATAATCACAGGTTAGCAAGGTACTAATTTGACAGTTGTTTGGAGTTTCACATTCAAAGCTCAATTTTCTAAAATGACTGCATATGATACTTTAAAGGTGCATTATTGAGCTACCGGGTCTCAAATTTTTTTTTTCTGGTTTTTATCTTCAATGCATACTCCTTTGTCATCTGTACACTTTTGGAGCCAAATACAGCTTCAGAACTTTGCGAAAATGGTCGTTTTCATTCGTGTTTATAATACACCCTTCGCTCTGAACATGTGTTCGGAATTTCTGTTCTAAAAATAAATCTGTCACTTTACATATACATAGTGACAGTATCGTCTCTGAGTGTCGTTACTTATGGCATGGTATTCAGCGTCATATTTTTTTCCGATTCAGGCATGGCCTAAGCAAACAAATTCAAAAATGAACGTCGCATAACGTCATATATGGGGATTCTATTTTTGTCACAAACTAAAAATAGATCTAACTAGTGTTCGAAACCTAGTTAGGAAATCCCTCTCAAACTTGTTTACCTGTCATCATAATTGTTTGCATTTTTGCATAAAATGCATTCATTTGTATTGTTTTAAAGAAAAATACCGGCTATATGTATTTTACTTTTGGAAGCATTTTTGCCAGATAGCTCAATAATGCACCTTTAATGCAAACCTGCAGATGACTGAACAAAAGTTGGACGGTAATTACCCTAAGTCTGTGATAGCCCAGTTTACTTGTGTGATTTCCCTAAACCCTAACCCTGCTGCATAAATTAATTTAGCCACACTCATTTACATTTCAACCAATAATTTACTCAATTAAATTCTCAAGCTGAATATCCAACAGTGCAGATCCTGATCAGATGGCTTCTTCTGGATCTACACTGTTTGCATATATCACGAAAACACACTTATATAATTTTGATACCCTTGAACCCCACTTTATATACCGGAAGTAAAACTGGGGTTTCCTGGGGTAGACCTTATTTTTCTTATTTCTGCTCTAAAATATAGATTATGGGTACTCGTTAGAACCGCCTCAATGAGGCGGTTCTAACGAGTACACACAATCTATATTTTGAGCAGAAATAAGAAAACAAGAGGGCCATGATGGCCCTGGATCGCTCACCTGATCCATAGAGTAACAAGTGGGACCCGGGGAGGGCCATTATTAACCCCAGGGCTATAATGTGCATAATGTTCAGAGACGTCTAAAAAGGTGAAGCTTCATACCAAATATCAACAAAGGCTATAATTTGAACAATCTTGGCAAAGGTCCACTAGATATGCTACATACCAAATATCAAAGACCTGGGCCTTGCGGTTTCAGAGAAGAAGATTTTTATTAAAGATATTCCCTACATAAGCCTATATAAAACCAAATGGCTCCAGGGCAGGGGCATTTTTAGCCTCAGGGCTATAATTTAAACCATCTTGATAGAGGTCCACTAGAGGAAGCTTCACATCAAATATCAAAGACCATGGCCTTGCTGTTTCAGAAGAAGATTTTTAAGGAATATCTCTATATAAGTCTATGTAAAACCAAAGGGCCCCAGGTTGGGGGCAGTTTTGGCCCTAGCACTATAACTTGAACAATCTTGGTAGGGGTCCACTAGATGAAGCTTCATACCAAATAGCAAAGACCTGGCCCTTGGGGTTTCCGAGAAGAAGATTTTTAAAGATTTTCCCCATATAAGCCCATGTAAAACCATAGGGCCCCGGGGCCGTGGCATTTTTAGCCCAAGCACTATAATTTGAACAATCTTGGTAGGAGTCCACTAGATGAAGCTTCATACCAAATAGCAAAGACCTGGGCCTTGTGGTTTCAGAGAAGAAGATTTTTAAAGATTTTACCTATATAAACCCATTTAAAACCAAAGGGCCCCGGAGTGGGGGGGGGGGAGGGGGGAAGAAGAAGAACCATGGCCGTGTGGGATGAAGCTTCATACCAAATATCAAAGACATGGGCCTTACGGTTTCAGAGAAGAAAATTTTTAAAGGTTTTCCCTATATAAGCCCATGTAAAACCAAAGGGCCCCGGAGCAGGGGCATATTTGACCCCAGCACTATAATTTGAACAATCTTGGTAGGGGTCCACTAGATGAAGCTTCATACCAAATATCAAAGACCTGGGCCTTATGGTTTCAGAGAAGAAGATTTTTGAAGCTCTTCCCTATATAAGCCCATGTAAAACCAAAGGGCCCTGGAGCGGGGGCATTTTTGGCCCCAGCACTATAATTTGAACAATCTTGGTAGGGGTCCACTAGATGAAGCTTCATACCAAATATCAAAGACCTGGGCCTTGCGGTTTCAGAGAAGAAGATTTTTTAAGATTTTCCCTATATAAGCCCATGTAAAACCAAAGGGCCCCGGAGTGGGGGCATTTTTGGCTCCAGCACTATAATTTGAACAATCTTGGTAGGGGTCCACTAGATGAAGCTTCATACCAAATATCAAAGACCTGGGCCTTACAGTTTCAGAGAAGAAGATTTTTAAAGCTCTTCCCTATATAAGCCCATGTAAAACCAAAGGGCCCTGGAGCGGGGGCATTTTTGGCCCCAGCACTATAATTTGAACAATCTTGGTAGGGGTCCACTAGATGAAGCTTCATACCAAATATCAAAGACCTGGGCCTTGCGGTTTCAGAGAAGAAGATTTATTAAGATTTTCCCTATATAAGCCCATGTAAAACCAAAGGGCCCCGGAGTGGGGGCATTTTTGGCTCCAGCACTATAATTTGAACAATCTTGGTAGGGGTCCACCAGATGAAGCTTCATACCAAATATCAAAGACCTGGGCCTTACGGTTTCAGAGAAGAAGATTTTTAAAGATTTTCATTATATAAGCCCATGTAAAACCAAAGGGCCCCGGAGCGGGGGCATTTTTGGCCCCAGCACTATAATTTGAACAATCTTGGTAGGGGTCTACCAGATGAAGCTTCATACCAAATATCAAAGACCTGGGCCTTGTGGTTTCAGAGAAGAAGATTTTTTAAGTTTTTGGTGAAAAAAATCTGTTTTTGGCTCCTATGACCTAGATGTGCAACGGACCGGAACCATTTGAACAACTTTGAAAGGGGACCACCTAAGGATCATTCCTGTGAAGTTTGGTCAAAATCCGATCAGTGGTTTAGGAGGAGATGTCGTTTAAAGAATTGTTTACGGACGGACGCACGGACGCACGACGGACGACGGACGAAAAGTGATCTCAAAAGCTCACCTCGTCACTACGTGACGGTGAGCTAAAAAATCACCATCTTTCATCTCAAAATTTTTATTTTTCTGCGATAAAGGTTACAATGTATTTGTATAGGCGTGTTTTCTTAATGGGTAGGGGTTGTTTTGTTTGTTTGATTTGAGGTTTAACCGTCCCCGTCAACACTGTAAAGGTCATTTTGGAGACGTTGCTTCCAATTTTGTGCGACTTTTACCGGCCATTGAGATGAAATGACATCTCAAGCCCTGTCGCCCAATGAAACCAATAGGGTTTATTAGCATGGACGGTCCGCCTCGCACCGCCGTTCCTGGACAGGCTTAGATCCTCTAAACAGTTTACCAGTACTAGTGTGCGGGCCGGATTCAGCTCAGACTTGAAACAGTCCATTCATTTAATCATTTCACTTATAAGAATAATCCTATTAATTTTAACCCAGCTCAAAAGCAATGACTTCCATCCCATAGCACCAAATGAATTTGGTGCTATGGGATGGAAGTCATTGCTTTTATGAATTTGGTGCTATGGGATGGAAGTCATTGCTTTTGAGCTGGGGCAAAAGGGGTTATTGTGAAAAGGATGATTAGGGATAAACCTGATCAGGACAAATGCTTTTACATTTGTAGTTATTGTTATTTTGTCTGTATACCCCTTTCAAGAATAAATCATTTATCATGATCAAACAATCAGCATTAACCCTTGTCCTGCTGAGCCCGGATATGCCTTATTTTCCAAACAATGAAGATCCAGATCAGATGGCTTCTGACGAAGCCATCTGATCAGGATCTACATTGTTTGCCATTCAGCTCATGAATTTGTTGCAATAATTTGCATCGAGTAATCTGATTGGTTGATAATCAGTAGTGGGTGTGGCATATATGAATATTCAGCAGGACAAGGGTTAACATACTGAACGTGGTTTTCTCTCTGAGAATAGGAGTTACCTTCTTAGCCCTTTTGTACCCAATGGAATCTTCCTCCTTATATATGGCAGGAGTCCATTTCAAAATTTAGGGGTGTCAGGTTGTTCTTTCTTCAAAATTTGTTTGGAAAATGGCTGAACTTTTTGCAAACAGTGGAGGCTCTGATCAGATGCCGCGTTTTACAGTGTCTGATCTGAGCCTGCACTGTTTGCCACGGTGCCCATTTTGGGGTTTCTGGTACAAAAAGGGTTTAGTTTTGAGGTCTGCTGTGAGCAGATTTTCAAATATACTGGAACACAAAATCTTTATAACACTGTTGATTATAACACAGTTTTGGATAAAATATATGCTTATATACCAGAAAACGGTTTAAAGATGGATCTTGAAAATGTAAAGATTAAATAGAAAAATGGCCATAATGGCTCATTTTTGGACAGCTTTTTCAAGGAAAAATTCTGTTCTTTAGGGGGCGGGCGGGCGGGCGCTTGGCCGTGTCCCGGTTTACCATTTGGTTAACCTTTTGTTCAAAGTTATGTATTACCTTTATTATCCACTGGATTGCTTTCGTATTAGGACTGTTGTGTAATTGGGGAGTTCACTTTCATATGCAATCCATTATTTCCATCAAGGAGCAACATTTTTGTGGGAAATTGGCATTTTTGGAAACTCCTACTGAAAAACCCGTCTTTAATGCCATTTGCCGTTTTTCTTGTTCTATATAAATCTATATATTTTTGTTATAACCCTTCTCTTGCTGAATATTCAGTTTAGCCACACCCATTTTTGACTTTGAACCAATCAGATAACTTGATGTAATTTATTCCTACAAATTCATTAATTGAATGTCAAACAGTGTAGATCCTGATCAGATGGCTTCTTCAGAAGCCATCTGATCTGGATCTACACTGTTCCCAAAGATAGGGGTTGTCGTGAACAGCATGATAAGAGTTAACATTGTTTTATGGTGGACTAGCACTGTTTCTAATTTAAACCCCAACAATAGTGTCTAGATATGCTGTATATCTGGACAAGTGTGTGTGTGTGTGTGAATTCGGGTTTAACGTCGCTTTCAACATTTTTTCAGTCATATCACGACGGTGTCTGGTTGCGACAGGGAGCTCAATGCTCACGTTTATAGTGCTGCCTCACTGAAGTATCATGTCCCAGACACATTACATGATACCACACCCAGTCATATTATCCTGACACTGGATCGACCAGTCCTAGCTCTACCCCGTAAATCTGAGTGCCAAACGAGGAGCAGCTAGTACCATTTTTAACGACTTTGGAATGTCGCGGCCCGGGATCGAACCCGAGACCTCCCGTTCCCCGGAGCGGACACTCTACCAACTGAGCTATCGGGGCCGGTGTATATCTGGACAAAACTACTAAACTAAACAAGGACTAAACATGATCTCTTTGACACAACACCAAAATGTCAGGTATGGCCAGGTCACAGTAACTGGATCAGGTCACTGTCTCATAAAAAAAATATTTTCTTAACATGAAATTTAAAGTGACAGTGGGTGTTGTCATGAAAATAAGAAAAGTTGCATCAAATCAGTGAAGCATTGAAGATAATAGAAAGCATCAAGTCAGATTACAATAAAAACAGACATCAAGGTGGATATAAAAACCAACCCCTAAAGTTAAAAACCAACCCCCTAAGACAAACATAAAGGGATGGACATAACAGATTATTATTTCAGACATGCAATTTCTATCTCTGATTAAAGGGAAGATAACATTCTCTCTAATTTCAAAGAAATTTAAACTTTTATCTAATTTTAGTAGGTGAGGGGAAAATAAAGAAATAAATCCTATATACAGCCCTTGCTATGTTGGTTTTGCATACCCGATTATTAAATAACAATAGAACGTTAAAAGATGAAGAAAAATCTTCACCCATTGTATACTGGTGGACTCTTCCATTGTTTTATGCTGGACAAGTCCATCTGTCATTTAAGGGGGTCCAGTCTATCTTTTTTTTATTTTTTCATTCTATTTTTGACAGAAAATCTTATGCACTGTCTGATCTGGGTCTGCCTGTTGCCTATGTCTTTTACAGGTTTCCTAGTAAGATTGGGTTAACCTTTAACCTGCTGAATATTCATCTAAGCCACACCCATTTCTGTCTATCAACCAATCAAATTACTTGATGTAATTTATTGCTACAAATTTGTAAACTGAATGTCAAACTGTGTAGATCCTGATCAGATGGCTTCTTCAGAAGCCATCTGATCTGGATCTACACTGTTTGCAAAGATAGGGCTTGTCGCCTACAGCAGGGTAAAGGTTAAGCACTTGTGGGTGGCTGTTTTTACAATTTACAGCCTTTCAGTAACACTTTTTGACTCTTTATAATCAGAATCCTGCAGACATACACCACACAGGCAATGTCAATGCAACATCATCAATGCTACGGTAATGATCCCTAGTATTGGGACAGATAGGCCTCACCTTGGATCCTTGCAGGATCGTGAAACAAATTTATTAAAATTTTAGTAGAATTACAGCAAGTCCTCAAGGTGTTCTAATTTTTAGGATTTTTACAGTAGTGAAAGTTGTACAGCATTACGCAAACACGCGTATTCAAATACATTGCCACCTTTATCGCCGAAAAAATGAAAATTTTAAGATGAAAAATTGTGATATTTTTCTTATTTCTGCTCAAAATATAGATTGTGGGCACTCTTTAGAACCGCCTCGATGAGGCGGTTCTAAGGAATACCCACAATCTATATTTTAGAGCAGAAATAAGAAAAATAAGGTATACTCCCGGAAACCCCAGTTTTACTACATAAAAGTGGGGTTCAAGGGGGTCAAAATTATTAAGTGTGTTTTCGTGATGGAATGGAATCTTCCAGCTTATATATGAGCCAGCGCACGACAAAACCTACAATAATACATGTGTGCCAAGCGAAGAATCAGATCAGCCTGGGCATCCATATAGTCTAACCAGTGACTGCCTTTGCTAAATGAAGGACCACTGGGCCCTTAGCTATCCTTAAGGTGCACAACGAAGACTCTGACCAAACTGCATGGATGCACAGGCTGATCTGAGTCTCTGTTGGGCGCACATGTCTTATTGTAGTTTTTGTCATGCGCTGGCTCATACAGTAAGAGTCCATTTAGAAATTAAGGTTTACAAGGTTTAGATGATCTTAGAGAATGAATTAAAAATGGCTAAACTGATCAGACGTCACATTCTACGAGTAGTTCTAACCGATTCCATTTTGGATTTTTCAAACTTCTGTGGCTCTCGGATCAGGTCTAACTGGCTAACTGACCAAAATTAATTAGTCTGGGTCAGAAGACCTTGGGAACACCTCACAAGTTTTAAATCTGCATCCAAAAATTACATTTTTATAGAACACATATGCTTCTTGGGTCTATTTTTTAATAATTCAGGTATTGGTTATTTATAGAAGATAATCCAGGGTCTGATCAGACACTACACTGTTTGCTTATAGCAATTTTTGTAAAACATACAACTATGAAAATACAGTAGAACTCCGCTATTAAGACCACCTGAAATTGAGACTAATTCTGTTTCCTGCCCACACTGTCCTCTGGTCAAGGACCACCTTTGGGACTGTTCAAAAGTGGTCTTAAAGACCACTTTTGAACAGTCCCAAAGGTGGTCTTAATATAGGAATTTTATGTATAAAAATAAAATGCTGCTTGGTAGTCATGGTTGGCATTTAAAAGGGTTAACCTTTAACCTTGCCCTGGTGAATAAATTTAATTTGCCACACCCATTTCACACTATTAACCAATCAAATTACTTGATGATGGCTTCTGCAGAACTAAGAAGTGCAGAAGCCATCTGATCTGGGTCTACACTGGGTTGTATGTTCAGCAGGTTATTAGTTAACCATTATCCTGCTGAATACAACAACCTCTACCTTTGCAAACAGTGTAGATCCAGATCATTTGTGAATTGAACAAATACACTACATCAAGTAATTTGATTGGTTGATAGTCAGCAATGGGTGTGGCTTAAGGGTTAACAGAATATGCTTGACAAGACTAGAAGTGTCAGAGGATCTGACTTATAGCCCCGCTTAGCTATATCAGAAACAGGAGCCTCTAAGTAAACATGGTTAAACGGAATCCAGAGTTATGGTTCATGTGCTCTGCATCTCTGCATATCGTTTCATAGTGCTTTACATTTGTGTGAAGTTTCATGAAAATACCTGAAAAGTTTTTTGAGTTATGTGGCAGACAAGGTTAAAATTCCTATTTTTCAATTATCAAAGGGCAAAAACTCCAAAAATAGGCAACCTAGAGTTAAGGTTCATGCGCTCTGCACATTGTCCCATGTTGCTTTACATTTGTTTATAGCTGCATGAAAATATCTCAAACGTTTTTTGAGGTAGCATCAATAACGGAATTACACAAAGTTAAAATTGCTATTTTTCAATGTTGAAAGGGCAATAATTCAAAAAGGAGGCAACCGAGAGTTATGGTTCATGCACTCTCTGCAACAACCCCTGGTGCTTTACATTTGTGTAAAGTTTCATGAAAATACCTCAAAAGGCTTTTGAGTTATGGAACAGACAAGGTTAAAATTGCTATTTTTCAATCTTCAAAGGGCAATAACTCCAAAGGAGGCAAGCAAGAGTTATGATTCATGCGCTCTGCATAACAACCCATGATGCTGTACATTTGTGTAAAGTTTCATGAAAATACCTGAAAAGGTTTTTGAGTTATGGAGCATGCAAGGTTAAAATTGCTATTTTTCAAACTTCAAGGGCAATAACTCCAAAACGAGGCAACCCAGACTTTTGGTTCATGCGCTCTGCACATTGCGCCATGGTGCTTTACATTTGTGTAAAGATTCATGAAAATATCGCAAACGGTTTTGGAGGTAGCATCAATAATGGAATTACAGAATTACGGAATTACGGAAGTACGGAATCACAGAAGGACAAGACAAATCCAATATAGCCCCCACTTTTTCAAAGCGGAGCTATAATTAACCCATTGTATACTAGTGGACTCTTTCATTGCTATATGCTAGACAAGTCCATTTGTTATATAAGGGGTGTCAGGCCTATTTTTTTGTTGTTGTTTTTATTGACAGAAAATCATGTAAGCAATAGTGCAGGCCCTGTTCAGATGCTGTGTTCTGCGGCATCTGATCTGGGCCTGCACTGTTTGCCACGGTACACTTAAGGGGTTTCCCCGCATACAATGGGTTTAGGATTGAAACTGAGGTATTCCTCACCAAATTTCGACAAAAACAATATTCAGACCAGAAACTTCTTTCAAAAACAAATGTTTATCTACAAGGAAGTAAATCTAAAATGATAAAATCTCAACAATAACTTTAGCTACTTTGTCTCAAAAAATGCCCCCCAAAAAATGTTTCTTTTTTGTTTTGGTTCATTTGAGGCAAAGTAAAAAAAACTTACAAAGAATACCACAACCTCTTTATAACACTATTGATGGGGTCCAAAACAGAAACCGTGTTAGTTAAACAACCGTGTTATATCCAAACAAAAATGTAAAGATTATATAGAAAAATGACCATTTATGGTCATTTTTCTATATAATCTATGCATTTTTGGGATCCATCTTGAAACCGTGTTATATCCATAACCCTGTTATAATGAACCATGTTATAATGAGAATGTGGTGTACATGTTTCATCATTTTTTAACATAAGGAAATTAAAGAATTACCATTAGAAAGAAAGAAAAAGTTGCTATATTTGTGATAACATGTATTACCAAGGGCCCTGCCCATTGGGGCTGGGAGAAACAGATTTGGCTGCATGATGCTTCCTTGCAGAGCTAAAAGCAACCAAACATGAGTACTGGTAAACAGCTTAGGGGGTCTAAGCCTCCCCAGGCAAAGCGCTGGAAGTCTGACCATCCATGCACATAAAACCTATTGGTTTCATTGGGTGGCAGGTCGTGAGATGTCATTTCATCAAAAGTTTGGGTAAGATTTGTTTGATTTTGTTTGATTTGAGGTTTATCGTCCCCGTCAACACTGTGTAGGTCAATTTGGAGACGTTGCTTCCGATTGTGTGGGACTTTTACCCGACATTGAGATGAAATGACATCTCAAGCCCTGCCGCCAAATGAAACCAATAGAGTTTATATGCATGGATGGTCTGATTCGCAAGACTTTCCTGGGCAGGCTTAGACCTCAAATCAAACAAACAAATATGTACATGACTGTATTACCAAATTTTTGAAATGTAAGATTGAACAAATCATGAATTAAGAGTCTTCATGTTCTATCAGCCTCGATAGTATAATGGTTAATGCGTTCGACTTATGATCGAGAGGTTGTGCGTTCGAATCCAGCCGCGGTATCGAAGTTTGTCCTTGGGCAAGACATGTAAAGACACTGCCCCACTCCACCCAGGTGTAAATGGGTAGCAGCGGTGTAAAAGTCACTGCCTCTCTCTCGCGCACACGTGAAATCACCCAGAATGAGTGTTCAAGAGTGATTCAATAAGCTTGAAGCTTTCATCACTATCAAACTAAAATAAATTAGTATAAACTAAAACAAGGGCTGTCATGGGATACTGAAGCTTTCCTGTTTGTGCCCATTATATCAAACAGTCGCTGGCCTCGGTGGCTCAGTCGGATGCGCGTCTGACTGGTGATCAGGAGGACGCGGGTTCGACTCCCGCCGGGGTCGGCAACATTCTTTCGTGGAGATTGATCATGAAATCTTTTCTAGGGTCATTCTCTCCCTTCCGCTGATTCAAGAAGGGCAGTTGTCAGTTTCTGGCGAAAGAATGTGCACTGTACTGGTTAACTGCTTACGTATAAGCCTGCCCAGGAAAGTGTGGATAGGTAAACTGACTGGCTCAAAAATGACCTAAATATTGTTGACTGGGCCGTTAAACTCCATAACAAACAAACAATATCAAACAGTCTCAAATATATGGTAAACTTCTGTGAAGTTAATGGCAGGGTGCAGGAAGTAAAACTGGTTAAACTGAAGATAAATATCTCTAATCTGTCCAAACATTAACTTTTTGTCAATTAAATTAACTGTTACATCATTGCGACAGTGAATACAAACAAGAATATTCATTATTCAGAGGCAAACAAAACAGCACTTAAGTGTCTGAAAGTGTCCATGTGAAAATCTAGTATAAATACCAAATAAAATAAATTATTTACTACCATAGCTATAAACCATAGCCTCTCTGGCAATATAATTAACCCATTGTTCACTAGTGGACTCTTCCATTGCTATATATTGGACAAGTCCATTTGTCATATAAGGGGTAGCAGGCCTATTTTTTCATTTTTATTCTATTTTTGATGGGAAATTCTATTTATAGCAAATAGTGCAGGCCCTGATCAGATGCCGCATTCTGCGGCATCTGATCTGGACCTGCACTGTTTGACAAGGTACCCGTTTAGAGGTTTCCCGCCTACAACGGGTTAAAGTAACCACCGTGGATATAAAACTTACAATAATGATTAGTTTGTGTAATTATTGTAATCTCAGCTAGAGAGGAATCGAATAAATCACCTGGTTAACTGCCCTTGTCAAGTACATGCTTATAATAAAGATGTTTACCCTGGGGTTACAGGGCTCAGGTCAGGTCTACTGGGCCATTAGGGGTCAGTGACACTTCAGTAGTCCAGTCACCTGTCTGACCACTTCATACTCCAGACATGCTGGTCAATGTGACATTGCTGAAAAATATAGTATGTTGAACGTCATGAAATCAAGCCTATTCAAATATAATGAAAATTTTACCACCAAAAATTTGAAGATTTTCAGAAAAAAAATCCGACATTTTTCATATTTCTGCTCAAAACATAGACGTGGGAACTTTTTAGAACCACCCCGGCCAGGCAGTTCTTACAAGCCCACAATACTATGTTTTTAAGCAGAAATAAGAAAAATAATGTTTACCCCTGTAAACCCCAGTTTTACAACATAAAGTTGAGGAGATTGAATCAAATAATCTTTTCTATGATCATTACCTCCCTAGTTGTCAGTTTCTGGCAAGAGAATGTGCACTGTGCTGGTTAACCGCTTCTTGCACACCAGACAAGGAAATCCGTGATTTTACCCTGGGATAGAAATTAATGTTCTGACCCTGGCGTTCCGACCCCCAATCGAATATAATCACGTGTTTGATAAATGCACTGGTTGATTGCAACCTCATGTGCGGCGTCGTCATGCGTGACGTCACTAAACATTCCTGTTGTGTCATCACAAAATGGCGGACATCGGTAACGGAAGTGACAGCAACATTAAAAATTCGCAATAGAAATGGAAGGTATGCAAGAAAAAGAATCCAAAATGGGTGTGAGGGGTGGATAAAAAAATCCGTCCCTCGGGATTACTGTCAGGCATCACTCGGCAAGCCTCGTGATGCCGGACAGTGTCCCTCGGGACGGATTTTCAATCCACCCCTCACACCAATATAAGATTCTTATATTACGTGCCTGGGATAAGTGTGATTAGGTAAATTTTAAGGCTCAATACGACCTAAACAGTGTTGACTGGGGTATTAAATCCAAACAAACAAACCTTGCAGGTGTACATTAACCCTTATCCTGCTGCGTAATTAAGTTAGCCACACCCATTTCTGACTTTGACAAATCAGATTACTTGATGTAATTTATAGCTGTAAATTCACAAACTGAATCTCAACCAGTGTAGATTCTGATCAGATGGCTTCTTCACTGTTTGCAAAGGAACAGCAGGATAAGGGTAACATACACTCCAGTTTTTCATGATGAAAGCCTATCTACAAAGACCACTCATGGGAAAGAAGAAATATGGTCTTTTTTCACAGAGGACCAGTTTTATACATAGGGTTATTTCATAGCATTTATAATTCCCACGCTTTTCGAAGAAAAAGTGGGGATATTGTAATTGTCTCCGTCGTACGTACGTCCGTACGGCCATCCGTCCATCTTACCGGACAACTCCTCCCACACTTTTACAGCTAGAAACTTAAAACTTTGGGAACTGATAGGTCTTTGGTCTGAGGAGTGCATGACACTTTCGGAATTTTGATCCTACCCCAAGGGGCCAGGCGAGGGGGTGGGGTGCCCCCGGGGGTAAAAAAATCAAAGTTTTCAGAACCTGGTCGTGTGACATATTAAATCGAACAGCATAATGAGTAGAATACATTATCAAAATTTGACCCCTATGGTCAGGTTTGAGGTCACCAGAGGCCAAAAACTTGGATTTTCACCCCCATAACCCCCTTTTTAACGATTACCGGATAACTCCTCCTACGCCGTTTCAGATAGAAACATGAAACTTTGGGAACTGATAGGTCTTTGGTCTGAGGAGTGCATGACACTTTCGGAATTTTGATCTTAAGATTGGGTGGGAGTTGCAATTGAGAACTTATATAGTGGGGTATCTTTAAAAAAGCGTGGGGATATGCGATGGCGTGCCATCGACTGCACGATTCTAGTTCACATATGTACTGGATCACACAAGTTGCATTTGATTAATTAACTGATTAAATCTTCTGAAGACAACATTATGCTCAGATTTTATTTATGTATCACACCAAATTTTAATTTGGCTCATTTAAAGAAATCCAAAATCAATTTATTGCCTAAGTTAAAACTTTGGCCAATGCTATTCAAAACAAAAGTGGACTTTGTTCAGGGTATTCAATGTAGAAGATCTTGAGTATGATGAACATGCAAATAATGTCTTAACAAAATCATTAATCAGTTTTATCATTATGGATATCTGTAAGATCTGTCAGGAGAGTGGGGTCACCTGACATAGTTTGGCCCCTTAAACAAGGAAAACAACTCTTGAACCCTATATTTTGCTTTTCCTGTATTTTTGGTATATACAAGGTCTACTCTTAAAAGGAAAGAATCTACTCCATTAGAGCAAATTCTTTCCTTTTAGGGTTGACCCCAAATGGGCCCTTATCCTACTGTTCATGACAATCCCTACTTTTGCAGACAATTTAGATTCTGATCAGATAGCTTCTGCCATCTGATCAGGGTCTACAATGTTTGCCAAGCAGTTTGTGAACTGAACCAAAACCACTTTATAACCCTATTAATGGGGTCCAAAGCAGAAACCATGTTAGTATATCCGAACAGAAATGTATAGATTATATACTTATGGTCATATTTCTATATAATGTTTGCATTTTAACCCTTGTCCTGCTGAATATTCATATATGCCACACCCACTACCGATTATCAACCAATCAGATTACTTGATGCAAATTATTACATCAAATTCACAACCTGAATGACAAACAATGTAGATCCTGATCAGATGGCTTCTTCAGAAGCCATCTGATCTGGATCTACATTGTTTCAAAGAAAAGGCATATCCGGGTTCAGCAGGACAAGGGTTAAGATCCATCTTGAAACTGTGTTATATCCAAAACCATGTTATAATGAACAGTGCTGTAATGAGGTTGTGGTGACTATCAAGTAATTTGATTGGTTGATAGCCAGAAATGGGCATGACGTAATTAATTTATGCAGCACGTTAAGGGTTAATGAGATTCTTAACCCTTATCTTGCTGTTCACGACAACCCCTATTTTTGGAAACAGTGTAGATCCAGATCAGATGGCTTCTGAAGAAGCCATCTGATCAGGATCTACTCTGTTTGACATTCAAGTTATGAATTTGTAGGAATAAATTACATCAAGCAATTTGATTGGTCGATAGACAGAAATGGGTGTGGCTTAAATGAATATTCAGCAAGATAAGGGTTAATAGGGGAGACATTCTTGAAAGAGTTGCCTCCCCAGATGGTGTGTCTCTTTGCCTTCCAATCATCAGTCCAACTCTTCAATACCAGTAGTTTTATCAGTATCAGATTGAGGATCAGTTAATGACCGTCCAAGTTAATGACTGTCCAAGCTTACCAATAAGTTGTTCCATCTGAAAATTGTAAAACCTGGAGTGGAGAATGGCTAGTATGACTTTGTCTTGAATGTAAGAGCCAGAATCATCTGAAAAAATAAAATTTCTCTGTAACATAGTTTTAGAAGTTTATTCATTATGTGAATAGAAAATTCTGAAAAAAAATTTACCGTATTCGCTCTAATTACCGCACCATGCGCTTAGTTTTTTCAAAATCGTGTCAACAAATCACGGCGAAAAATCTACCTAATTAGCGCACACTCAATGCGAAAACACTAGCTTCCGAGATGATGCATACTGATATTTAATGGGATGGAAAAGGATACTAAAGCATTGCCTTCACTGTTGAAGAAATAACGTTAGATTTTTTTTTATATATTTACTGTGGGAGTGTCTAGGGGAGGTTACTGTAAAGTGTACGCTTATGTATTTCCTTTTCAAAAATAGCTTTGGTGTGCGCTTATAGGAGCATGTGCGGTAATTAGGGCGAATACGGTAGACTGACATGCTGGTAGCTCCTGAAGGGACCAGTGCCAATGATATCTTTTAAGGGACATTTTTTCTTATTTCTTGTGGCAAACATGTATGTATGTTGTATGCTAGAATCATTTCAATGAAGTGATTGTAACTAGTACACACCACATATGTTTTATGGAGAATGTTTTTATGGAAAAATAAGGAAAAACTTATTCCAAAATTTTCCTAATTACACCTTATCTGGGGCTATCAGAAAAGATATTTATCATATGACGTCGCGTCTGAGAGTGTAATAACGCCATGTAATACTTTCGATAATCCACTAGTGGATTAAATATGCAAATTAGCTAGATATGTCCCGTAACGTTACATGTACTGCTTCCTTAACGACGTCGCGTTTACTAATGGCGGAAAATTGACATTTTTGTAAACAGTCGTGAATAAAATGCGTTTTAAATGTCATATGATAAATAGAATCTTGCATTCGTGCTCATGTATTATTGAATTTATTAAACTCGTTGAGGAAAAGGGATAAAATGCTCGGCAAAGCCTCGCATTTTATCCGTTTTCCTCAACTCGTTTAATAAATTCAATAATACATGAAGACTCATGTAAGATCCTCTATGTAACAGTACAAGAAGAAAACAAGATGTGTTTGTGAAACACTGATGTCTCCAGACAGTGCATGTGAAATATTAAAGCCCTATCACTAATCAAGGTCAAGGTCACTAGATAAAAAATTATGGTACCACTGGAAAGGTCTTGTGACAAGGAATGCACATGTGAAATATCAAAGCCCTATCACTTGCCATTCAAAAGTCATGCCCAATGTTAAAGTTTTTGCGGACAGACAGACCAAAAACTATATGCCCCCAATCTTTGATTCCAGGAGCTCGATTCCGGGGGCATAATAATAATAATAATAATAATAATTTTATTAATAGAGGCAGCTAAATGCAGCACTTGTCAATAACTGAGTTAAGCAGAATCTCCAGACCGCTGGGTCTTAAATGTATAGTCTTCAAGAAAGAAAAATAAACTCCATGGCTCCACCAAAGAAACAGAATTACTTGTTTTATAACAGGAAATGAAACTAAAGAGCCCATTCTTGGGGTAAAGTTCATATTTTACAACCTGTTTGTCTCACACTTCAGCAAATGTTACAGTAGCTAATAGAGGGCAGGTGGGAGGGTCATCTTACACAAGGACAATTAATTGTCACTTTAGACCAGGACAATAAATTGTAACTGGACAGTGAATCTCATTGTTATGACGGTAAATTGACTGGTGCAATACCTAGCCTTCATACTGACCAAGCTTTTAAAAGCCTGAAAGGCCCGATTTTGCAGCCTTAACCCTCATCCTGCTGTACCAGACAACCATTACCTTTGCAAACAGTGTAGATCCAGATCAGATGGCTTCGGAAAAAGCCATCTGATCAGGATCTACATTGTTTGTATTGCAGTTTGTGACTTGAATACATTACATGTATATCTAAGTAATAATTTGATTGGTGAATATGCAGAAATGGGTGTAGCAAAATAATTTTATTCAGAGGATAAGTGTTCAATAGTCACTTTAAACAGAATATAGGAGGAAAAAATCAAAATCTAAAAAGCCTGAAATCAAGAAAAAATCACGAAACAATCAAGCCCTAAAAGCCTGAAATCCTGTATATGCCTGAAAAATATGAGGCCTGTTAAATTATACCAGAAACGATGAAACAATATCAAAAGTACCCCTATTTCAAACCTAGTATCCTCATACCCCCAGCCACAAGGTAACAAAATGGTTCTACAAGCAGGTAAGATTTCATGCCCAAGTTAAATGATTTTGAAATTTGCCTATTTATAAATCTTAAAAAGCCAACAATTGTTAATTCAACATTTTATGAGAAAACTAGATACATGTAGTATGCACCCCCCCCCCCCCCCCACACACACACACAAAAAAAAAAAAAAAAACAATTGTACTCTCCAGGTTTTTAGTTCTGTACATGTATTGTAGTTCCTGCTTCCAAAGGATTACTTTTTCAAGAACTTTGCACTAAACCATAACCCTAACCCTGAACTTTGAACTAAACCCTAACCTTAACACTTATCCCGTTGTATAATTAATGTAGCCATACCCATTTCTGACTTTGAACCAATCAGATTACTTCATTAATTTAATCCTGCAAATTCTCAAACTGAATATCAAACAGTGTAGATCCTGATCAGATGGCTTCTTCAGAAGCCATCTGATCTGGATCTGCACTGTTTGCAAAGATAGGGGTTGTCATGAACAGCAGTATAAGGGTTAACCCTTATTTTTGGGGTTATGGACTTCTGGGTCCAACTGTTCAAAACTAATGATAATGTAAGTTAATGCATCGTTAAAACTGATGATTCAATATGATAAATATACAGTCAAACCTGTTATAGTGGCTACCTTAGTAGCCTCCATGGTGCAGTGGTTATGCTACTTGCCTTGTAAACCAGGGATCGCAGGATCGACACTGGGCTTCTCCAGACTTTCAGATGAGTCTTTAAACTGAGGTCCCGTCTCCGTATGACCTTAGCTGTTGGTGAGACGTAAAACTCAAATACACACTCACTCATAGTGGCAACCTCTTTTAAGCAAGCAACCTGTCTTAAACAAGCATGCATTTAGTTCCTGAAAAGGGCAAATGCATTAAAATTCACCTGTATTAAACAAGCACCTGTCTTAAACAAGCACATCTTGATTATCCCTTAGGTGCTTGCTTAATACATGTTGGACTGTACTAATATTTTTGCTGGAAAAAATGTGAGTGGCTTTTGCATTTGCAAAAGCCACTCACATTTTTTTTCCAGCAAAAATACTTGAGGATTAGATTTTGTACTTGCTGGAAAAGTTAACTGTTTCACAGCTAATGAGCTAGTTAAGCTAAGGATACTTTGCCCAACTCAGCCCTGTTGGATGAGATGCACTTGTTCTACATTTTAAAGTGAAAATAATGATCAGCGACTAAAATATACTGACATTAGGAAAGATGCATGCTGCAAAACAGAACTGCAGTATTGCAAAAAACTGTTGCAAAAATCCAAAATAGTTTGACACCTTGAGGACTTGCTGTAATTCTATTAAAATTTTAATAAATTTATTTCAATAGCCAGCAAGGAGTCCAAAAGGTGCAGAAGGAATGCTAAACAGTGTAGACCCTGATCAAGTCTGATCTGGGTCTGCATTGTTTGGTTAGGCCTGTCTGTCCCAATACTTAAGATCATTATGGTATTTTAACCCTTCTCTTGCTGAATATTCATTTTAGCCACACCCATCTCTGACTTTGAACCAATCAGATTACTTGATGTAATTTATTCCTACAAATTCATAAACTGAATGTCAAACAGTGTAGATCCTGATCAGATGGCTTCTTCAGAAGCCATCTGATCTGGATCTACACTGTTTCAAAAGATATGCATTGTCGTTAACAGCATGATAAGAGTTAACATAGATATCTCTCTCACCTATAGTTCATATATGTCAAGGTAAATTTGGCACATTCCTGGTTTGGAGTTGAACAGCCTGTTCAGGAGTATTAGGTCATATCAGCCTGGTCAACAGTATAAGGTCATATTGAGCTAACCAAACTATTACTGGGCAGGTGTAATCCTGCCAGGCAGTTAACCAGTACAGTGCACAATCTTTCACCAGTAACTGGCCATTGCCCTTCTTGAATCACTATTCATATTTTCTAACATCAAAATATCAATATTCTTCATAGCAGATTTTAATAGTAATCAGAATTTTGACCAATAAGGTCACTAATATTGGACATTCAGACAAAGAATATTTTGATTCAAAATCTGAAATGAGTAAAATGTATACATGTCAAAAACCTGTAATATATAGTTTGAATGGACAAAAATAGATTAACAAGCTTTCTCAATATTAATTACCTCAGTCGACTCATAAGAAAAAAAAAAGGCCCTTTTTTGGTAAATTGTTGGTCAATCAACCCAAAGTTAGTAAGCACAGTAGCACTTCAGTGCTGATGTCCATGTGACTATCACTTATTTGTGGAAAATCCAGGTAACGGTTATTTATAGAAAACAGCCATGTTATTCTTGTCAAATTGTTATGTCAGAGTGCTGTGTCTTTGTATAAGAAAGCTTATTGTAAAACACTGACTGGGGGCATATGCTGGGACTCTGGAGAACATCTTTGGGACAGTTTAACACATTTTGTAGTGAAAACCCCAAAAAGGGTACCCTGGCAAACAGTGCAGGCCCAGATCAGACGCAGCAAAATGCGGCGTCTGATCTGGGCCGCCACTATTTGCAAAAAGTTCAGCCATTTTCCAAATCAATTTTGATGAAAACGCAGCCTGACACCCCTAACTTTTGAAATGGACTTCTGCTATATATATGGAGGAAGATTCTATTTGGTATAAAAAGGGTTAAAAGTGGTCTAAAAGACACCAAGAAAGAACAAGAATTTCACTGAATTCCTGTTGGGGCGAAATCTTCACAAAGTTAGTAAGCCATGAAATGTATTACATTGTCAAACATTGATGCTGGCATTAAAAAAAAAGTTGGCATTCCTAGAAAGATGCATTAATGAAGCTCTTATAATTCTTGCAAAATGGACTTGAACGTTAGCATGAAAGATAGGGTTGATGCAGTTGATCACGAAGTCAGTGAAATACAAGAAAGCAGTCTGAAGGACAGCCAAATCTCCCGCCACACTTTGTATCAAGGCTCAACCTTGTGACCTTCACCTATGACCTTGACCTTTTGTTGGCATGGTTTATTTATGGTCCTGCACATCAGCTCACTGTGGGGTATATTTCACAAAAGTTTAATGAAAATCATTCCAGGGGTAAAGATCTGGAACGGACACCAAATTCAAAGTTTCAAACTCATGACCTTCAACTGTGACCTTGACCTTAAGTCGGCATGGTTCATTTATGGGTTCTGCACACCAGCTCACTGAGACGAATAATTGACCAAAGTTTAATGAAAATCTATCAAAGGGTTCAGGAGATATGGAGCGGACAAGAAAGTGTTACAGACAGACAGATGGATGAATGGACTGACAGATGGATGGACGGACATGGGTTCTGCACACCAGCTCACTGAGAAGAATATTTGACCAAAGTTTAATTAAAATCCTTCCAAGGGTAAAGGAGATATGGAACGGACACAAAATTCCAAGTTTCAAACTCGTGACCTTCAACCGTGACCTTGACCTTCAGTCGGCATGGTTCATTTTTGGGTTCTGCACACCAGCTCACCGAGATGAATAATTGACCAAAGTTTAACGGAAATCTATCAAAGGGTTCAGGAGATATGGAGCGGACAAGAAAGAGTTACTGACAGACGGACGGACGGATTGACAGACGTACGGAAGGACATTGGTTCTGCACATTAGCTCACTGAGAAGATTATTTGACCAAAGTTTAATGAAAATCCTTCCAAAGGTAAAGGAGATATGGAATGGACACAAAATTCAAAGTTTCAAACTCGTGACCTTCAACCGTGACCTTGACTTTAAGTCGGCATGGTTCATTTATGGGTTCTGCACACCAGATCACTGAGACGAATAATTGAGCAAAGTTTAATGAAAATCTATCTCAAGGTTCAGGAGATATGGAGCTGACAAGAAAGTGTTATGGACAGACGGATGGACGCTCCGCTTCGCAGCAGGGGATTAATAAAATGTAGGTAGAGGTCAAATATGAATGCTTGCATTAAAGTTGCCACCCCTATTTGCAAGTTTGTACCAAGTATCATTATTTGCTTGTTTCATTTGAGGTTTAACATTCCCGTCAACATTGTTAAGGTCATTTTGGAGACATTGCTTCCAATTTTGTGGGATGTTTTGTAACACAGAAATGGTTCTTGTATGTATTGTTTTCTTAGATCAGAAAGTTACCTATATCATATAGGTAGGGCCAGACAAGACTACAAACCCTGATACATTTTCACAGTAGATGTAAAATACGCAGAATTAACAAGGAAGAATCACTTAGGACACGGATATAATAGACCTTAATTTTCACAAATACTTATATTAATGACTGTCAAGCGGACATGGTCATAGTCAGCATTAATTGCCGTCTTGTGACTTCTTAAGTTCTCAAGCATGTATGTGTCATTTCCGATGATCAGTTATGAAACTGATTCTTCGGGGTGCGCTAATCTGTATATAAACTGGGTTTGTTTTCTAGTCGGCAGTCAGTATTTCACTCAGCTACAGGAGCAGAAATAAAGCAATCTGAACATCATCCGTGGGTTCTTGTTTCCTTGACTGTGTGACATTTTACCCTACACTGAGATGAAATGACATCTCAAGTCCTGCCACCCAATGAAACCAATAGGGTTTATAAGCATGGACTGTCCAACTCGCAACGCTTTACCTGGGCAGGCTTAGATCCTCTAAGCGGTTTACCAGTACTCGTATGCAGGTCAGTTTAAGCTCTGCGTAGAAGCATCATGCAGCCCATCTATTTCTTCAAGCTCTGATGGGCAGGGGACAGCCAAGTATCATTAATGAAGCTATTACAGCTAATGAGAAATGGGCATGACCATAAGTGTGCAAACTAGGGTTGATGCAATTGTTCACGGTCATGGAACGATAAAATATAGGTCAAGGTCAAATATGGATGCTTGAATTTAAGCTGCCATCCCTAGATGCAAATTTGTACCAGGTATCATACAGTTACTGAGAAACAGACTTGACCAATAGGGTGAAGGTTAGGGTTGTCACAAATAATGATGGCTTGACCAATGAACAGATGGAAAACTGGACTCCTACATCATGTTATGCTTAACCCCTATCCTGCTGTTCACGACAACCCCTATCTTTGCAAACAGTGTAGATCCAGATCAAATGGCTTCTGAAGAAGCCTTATGTTGCTGTTCACGACAACCCCTATCTTTGCAAACAGTGTAGATCCAGATCAGATGGCTTCTGAAGAAGTCTTATGTTGCTGTTCACGACAACCCCTATCTTTGCAAACAGTGTAGATCCAGATCAGATGGCTTCTGAAGAAGCCTTATGTTGCTGTTCACGACAACCCCTATCTTTGCAAACAGTGTAGATCTAGATCAGATGGCTTCTGAAGAAGTCTTATCTTGCTGTTCACAACAACCCCTATCTTTGCAAACAGTGTAGATCCAGATCAGATGGCTTCTGAAGAAGCCTTATGTTCCTGTTCACGACAACCCCTATCTTTGCAAACAGTGTAGATCCAGATCAGATGGCTTCTGAAGAAGCCTTATCTTGTTGTTCATGACAACCCCTATCTTTGCAAACAGTGTAGATCCAGATCAGATGGCTTCTGAAGAAGTCTTATCTTGCTGTTCACGACAACCCCTATCTTTGCAAACAGTGTAGATCCAGATCAAATGGCTTCTGAAGAAGCCTTATGTTGCTGTTCACGACAACCCCTATCTTTGCAACAGTGTAGATCAAGATCAGATGGCTTCTTCAGAAGCCATCTGATCAGGATCTACACTGTTTGACATTCAATTTATGAATTTGTAGGGATAAATTACATCAAGTAATTTGATTGGTTGATAGACAGAAATGGGTGTGGCTTAAATGAATATTCAGCAAGAGAAGGGTTAAAACAAGCACAACAAAAGCTTAACCCTTTTATGTACATGTTCAATAGAAGAATCACCCTTAATTTGTTTTCACCAAGAAAACAGGTCTATGTAAGTTTGACCCCATTAAACCCCATTTTTTATATATTGTAAAACTGGGGTTTACAGGGCTATATATTATTTTTCTTAGTTCTGCTCAAATACATAGATTGTGGGTACTTGTTAGAACCGCCTCATTGAGGCGGTTCTAATGAGTATCCATAATCTATGCTTTGAGAAGAAAAAAATCTCAAAATTTTCATTTTTGGTGGTAAAATTGTCAATATATTTAAATCGGCGGGTTTTCGTAATGTGGTCTTAAAAGCAGAATTTTACTGTATTAGATTTATTGATCGTGGGAAATGCTTCTATCAATTATCATATCAATTTAAGCAGAGATCACTGTATATTCACCTGCAGTAGACCTTGATTCACACCTTTTGTTTCAAGGAGGAGGTTATTATCGATGTATCCACCGTCTGTCAGCACGGCACCCATCTTGTTTTGTCCTGAAAATAATCTCACCCTCTCTGGTTACTACTGGATGACAATCTCTGGAGATAAGATCTTGATATTCTATGATTACCTGTAATAACATGTACCTATTAACAAATAGTTGTGTACATTATAAAAAGAATATTGAAATATAACGCTGAATCGTATCAATAAATTAGACAGTCATTCAACCTTATTTAACACTTATTGTTTTAAATATAACATTGTCATACAGGATTTCAACATTGGTGGCTTGGTAAGCACAAGACGGTAGTGGGACGGTAGTGGGTTCAATTCTCACTGGGTCGATTCCTTAGCCTTTATCCTGCTGAATAAATTAATTTAGCCACACCCATCTCTGACCATCCACCAATCCAATTACTTGATATAATACATAAGTTCAATTCATAAACTGCATAACAAGCAGGGCAGATCCTCATCAGATGGCTTCTCCAGAATCCATCTCTGTATCTACACTGTTTGCAAGGGTTGTTGTGTTTAGCAGGTTAAGTGTTAGAGGAGATTGACCGTGAAATTTTCTGTCATTCTGTTTCAAGGTGTCCTGTACTGGATAACTACAGTCAAACCTGTCATAGTGGCCACCTCTACTAAGCAAGTAACCTGTCTTAAGCAAGCATGCATTTGGTTCCCAACAAGGCAAATGCATTAAAATGCACCTGTATTAAGCAAGCACATTTTGATTATCCTTTAGGTGTTTGCTTAACACAGGTTGGGCCATCCTTAAAAAATTCTCGGTTTGCTGTGCTCCTACCTACCCACACAGATTGCCCCTACCCAAAAAATTTATTTACCATTCTGAGGAAAAGATTTTTTTTTTTTTAAATCCTGATTAAACTCAAATTTAACAAATTAAGCCAAATTTCAAGAAGATGACATTCTTGTTTTTTTGCTGTTTTATTTTTTTCAGAGAAAATCAGGCTTGACATTTCATTTGAATGGTCTGCCTAGCAGACCATTTAGATGAAATTTCAAGCCTGATTTTCTTTGAAAAATCAGAAAATAAGTATTTGAAATGATGTTTCCGGTTGTGGTATGGTGCTTTAAGGGTCAAATATCTTTTCAGATCTAAAAAAAGAAAAAAAAAAAGACCTACCTTCCTACCCACCTCACATATGATGGGTAAGAGCACAGCAAACAATTTTTTTTTAAGGATGGCCTTGGACTGTACTTAAAATAGAAGCAGATAAGCTACACACCTCACACCATAGATTCCAGGCTTTTCCAGACTTTCTGATGAGTCTTTTATACTGAGGCACTGTTTTCCTATGACCTTAGTTATTGCCAACTTGTTGGTGGGACGTAAAACTCAAACACACACATACATGTACAAGTGTAATGACCAGCTGAAAAAAGTAAACTACTGGCTTGATACGACCTTAATAGTGTTGAATGGGCAACAACCAACCAATTTCAATAAACCAAGAACAAGTATCTATCTACAGTAGAATATCGATGGCACGAACACCGATGGCTCGTTTATCATGGCTGAGTCGAACCTGTTTCTATCTACAGTAGAACTTTATCTATCTACAGAAGAACTTTATCTATCTACAGCAGAACTTTATCTATCTACAGTAGAACTTTATCTATCTACAGTAGAACTTTGATGGATCAACAGGGTCCAAATTTAACTTGTTCTGCATGACCAAGGGTATGTCGATTTTGATAAATTTCATAATTATGGACTAGACAAAAATTTCAATTGTACTCCAAAATTTTTACTCGCCATGACAAGCGGACGAGTGGAATTTTCCAGCCCTGCTCGAAAACCCATAGCTCGTTTACTATGGCTGAGTCGAACCTGTTCCTGATTGCCTAGGGAATTTCTCTACTTAAGAAATAGTGAGTGAAAATTTAGGATACTTCCATGCTTTATCTTGCAAATGTATGCTGTGTGTACTCATTAGAATCACCTGAGTCTAATGAGTACACACAGCAGACATTTATATGGAACAGCGAAAAGAAGTCCAGAATTATCCCCGCCATGCCTCCTGGAAGTAGCCATCAGTGGCTCGAACAACCCGTGTCTCAATCACACATTTTTGAAAGTTCAGCTGTAATTTAGGGCTTCATGCTCCCAATAAGCTAATTAGCTAAGATAATATTGTAACACAAAATGTTACCTTTAACCCTTGACCTGCTGAATATTTATACATGCCACACCCACTACTGATTATCAACCAATCAGATTACTTGATGCAAATTATTGCAACAAATTCGTGAGCTGAATGACAGACAATGAAGATCCTGATCAGATGGCTTCTTCAGAAGCCATCTGATCTGGATCTTCATTGTTTGAAAGATAAGACATATCCGGGCTCAGCCGGACAAGGGTTAATATTGTTACACAAAATGTTACATTAAGCAACACAGGAAAAGGTACATCAGATATTTTACCAGTCTTTGTTCTACTTAAAGATTCAAACGATGATAAAATAAGCTGAATTCTCTAATTGATACAAACTTAAAACAAAAAATATCTTAACATCACAGCTTACAACAACTCAAACAACAGCATTAAAATACCTTTGACAGAAAAGATTTAATCAAGAAAAACATCATATTTCAAGATTTCAGTTCAGATAACTCTCTTTTGTTAACTTTTGTTTCTATTTTTGTACTTTAGATGTCTGTGAAACACTAGCTGCTCCCAAACTAGCCTGTATCATGGACCCAATCCAATATAATTATACAGACTACCGTATTCCTCCCATTTAGCACCCCTGCTCCTAGAAGTGCCACCTCACTGCTTTTCCAAGAACAAAATAATAGGCACCCCTTCTGCTGTCAAAGTAAAGATTTCAGCCTTTCTGCTGTAAATCATATCATGCAAGGTATTTCTAAACCCCCTGGAATCACAGAGTCTGTGTTGACCACTTGGTACTTTACATGTCATGATCTCACCATATTCTAAAGGAAAACCACCATGTGTAATGGGTTTTAATAATTTTGTTCTGGTCAGATTTTCTTCTCTAGTAAGCGATCCATTTTACCAATTTTGTGGAGTCTGATCTGGGCCTGCACTGTTTGCCCGGGTACCCGTTTTGGGGTTTCTGGTACTTAATGGGTTAAATGTTCATTTTCAATACTGACTCAAAGTGATTAAAACATTTCGCTGATGTATTATGATTAAAATTAAACTGAAATTGACTTAAAGTCCCTATTTTTGATGAATTTATGCCAAATGTGCAGACAATGGTTATAATAGTCTTCTGGGTTTCTCATTTACAAAATCTATTTAACTTTTCATTAAAATTATGCTGACTGCCCCCACCCATCGGGGCTTGAAGAAATAGATGGGCTGTATGATGCTTCCACGCAGAGCTGAAACCGACCCAAACACGAGTACTGGTGATCCGCTTAGAGGATCTAAGCCTGTCCAGGCAAAGGGGTGCGAGTAGGACCGTCCATGCTTATAAATCCAATTGGTTTCATTGGGCGACAGGGCATGAGATGCCATTTCATCTCAATGTCGGGTAAAAGTCCCACAAAATTGGAAGCAACGTCTCCAAAATGACCTATACATACAGTGTTAACTGGGATGTTAAACCTCAGATCAAACAAACTTTATGACCTCTGGTGACCCCTAGACATGCCCCCCCCCCCACCCCGGGGTGAACATTTGTACCACTGTATTCCACTCATTACCTTCTATTTTAAATGCAACATGACAATGTTTGTGCCAAAAAAGAATTTTGCTCACTGAGACTCACCTCCCCCTGGCCCCAGGGGGTCATAACAGAATTCCAAATACATTCCATAGAGCTTTTAACCCTTATCTTGCTGTTCACGACAACCCCTATCTTTGCAAACAGTGTAGATCCAGATCAGATGGCTTCTGAAGAAGCCATCTGATCAGGATCTACACTGTTTGACACTCAGTTTATGAATTTATAGCAATAAATTACATCAAGTAATCTGATTGGTTCAAAGTCAGAGATGGGTGTGGCTAAAATGAATATTCAGCAAGAGAAGGGTTAACTGTGACAGTTTCAAGATTCTAGCTAAAAAAGCCTAAGAGGAGTTGTGTGACAATCGAAAAAAAAGGACCCCAAATCCTTCTTTTTGACCTCTGGTGATGTCCAGACATGCCACAGGGCAAAATGTTTGCACCACTGTATTCTACTCTTCACTACCTTCGATGTTTGATTTGATATGCAAGGAGCCTGACAGCTCAGTGGTTAGTGCACTTGCCTCTGATGCTAGAGGTCCTGGGTTTGATCCCCGGCAGCAGCAATAAAATTTCGGTGTCCGAACACGCTTCATTGGCATCATTTGCAGGGATGAATGTCATAAAGTGCACGTCCTTCAGATTGGGACGTTAACCCCTGTGCAGGTTTAAGAACCCTTCCGTAATTACATGATTACTGTGTAGGCTTTCATCCTGCAAACCCTGAGTGTATGTAATGTACACCTGCGAGTAATGTCAAATGTGACCTATCACAGTACCATTAGAAAGAAAGATGACTATGTTTGTACAAATAAAATTTTGACCCCTCGGGCAGTGTTGGGCCCCACCCCCTACCTATGGTTCTCATCTACAGGGCTTTTTCCTGTGAAGTTTTGAGATTCTGGGTTAAATGATCTAGGAGCAATGGTCGGACATTACATACCAACGTACAGAGGGATGGACGATATCTGGACGGATGGATGGTGGGTAATACAATATCCCGGGATTTTTATTATACCCGCTTTTTCGTGGGAAAATCGGGTATATTGTTTTTGTACCAGATTTGAGTGGTCGTCAGTCTGTCTGTCCGTCGGCCTGTCTGTCCGTCTGTCACCTTTCTTGTAAATGGATCTCCTCTGCAACCACTGAAGCTACACTTTTGAAACTTTGCATGTGGATAGTACATGGTATGTAGATGGCAGTGGCCTACTTTTTGTGACCTTGACCCCAACATGGCCCCAAGGTCAAAGGTCAGAAAGTAGAAAAATAGAAAAAACGGGTATTTGTGATGGTATACCATCGACTGCGCGATCTAGTTAACAAATAAGACAATGCAAAAGAATGATCACCAGTAAAACTACTGGGGGGCTTCAACTCCTTAGTTTATGAAATTTCAACCCTCACCCTCAGTTTCAGTCAGTATTAAACATAATACTAACAAGAGCAAGTCAATGGCCTGCCATCGCATATCCCTGCGTTGTGAAAAACATGTCACAATAAAAGGAGCCAAAATGCTCCTTTTTGAACTCTGGTGACCCCAAGACATGCCTCCTGGGCAAATATTTTGCACCAATGTATTCCACTCTTCATTACCTTCAATTTGATATGGAAGCCCCCGCTCATAGGGGCTTGAAGAAATATATTGGCTGCATGATGCTTCCACGCAGAGCTGAATCCGGCCCGCACACTAGTACTGGTAAACCGCTTAGAGGATCAAAGCCTGTCCAGGATACGCGGTGCGAGGCGGACCGTCCATCCTAATAAACCCTATTGGTTTCATTGGGCGACAGGGCTTGAGATGTCATTTCATCTCAATGTCGGGTAAAAGTCCTACAAAATTGGAAGCAACGTCTCCAAAATGACCTTTACAGTGTTGACGGGGACGTTAAACCTCAAATCAAACAAACATCAATTTGATATCAAAATGACCTAGTACCGGGTATGTTTCTACAAATAGATTTTTGACCCCTTGGGCGGGGGATGAGGCCCCTACCATAGGGGGAGTCACTACAGCATTCTGAATATGTTCCACAAGTCCTCTTCCTTAGGGCAAATACTAGTGACAGTTTCAAGATTCTAGCTCAAAAAGCTAGCCTAGGAGTTGTGTGATAATCTAATCGAAAAAAGGACCTAAAATCCTACTTTGTTACCTCTGGTGACCCCTAGAGATGCCCCCCGAGGCAAAATGTTTGCACCACTGTATTCTACTCATCATTAGCTTCGATTTGATACGTATCCTGACTATGTTTGAACAACCCCCTCAGGCAGTCTTGGGGTTTAGACTCTGCATGTGTTCCTGTAGTCCTCAGCCACAGGGCTTTTACCTGTGAAAGTTTCACGATTCTAGATTAAATGGTATAGGAGAAATGGTGGCACATTACAGTCAGATGGACGGACAGATGTGGGGGGTAATACAATATCCCAGCTTTTTCTTCGAAAGCACAAGGATAATAACAAATTGATCCTTATGGAGGCTGTCTAGCTCAAAATAAAATACATAGTAAAAATAAATACATAGTAAAATGAACAAGTATAGATTAATTCTGTCATTGACCCTTATCTTGTTGAATATTCATTTAAGCCACACCCATTTCTGTCTATCAACCAATCAAATTACTTGATGTAATTTATTGCTATAAAGTCATAAACTGAATGCCAAACAGTGTAGATCCTGATCAGATGGCTTCTTCAGAAGCCATCTGATCTGGATCTACACTGTTTGCAAAGATAGGGGTTGTCGTGAACAGCAGGATAAGACTTCTTCAGAAGCCATCTGATCTGGATCTACACTGTTTGCAAAGATAGGGGTTGTCCTGAACAGCAGGATAAGAGTTAAGCATGCAGGGTTGAGGACTCAACAACAATCGGGAATCAAAGCAGAAGAAAACCACAAGCTAGATCACTGAGGGTCAAACCCAGGCTATATCAGGCTCCAACCCTCTTGCATTCAAAAGATTTAGGATGGGACCATCAAAAAGTCTGAAGTCCAGCCCACTGCCGTGCAAGAAATGGGCAAAATTAGTTAATTTGGTGTGGTTGGCCATGTGACTCAATTATGGAAGGTTAGAAACTGGCATGGTATGCGGGATATAACTCTTTACAGTTTAACTTGGTTTTATATTATTGCTTCTTTAACCTTTCCACTGTTTAGCAATTATGTGATTGAAAATTTCTTAAATTTTACCTAACAGCTTACAAATTTATTGTTTTTAGTGATTTCATTTCTTGTAGGCACGTCTTCTTTTTCAGTTGTACATGTGATCATAACTGAAGGCTGTGATTGTCTTTTTAATGCTTTTTGTATTTTTTTAATTTTGTATAAACACGTAGAATCTATGTGCTATTTGCCCCCGCCCATGGGGCTTGAAGAAATAGATGGGCTTCAGAATCTATGTGCTATTTGTCCCCGCCCATGGGGCTTGAAGAAATAGATGGGCTTCATGAAACCAATTGCACAACTGGTAAACTGCTTAGATGATCTAAGCCTGCCCAGGCACAGCGGTGCAAGTTGGAAGTCCATGCTTATAAACCCTATCAGTTTCATTGGGCGACGGGGCTTGAGATGTCATTTCATCTCACTGACAGGTAAAAGTCCCACAAAATTGGAAACATCTCCAAAATGACCTATACAGTGTTGAGAGGGACGTTAAACCTCAAATCAAATGCTATCTGTTCCTTTGTTTGTTGCTATAAACAGTTAAAAGCCCTATCACAATAGTTGACACTATTATCCTTTGCAAACACGGTAGACCCAGATCCTGCAGAAGCAGAAGTGTATGTCAAAGCAGAAGTGAAGATAATGATTAGGAATCGAGAGACACCAAAGCATAAAATAAGCCTAGCTCAACTTTTTGGCCATCTTGGTCAAAAGCCCCGTCCTCACCAGGCATGTAACATGTCTATCTATCTATCTATATCTATCCATCTTCTTGGATCCTGGTGTATGAATGTCATTTGACGTGTCACCAGTATTGGCAGTAACAATTCTGATTGAGTCGGTCATATTGACTTGTACTCATGAGAGTTCTGCGTTCCAGACATTCATGTTTTACATTTATATGCTGATATTTATGTTTTTGTTATTCTTCGGAACGCGATGTCGCATGCACATCTATAAAAACACAAATCTATAAATGAGTGCATGCGTACGTCGACTTGTTGGACCAATTGGCTTGTATCTTGGTGCAATACATGCGGAAATCACCCGCCTTCTTGTTCTTGTGGTACGTATTCTCCCTCTTTCTGTCAGAGGCACACGCTGGTAGCGTTGCTATCTTCTTTACAAATGTACAACTGTTTTTGTAAAATTTAAAAGTTCCATGCACACAGACATAAAAGTTCCTTTATAAAATACTGGATATTTACATTAGTGGAGGTCCGTGTGCGGCCATTACTCCAGTTGTTTAAGTATATAGAGTCTTTTGACGTGTATGTTGAAAAAGAATGTTCTGGAGATCTCTTCTACCATGGCACTGATACCGTCTCGTACCTCAGGAACCACCCGAGCAACACAAGTAGGGTCGATGATTATTTTAAGGAAAAAATCCCAGTTATCAACATTTATAATTGCCTCTGTGATCACTGATAACGTCTCTGAGCTTGGTTAAAGTAGATGCCCGGATACTATGGAATGCCGGACACCGAGTCACAGTATGACGAATGTCTTCCACGTCAAGCTGGCACAAGCGACATGTTGCATCGACAGTCTTGTTACTGAACACATGCTTACTAGACAGAAGCATGTACACGCCCGTTAGGAAACGCACCTTGATGACTGCTTTTCTGACATCAGCTACTGACTCGAGATTCTGCCAGACTCGATGAGTAGACCCCGCACTCAGTTGACATACAGACAGATACTTCAAGGTTTTCTTCGCTTTAATGTCGTTGACATACACCCGGGTCCAGTAACCTGATACGGCTTTTTTGCACATCGCCTTCCATTGTAGTTTGCCGATATCCGAAGTGTACAGTGCATTCAACGTAGGTAGGTTATATTTTGAGAGAACTTGGGCAATAGCGTAAAAGAAACTGTACACGTTGTCAAAGCTGCATGCCAGCTGGCGTTGTACTAAATCTTGGAGACATTTATTATCGCTGGTGATGACTGAGTGTAGCAAACTAAGTTGTTTCTTATGGATCTCAGCTTCAATGGGGAGCGCTCCCAGTAACATGAACACTGCTGATGTAGCTGTACGTTGTGGTAGCGCCTGTAGTTGTCGTAGAGTACGGAGATGATACTTTTCCAGTTGTTGTAATTGCGTTTTATTCAAGTGGATGGCTTCAAGCCCATATAACATTCTCGGAAGAACATATGCTTTATATATGATATATGCAACTTTTGGGCTTAACCCATTAGTTCCGTGTAAACCGGTATTCATTAACAGATATGCTGTTCGGCGAGCCAAGCAGATCCTTTCATTGACATTCTTTTCCGATTCCTTTTTTCCTAGTCTCTTAAGGCCTAAGTGTGTAGAACTAGAGGTAAGTGCTAATTCATTGTCCCCTAAAGACCATACATCTTTCTCATCAGCTTTATCATCTGTGAGTGAAGTAACTTCCGTTTTCGTTGGGTGTATTTGGTATCTGTTACAAGACGAGTAATCGCCGGCTTCACCAAACATTAGCTGAAGCTCCTCTCTAAACTTTGTGAGGAATGTAACGTCGTCTGCGACTGTCAGACTACCAAGGTATACTGTTCCCAGACGATAACCAAGCCTTTTACTCTTCAATAATTCAAGCAGAGGATCGACGTAGACTTTGTACAAATGTGTGGAGAGCACTCCACCTTGCCTAACCCCCTGGTTTATGGGGAAGGCATCACTACAGTCACCTAACCATTTTACTTTTGAGGAAATATCCGTGTATAAGTCTTTGATAATAAGCCAAATGTCTTTACAGATTCCCTTATCGATAAGTTTGTCAAGTAAAATTACATGATGCACAATGTCAAATGCCTTGACGCTGTCGAGTGTGGTGAAGTACAGAGATTCACGATTCTGATGAGCTTCAGATTTTGCTTCAGTTACTAACAACGAGGCCATTGTTGGCGAGAGTCCTTTTGTAAACCCAAACTGATGATCTGACTGCTGTACTTTAAGCTTATTCAACACTGTATATTCGAACAGTTTTCCAAGAGCTGATGATACAGTAATACCTCTGTAGTTTCCCATGCATTTTGAATCTTTCCCTTTCTTCAACTGTTCAATACTGGAGTGATTATTCCTGTTTTAAAGGAAGCAGGTACCTTTTTCTCAGTTAAGATTTATCTATCTTATCTTTATCTATATATCCTGCAGCACCCTCTCGCGAGGATTATGTGCAGCTGCGCGCGTCAGAAAAAGAAAAGTGTGATAGAAGAAAAAGTATTAGATTTTAGGAGAATTGAAAGTAAAAACAGTGTTAGTAAAGTAGAGATTAAAAGCAGATTTGGTTAAATAAGTCTGTAAGCACTGGAACAATAACAGGTTTAGCTGCTTTAAAATGTTCTGAAGACAGTCCATACTCGTCTGGGGTTTTTCCATTACTCAATAGGTCAATGGCAGACCCTACTTCTGACTCCCGCCAAATGTCAAAAAAAAAAAAAGTGAATGTTGTTTCAATAAAATCCTATACGCCGCTATATACGATAGATTTACGCTTCTAGTATTTACCGGTACCATTCAGAATCAGAATCGTTACTGGTGACACGTCAAATGATATTCATACACTATTTACAATCTGAATAACAGAGGTACATGTATCCTAAAACGCATACTGAGTCCCAATCTTACACTATGCGGGCTTTACTTTATTGTGGGTTAAGCCCCACCCCCACCACCCCACCTCCAGTGGAGTTCGTTTCACTGACCGTCCCATGTTTTTCTGTCGCGGTTTATTTTTGTTATGGTTTGTCTTTGAGTTTTTGTGTTGCTTATGTTGTTGTTGTTCTGTTGTAAATCCCGCCAGTCGATGGCGCACCGGAGATCCCTCGTTGAAGAATCGCCGTAACATTCGTCGTTAAATAATCCAATGAAGCGAATCGTTGACAAAATATTCACAGGTTAACACAATTCAGGCCAGGACTGGAATATTAACAAGCTTGGGCGTTGAGAGGGGACGGCCATATATACAAAAAGAGTTTTTTAAGTTTTTGATAAAAATGTTTGATGAAGTTGCAGCCGCTTCATGTGCAACTTATTACAAAATCGTCTACCCAGGGCTTCCAGACGATATAAGAGGTTACTCTCCCTTTTCTCTGACGTCTGCTCTAGTAGGTTTGTACTGTCCAACAACAGTGCCACTAGCTGATCTCTGGAACGTGATCTCCACCAACTCTGCCCAAAACGACCAGTAAGAAGATCCCGAATCTCCCCCAAAACCGATACTCTAACTTCGTGCAGCGCCGGACACCTCAGCAGCATATGCTGAAGATCTTCTGTAGCTAACCGACAAAGAGGACAAGTTTGTTCAACACTGTATTGATTAAATCTAGCCTTCGTTGATTGAAGTATGTAGACACCAGTAAGCATCCTAACCTTAGTAATGCATCTCTTGACATCGCTAGCATTGTTGGATACGGAGTCCCACACCATATGAGTCTTTCCGACTGACATCAAGGCAATATTACAATGACTTAGTGTTGATTTCTCATGAGCCTCATCTCTCAGTTTCACAGACCAATACGTATTCACACTGCGCCTACACAAACAGCGTAGTTTCGAGTATTCAGAGATAACGGGGATAGTTGGTAGATTATACTGATCCAGGACTTGTTCAGCAGTGACAAAGAAACTCCCTGAAGCGCCCATTGCTAACTGACGGTACATTAGGTCCTTCATTTTCGTGTTTTTAGCATGAATGATTGAATACAACAAACTTAATTGTCTTTTGTGAATCTCCGCAAGTAACGGTAAAGCTCCCAGTAGTAAATGAACCACAGAAGACGCCGTTCTGACTGGCAAAGACTGAATATTTCTCAAAGTGGCTACATGAAATCTTTGTAATTGGTTAATATGGACTTGACGTAAGTTCAAAGTTTCTAGACTGTACAACAGTCTCGGTAAAACGTATGCCTGGTAAATTTTGTAAGATACTTTAGGATTCAAACCGTTACTTCCATGAACACCTGTCTTAATAAGTGCATACAGAGTTCTTCTCGCCAAACTTACACGATCCGCGATATTAATGTTAACCTCAGACTTCTCAGTTCTAGACAGTCCAAGATGAGTTGTTTTTGAGTCCACTTTAACACTTGTAGAACCCAGTGTCCATTCAGAAACAGTTTCTTGTTTAAGCCTATCCTTTGTTACATTTTTACGAACAATAACAGTTTTTTTTGAGGATGTATATGATAGCGTTTCTCTTGAGACTTAATATATGAAAGGTTGAACATTAGCTGTAACTCAGCATCGTCCTCCGATATGAACAGGAGATCGTCAGCGACAGTCGGGCAGCCGATATAAATCGGACCAATGTACTTTCCAAGCCCGGTCTCTTCCAACTCAGTCAGCTGATCGTTGCAGTAGGTTTTGTAAAAATGGGTGGAGAGGATTCCTCCTTGACGCACCCCCTGTAGAACGTTGATAGACGGGCTCACCTCACCTTCCCACTTCACCTTTGCTGTCAAACCCTTATACATGGACCGAATCACTTGCCACAAATGACTGTTAATCCCTTGTTGATAGAGTTTCACCATCAGCACCGGATGACTCACTACGTCGAAGGCTTTTTGGGTATCTAATGTGGCAATGTACAATGGTCGGTTGGAAAGAGTTGAGTCCAGAACAGCCTCAGAAAGAAGTAAAGAAGCCATGGTCGGCGAGAGTCCTTTGGTAAATCCATACTGGAGCTCTGATTGATCTTCATTCAGATTGTGGAGACGGTTTAGAATGACAGTTTCAAACAGCTTACCAAGTACTGAGGATACGGTAATGCCCCTATAATTCTCCATACACCTTGGGTCCTAAGCTTTTTTGTGGATAGGGTAGATCAGTCCCGATTTAAAAGAGTCAGGTACGTTTTTAGTCACTAAAATGTCATTAAAAACACTAGCAATATATGGCAGTAGCACGTTTCCCGAGTATTTCAAATGTTCTGCTGTAATTTCCATTTCATCAGCGGCTTTACCACTATTTAAGGACTTAATTGCCGTAAGCACTTCTTGTTCAGCGATTGGTATCAGCTCGTCAGGAAATTGTTCATGAATTTTTTCAATTATAGTTTCTTGGAACATAGCTGTTTCTAGGTAGTCTTGATTAAAATCAGGATGATCTTTCGGGGCTGCCAAATCCTCAAAGTAACCAGCGAATGCCCTACACTGACCATAATTGTCTGTGATTTCAGATCCATTCACAACCAGACCCGACGGTAAGGTTCGACCAGAAGATTGGTTCCTACGAATCAGTTTGTAAAACAACTTATTACTCGGATTTTCCATCAACTCAGAGTAGAAAGAGTCCCTGGCACAAGCAAACTCTCGACGTATTTGTTTTCTTACATCATATTTGGCAACCTTACGTTGGATGGAGATAGGATGTTCCGGCCCAGGAGACCCTGCCCGTTTCCACAGAAAGAATAACTGTTTACTATTTGATTCTAGCCTTTTCACTGCTGGAGATAACTTAAATCTTGGACCTTTTACTTTGATTAGTCTATTTGGAACCACTTTATGGGTAGCTGACTTAAGTACTTCAACAAGTAATGACAAATTACAAGTTTCTTTTGAAGATTCTTTTTCTAATAATATATTTAAAATTTTATCCTGGTATTGCTGTTTATCAGTCTTTTCCCAGTTAAAAGTACGAGTTGACTTTGTCGATGCCTGTTTCTTAATTACATTCAAGCCACTTTCCCCTAAATTTAGATGCGCGTATATAGGAACATGAGATGACATATTAATCGGTGACATACTATCTGCTGTGGCTTCTAAAACAGCTGACTGACAGCTTGATAAAACATAGTCTATCTGTGAAGTGGTACCTGAATGTCCAAAGAAAGTAGGTTTCACGGTTGGCAACTTTGCTTCCCTCTTTAATTGCACGCCGGTGGGTCAGGCCTCAGATTCTATGACGGCTCCAACGTAAAGGCTTATTGAGAATTAGAGAATCTAATTCAAGGTAATGTTGGTTGGTGCCTGATGCTCTGTCTCTGGTTGGGCCCATCGGAGTCTAACTGTTGGTTTTCTTTTGCTCCAGCATTTCAGTGGTTTCTTGCTGTCGAGTCCTCACCGTTGTCTCACCTCTGTGGTTCTTTGATTTATTGTGTTTACGAAGATGTTGCACTGATGAGTTAGGAGGCCTTCATGCGGACTGAACAAATTATTTGTCTAAATCGCGATGGAAGTAAGGGCGAGGATTGTGGCCACGTAAAATCGATTTAAGCCCCCCAGTGGAAATCTTCCACTGACCGTTCCAAGGCGGATCTTCTGTGGCGATTTATTTATGTTGTTGTTTGTTACTTAGTGTGTGTATCACTTGTGTCTTTTAATTTTGGATGGCCATATGGCCATTTTGTGGGAAAGTAACTGTCCTTATGGCCTTCTTTTGTTTAGGTTTCCATTATGGTCTGGTCGCTTAATGTTTGTATTTCTTTCCCTTTGGTGTCTTTTATGGGTGGAGTAAGTTAATTGTATCAATTCCTGATCTTTGTTTTACTTCTACTTCCCACAGTTTTCAGGATATCTATACAACTGAAGCTCTTCTACCAAGTCTTTAAGCATAACGTAGTGCGGGTTTGACCTTATTGGCAACAATGTTCCATTAAAATCTCCACACACTATGACTTTATGTGTACCAGAATATTTCACAACAATGCTATGTAAAATGTCTAAACACTCTGAATAGGAGTCCTTGGATGTGGGGAGCTTTAGCGTTGGAAGATAAACATTAACTATGCAGAAACATGAATCTCTTGTGTTCAACTCCACTGCCTGAATTCTTTCATTACCGTCATCCAGCTTTCTTATACAATTAGTCCATGCTTTGGGCCACAAAATGGCGATTCCACCGTTTCCCCGAATAATTTGAAAATTTGAAATATTATCGTTAATGTCACTACATCTTACAAAAGTTTCATAGTTAGGCACTAAGTTTTCAATGACAGAATCTTCAAATGTCCATAACCAGGTCTCCTGAAGACATATAATAGAGTTTTGTCGCGCAAGGTTGATTAAAAATGACGCATTGCCTTTAGCCCCCTCCACGTTAAAAGAAACAACATTTACTGTCTTTCCGTTAGGAACAGGACTGCTTCGTCCTGCACTCGCTCTGGCGGTTTCCGATGAAGGCTTGGAATTGACAAAAAAGACCCAGTCCCCTCTGAGTTCCCGTATACTTCTTTCGCATTGCTCAGACCCGCAGACTCACCCTCTGAGCTCGGCAATTTTGGACTTTCATCACTCGTAGATTCCGCAGCAGCATGTGATATGCCCTGCCCCAAGGACGTATAAGAACCTTCCATCGCAAGCACCGAGGTCTGCCCCCTAGGTCCACTGTTCGCAAGCATAGGAGAATGTGGTGGTACATATATATGAGTTTCACTGTTCGCAACCACGGGAGATTGCGCAGGTGGTATATGAGGTCTATTGTTCAGAGTCACAGAGGTCAGTTTTGGAGGTAAATGAAGCTCATTGTTCACAGACACTGTGGCCTGTGCTGGAGGAATACGAGGACCAGTGATCAGAGACATGATAGCCTGGGCTGGAGGTATATGAGGTCCACTATTCACCGAGATGGTGGCCGGTGCTGGAGGCATACGAGGTCCACTGTTCACAGACATGATAGCCGGTGCAGGAGGCATACGAGGTCCACTGTTCACAGACATGATAGCCTGTGCTGGAGGCCTATGAGGTCCACTGTACACAGACATGGTAGCCTGTGCTGGAGGTAAACGAGGTCCACTGCCCAAATTCATGTGAGCCTGCGGATGATGTATATGAGGTCCACTGTTCACAGTTGGAGGTGTATAAGGTCACTGTTCACAAACCCGAAAGACTGTGCTAGAGGTATACGAGGTCCACTGTTCACAGGATTCGACGTTGGATGCATTTGAGGTCCACTGTTCACTGGAATCAGCGTTGGATATACGTGAGGTCCACTAGGAAGGCCAGGTGGTGGAATACTACTATTGGACAAGTAGGGAGTACCATACATAGTCTGTGGAGCCTGCCAACATTTGTTCATAGAGTTGAAATGAGGTGATGCAAGAGGGTTCCCCACGTGATTAAATGGGAAGACAGAACCTTATTGGAAAGGTCCCTCAGGACCTTTCCACAGTTTTCATGTGAAATTTGAAGCGTTTTTGCTCCAGTGCAGACTTCTCTCTACAACTTGCTATTTGCAATCACAGTCGACGTGAGGAAACAATGTGAACCCGTCGAAAATTCGAAGGGAGGCTTCATTGTTCTATGCGGTATGTCTATTTGCCGAAATGAACTAAAATTACCCATTACAAGTATTAGTTTTTACTAACAGCTTGCCATACGCTAGCAAGTGGCACAACATTCGTAGCCGACCGTATCCTTCCGCATTTTATAGAACCGTCTGGTAAAACCCTTTTTGTATGCGTGACGCCGATTTGCAATGCTTATGAGCTGACAAAAAGCGAAATACAAATCAAGGTGACCAGAAATTGTGACACCAAAGACACCAGGCTACCAATGGCACAAAGAGGTAGAGCAAACCAAATAATACATATACAGTACAAACACAACGGAAAGGGAAGCAATCAGCTGCCTCTTCCCTAACAAGGAAACGTTGTTTATCAGCCGTAGCAAAAATAAATGAGCCTAATGCCAGATTTCTTTATAGATAGCATCACCGATGCAAAATTTTCAGAAACTGAATATGGAGTGTAGCCGCTTGGGATATTTTGATAATTTTGGCATACAGAAAGATATTGACAAGATCTAACCAATGAGATTTTCTAATGCTTGATTTCTTTACAAGAAGCGTCGCCGGGGCAAGTTTTTAACTAACTGACACGGGCGTATAACTTTCGAAATGCTATGAATAATTTTATATTTTTTGACAAACAGATGTATATTGAAAAGTTCTAATCAGTGATATTGTTTAATATCAGATTTCTAAATATAATTAGCCACGCAAAGGCGAAACATTCACAAACTGATTATAGACATATAACTTTTGAACTCAAGGAATATTTTGATTATATTTGGCATTCAAATATATATTGGCGAAACCTAACAAATGAGATTGTCTAATGCTTGATTACTTCGTGAAAAAGCAGTGAATGCAATGATCAGGAATCGATAAAATTAACCAACAGCTCCCATCAGAGACACCAAAGGGAAAGAAACACAAACATGAAATATCTAGACCCTAATGGAAACATTAATAGCGGAAAGCCAAATGTTACTTTCCCAAAACATACCCAAGTGCCTATCCAAAACCAAAAGATATAAGCGATACACACTCGCACACTTAACAAAAAATAAACCGAGATAGAATAACCGCCATGGAACGGTCAGTGAAAAGAATTTCACTGGGGGCCATAATCGATTTTACGCGGCGAAATCCTCGCCCTTACTTCCGTCGCGATTTATACAAATAATTTGTTCAGTTCGCATGACGGCCTCCTAACTCATCAGTGCAATAAATACGAGAACACAAAAATCGAACGACCACAGAGATGAAACAACGGTGAGGACTCGACAGCAAGAAGTCACTGAAATGCTGGAGCAAATGAGAACCAACAGTTGGACTCCGATTGGCCCGACCAGAGACAGAGCATCAAGCACTACATTACATAAAATTAAATGTACAAGTTGGCATTTTAAAAAAGAATCCAATACCAAGGGTCAAGGATGTGGGTACATCGCCCTGGTTCCTGTTTGTGTATGAATGTGTGCGTATGCGCGCGTGTGTGTGTGCATGCGTGTATGCTATTCATATGGAAATATTATGGTGCATTCAAATCAGTTTTAAAGGTGTGCTGTTCAGTACTGGTACGTTCTGCACCCGTAAGGGTTGCTGTGCTTAGATTGTCATATGCATTGCTTATTTCATTGTATGTTTACAATGTATATGTAATTCGTTAACCCTAGACAACGAAGCAGACCATCGCGCCATTTTCCTTTTTGTGTTGACAAGTAAATGTAGCTCCCAACATTCATTTCGTCCCTACTCTATTACAGATCCAGAAGGCACTGCCAACAATTTTCACCAACTGATTTATGGACAAATTACTTTAAAACATCTAAAATATGTAGATCAATTTTAACATGCAGATAGATACTGACAAAAAGTATCGAGGTTATCTAAAGCCCAATAACGTTATAAATAGCCTCACAGAGGCATAGTTTTCACGAACTGACACAGACGTTATCACTTTCAAACCGCCAGGAATATTTTGATTAGTTTTGGCATGTTTTCAATTTCATTTAAATTTACACGTGACCTTAGGACAGTGAGAAAGAGCAAATTTGTTCGAATGATCCAGGACACTTGATCAAGATGGGCGCCATACCCAAATATGCTAAAAACCTTAATAAATCTTCTCCTCCAGAACCACTGGGCCGATTGTTTTGAAACCTGGTATTTAGAACTGGGCGATTGAGTATTACCAAGTTTATGAAAACAATGACCTAATTTATGCAAAGGTCATATTTGGTTCCATAGGCTTTACTATGGGAAAAACGTAAAACAATGCATTTTTTTAAATATTGTCGTCTATGACATGAGAGTATGTGCAATATGAATGTCTATGAATGTCATTGGTCAATGGCATTCAATGACATTTGCTCCATATCACTTGGATTGCAGGTGCATTGGACTTTAAGATGACATTTTCTCTGAAACTGAGGAGCCAATGTCAGTTTTATATGCAGCTTACTGACAATGGCAGAATGAAAGTTTATTCGAATGGTTCTGGTCACATGACAGAAACGACCAGCATGCCTAAATATGGTAAAACCCCTTAAATTTGTTTTTCCAGAACCATTTTGGTCAATTGCCTTGAAAATTAGTATGTAGCTCTAGGTGACCGAATATAATATTGATGATCCTAGGTGGACCTTGACCTGTCTTTGGACAAGGTCAAATTTGATCTCTCAGGTTTTTGAATGGGAGTGAGGTTCAAAATGTATCTTTCGAAAACTGCTGTGGCTATGAAATAAGAGTACTGTATGAATCTCTGTGACATTCTAACTGGTATTACTTAAAGATAGACAGTGTATAGTTCCAGTCATATGGCAGATGGCTCTTTGTAAATTTTGACAGTTTTACGTTGTCAGCAGAATATCTCAAAATCCATTGGAGCTAAGCTTTGATATTTCGTGACTAAATTGGTAATGATGAGAAGATGGCCTGTGAGTTATGATCATTTGTAAATTTGGGCATGTCTACCTTGCCAGAAAATCATCTCAAAACCATAGGAGCTAGAACCCTGATATTTAGTGATTATATTGGCAGTGATGAGTAGATGCACTGATTTACTTTTGAATAATCATTACGACAACATACCCATGCGACATAGTGCATTCTTTCATATCTCAAAAACGGTTGATTTTCTTGTTGAAAATTTGTGATAACTTTCCTATTTATATTCTAAACATAGGTTTTGGGTGCCCGTTAGAACCGCCTCGATGACGCGGTTCCAACGAGTACCCACAACCCATGTCTTGGAGCAGAAATATGAAAAAAAATGTATACCCCCATAAACCCCAGTTTTCTGTATATAGTGGGGTCTAGAGGGGTGTTCATTCAAGTGATGTTCAGAAAAATACTTCATGAGTAATGGCCCTTTGTAAATTTGGGCATTTTACCTTGTCAGCAAAATATCCCAAAAAGTGTTAAAGGTAGAGTCTTGAAACTTGATGGATAAATAGGGGATGATGAATAGATGACCTGGTTAACTTCTGCATGGATTCTGGGAAAAAAACAATCTTGAGTTTTGGCTCTTTGTAAATTTGACCATTTTAACCTTGTATTCAATACAGCTCAACAACTACTTATACTGATTCTTTGAAACTTGATAGGTTGATAGATCGTGCTAAACAGATGACCTGACAAACCTAATTAAAAATTCTGAAATGTTCTTGAGTTATAGCCCTTTGAAATTTTCAGCATTTTAACTGTGTAAGCAAGTTAAAGTGTTTCATAAACGCCGGCACTGGTTATTCTGCTGACTAGAAAGCAGCAGACCTTTCCTTTGGATTCTTTTTAAAGAAGCCAACTTGTATTATTTTGTTTTGGATAGCCAGTTGGACAGTTTGTGCGGTCATACTAGGCGAACACTAATGTCCGGGAAATGTCCGGGAATTTTCCGGAAAATGTCCGGGAAATTGGGGGTAGTGGTGCGTTATCCCTAATATCTCCACTTCGGGTGGTCAGAAATCAATAAAATTAGTATCAATTAAAATTTAAAGCTCCATTCTTAAAGACTATTTAAAATTATATTTCATTTTTAATATTTTATAGGTCCGTTTTTTAAGTTGATTTGTCCTGGAAATTCCCGGATTGTGTCCTGTATGTTGTGGGTAGTGGTGCCTTATCCCTAATATCTCCACTTCGGGTCGTCAGAAATTAATGAAATTAGTATCAAATAATGATAATAATGCATGTCGTGTGCTCATTATAAGCGCCTCACTGAGGCCTATATACTGCAAAGACATCAAAAGACACCAAAAGCCATCAAAAGAAACCAAACGTTATCAAAAGATATCAAAAGACCCCAAAAGGCAACAAAAGACACCAAAAGACATCAAAAGACACAAAAAGACGCCAAAAGACACCAAAAAGACACCAAAAGGTAGTAGCCCAGATTATCCCAAGGGGTATTGAACCCATAACCCAAGGCGATGAAAAAAAAACTCATATACAAAATACCCAAACGCATTCATGATCAGTTATTATTTTTGTTAAAATGAAAATCATGAAATTAAACCTAATAAACTTTAGAGAGCTGATTTTGTTTGTTTGTTTGATTTGAGGTTTAACATCCCCGTAAACACTGTATAGTTCATTTTGGAGACGTTGCTTCCATTTTTATGGGACTTTAACCCGATATTGAGATGAGCTGACATCTCAAGCCCTGTCGCCCAATGAAACCAATAGGGTTTATCAGCACGGACGGCCCGACTCGCACAGCTATGCCTGGGCAGGGTTAGATCCTCTAATTGGTTTACCAGTAATCGTGTGCTGCGTGGAAGCATCATGCAGCCCATCTATTTCTTCAAGCCCCGATGGGCGGGGGCCATTTAAAGAGCTGACATGAACTAATTAAGTAATAAATACAAATAATTATTATGTCGTTCAGCTATAGGAAACAATTTCTGAAATGGTGTTGTTTGTTGCTTACTGTGTGTGTCACTTGTGTCTTTTTATTTTGGATGGCCATATGGCCATTTTGTGGGAAAGTAACTGTCCTTATGGCCTTCCTTTGTTTAGGTTTCCATTATGGTCTGGTCGCTTAATGTTTGTGTTTCTGGAGTACCCGAAAAACACAGTGCACCAACAAACGCAGCCCTTCTCTGCTTTTACAGTTTGTTAAGGCAGTATCCAGAACCATTGTCATTTTAACCATATTTATTTTTCAGCAGCCGAAATAAATACACCTTTGAATTTTGAATTTTCTCCATTGTCTTGCTTTTACGAAACGAATTGCAGTGGTCAACGATGTATCAGACTCGCTATAACAGTATAAATCTCAATTGTCTAAGATGCGTTATTTATTTTTATTTTCTTTCTTTTTTTTTCTTTTTAATCCACATGACTTTCATCAAACAAAAATGCGTTACTTTCTAAATCCACAACCCTTCATAATTAAAGCTGAGTCTGATCTTAGTCTTCACTGCTCGCATTACTTCCACTGTTCTAGATGTCTCGTTGCGAAATGCGAAAACACACCCATAAATTTTGACCCCACAAACCACACTTTTATACAGTTTACAGGGTTCACAGGGGTATACATTATTTTCTTTATTTGGAGCAAAAACCTAGATTGTGGGTACTCATTAGAACCGCCTCACAGAACTGCGAGGCGGTTCTAACGGGTACCCACAATCTGTAAACAGAGTAGAAAGATGAAAGATGTAGGGTTTTTGTAACGGAAAATTTTCCTTTGTTGGTGGTTTTCGCAATGGGTGCATCTAGATCTAAAGCGTGTCAAATAAATACGGAACAGAAAAATCCAGTCGCTTATTAAAATGATTATTACATTCATTCACCATTGCTATATTGCAATGAGCATCGGGTTGTCCTTTTTGTTTTGTTGATTCTTTGTTTGAGTTAGGGTTTTTACGGCCATTTCAACACATTAGGATTATATCAAACGCAGGACGTGAACCTAACCACACTATTCCAAAATAGAAGTGGAGGCAATGATAATGAATCGATTCAATCAACCCACAGCTCCCATCAGAGACACCAAAGGGAAAGACAGGTTATGTGTTGGCCTACTAAGGTTTAGATCCCGCTGGAAGATGTGTGCCTTAAATATGTGTTGAAACTTGTCAATCTTCCGGTATTCATCCTGCATTATTTGATCATTTGACAAAAATACCACGACGAAAGAAAATCAAAGCCCTAGATGGGCCTCGGATCCTCCTCTTCTGTAACAGCAATCAAAAATATATACCCACCCCAACCTCTACCATGACACAACTTGGATAATAAAATTTTGACGTCTTTTGATGTCTTTTAGGTATCTTTTGGTGTCTTTGATGACTTTTGGGACTTTTGATGTCTTTTGATGACTTCTGGGGTCTTTTGATGACTTTTGATGTCTTTTGATGTCTTTGCAGTATTACGTAGGACCCATTTTGTGGGAAAGTAACTGTCCTTTTGGCTTTCCGCTGTTGATGTTCCCATTAGGGTCTGTTGTTTCATGTTTGTGCATGCTTATTTCCCTTTGGTGTCTCTGATGGGAGCTGTGGGTTAATTGTACCGATTCCTGATCATTGCCTTCACTTCTATTTTGAACTCCTCTGCGGTCTTGGCATTCACCGCAGAAGAAGGAAGGCTATTCCACTGAGGAACAGTTCTAGGAAAGAAAGAGTTTTTCAGGACATCGCTATAGGACTGGTACCTACGATATTGTGAGTTGTTTACTTTTGATGCCCTTGTTTAGTTTGACGCTGTTACAGGGGTCAAATACAGAGTGTATCTTATAGAAGAAGGTTAAAGAGGACTGCTCACGACGGGCCTCTAGGGACGGCCACTCTAGCTCTTACATTAAGCATGTCACCGACACTACTTCTATTTCGCCATCGCCGACAGGTCCATCGAGCAGCTGTCCTCTGCACCTTCTCCACCTGGTGAGTCTGAGTTTTAACATAGGGATGCCAAATGGGTGATGCATATTCAAGTTGAGGGCAAACCAATATTTTATATGCAACATCCTTTGTCTCCCTAGGTGCAGAAGCCAAATTACGTCTAAGAAATCCTTAAGTCCTAGTTGCTTTAGATTTTTTTGTTGGTTTTAGTTTTACGGCCCTTTCAAGATTATTTCACTCATATCGAGCCGATCGTTAATCAGAGTCGGGCGAAAACCGGAGTTCCCAGAGAAAAACCACCTGACCTTCCGTTGCAGAACTTGGCGTCTCACATGTGACCCGAGCCAGGCTCGAACCCACAGCGGTGAGAGACCTAATGATTAAGAGTCAGCGCTCTTAACCACTAGGCAACGGAGGCCCGTTTAGTTGCTTTAGATGTTATCTCTGAGATACGTTGACACCAGTCAAGATCGTCAGTGTAGATACCAAGATATTTGGCGGATTGAACATGCTCCAAAATTTGCTGGTGAAGTGTATAAGCAAACTTAATTTGCTTTTCCGGAGGGTGTCGTGACACCCTCATTGAATGACAATTGGCCACATTGAAATTCATCTGCCAATCGGCCTCCCACTGTGCATGTTGATCTAGGTCATCTTGTAAAATAAGACAGTCAGAAAGAGAATGCTTGTTCCTATACAGGACACAATCATCAGCAAACAAACAGACCGATGACCTGATGTTATCAGGGAGATCATTGATGCAAACCAAGAAGAGGACCGGTCTAAGGACCGATTCTTAGGGGACTCCAGATAAAACAGGGACTGGATCAGACGCTTGGTCATCAAGTACAACTTGTTGTGAGCGCCCAGAGAGCCATGAGCTTATCCACCTATGTTCGGACTTCAGGCGTTTTCGTGCTTCAAGTCGGTCTACTTATGATTTTTCCACCCTTTACACTACACTTCCTCATAATCTTATAAAAGAACAACTTAATGATTTCTACCTGATCTTTCGAAGACTTTGTCGCAATATTTTATCACATGTGTTTTGATGGCATAAAACATGAAGTTAATAATTTGGAGAGTTCAGTGGTGGTACAAGAGCTTGAATTTGCAATAAACCGTGCTTTGTATGGTCTTTTATGAAGTTTAGGTAACCAATATAACGTAGGAAGCTTGTCTTGACCTTCTGTAACACAGCCAGCAAACTTGGTGGCTGAATGGCAAATGTGGTCATCAACTAAAGCCCTCTCTATGCACTCTGAAGTTCATAGGTCTTAGTAAAAACAAAGAAAAAAAAGCACCTCTTACTATTGACGCAGTGGTCATGAATACAAAAACTCTGTATTATATGGTTGGATGAGTTTGTTTGTTACTGTGTGTATCACTTGTGTCTTTTAATTTTGGATGGCCATATGGCCATTTTGTGGGAAAGTAACTGTCCCTATGGCCTTCCTTTGTTTAGGTTCCCATTATGGTCTGGTCGCTTAATGTTTGTATTGCTTTCCCTTTGGTGTCTTTGATGGGTGGAGTAAGTTAATTGTTTCGATTCCTGATCTTTGTTTTACTTCTACTTTATGCTGATGGTTGTTCGATGATATGTTTATATATGATGTAAACAGAGGGTGCCTGCAACATAAAAAAGACAACAATGTGACACCGCTCACAGAACAATACACATAACACACAATACAGATAACATACGCAGTTGCAGACGGACGGACGAACAATACAGATAGATCATTCTACAACGGAGTGCAGAAATCATTATTATCTTATGCTACAATGGTTTGTCTTTGGGTGTTTGTGTCGCTTATATTATCTTAGTTTGGATAGCCTATTGGCCATTTTGTGGGAAAGTAACTGTCCTTTTGGCTTTCCGCTATTGATGTTTCCATTAGGTCTGTTGTTTCATGTTTGTGTTTCTTTCCCTTTGGTGTTTCTGATGGGAGCTGTGGGTGTATCGATTCCTGATCATTGCCTCCACTTCTATTTTGTAGGCTTAAATATGCATCCACTGCAAGACGGGGGTGTCTACCGAACATTAAGAAAAACGGAGAGAATCAGTGGAAACATGTTTGGTAGCATTATATGAATGGACTAACGGAGCCACGTACGATTTCCAAATTAGAAGTCAAACAAAGATCAGTAATCGATACAATTAACTTACTCCACCAATCAAAGACACCAAAGGGAAAGAAACACAAACATGAAGCGACCAGACCATAATGGAAACCTAAACAAAGGAAGGCCATAAGGACAGTTACTTTCCCACAAAATGGCCAAATGGCCATCCAAAATAAAAAGACACTAGTGATACACACAGTAAGTAACAAACCACAACATAAATAAACCGCCACAGAAGAACCGCATTGGAACGGTCAGTGGAAAGAATTCCACTTGGGGGCTTAAATCGATTTTACATGGCCATAATCCTCGCCCTTACCCCTAACCTCATCAGTGTTACATCTCCGAGAACATACAAATAAAAAAAAAAGAGATGAAATAAGGTTGAGGACTCGACAGCATACAACAACAGAATTGCTGGAGCAAAAGAAAACCAACAGTTAGACTCCGAGGGGCCCGACCAAAGACGGAGCATCAGGCGCCAACCAACATGAAGAATACTAAAATAAAATTCCATTTATGTTTTTACGCTGGAACCGTCATATAATCTTAGGCCCGACCCACCGGTGTGCAATCAAAGAGGGAAGCAAAGTTGCCAACCGTGATTGGGTTAACCACCATGCATGCAGTCTGTTTTATAACATTTATGTTGTACCCAATCTTTATATATCGACGAACGATTTTACGAAATTGGGTACTAAAGTCATTACAGGCATGTATTTTTCTAAATTTATTTACTAAGTCACCATAGAATTCGAGTTCCGATAGGCCTTGTTGCAGAAGTGTTTTAAGTCCAACATTGAATTTTGAAACCAAATCAGAATGACGTCTATAAAACTTAGAAAAGGCTTTACGTAGTTTATGATACCGATACCCCTGATTAAGACGTTTAGCGGTTAATAATTTATTACGAGTGCTGTTTCTGGTTGTATTGCAGTGTGCCCAACATGATCAAAAGCGTCTGGTTGAACCTTTCAACCATACCATTCCCCACAGGGTGGTATGGTGTGGTCCTAGACTTTTGAACACCCGCCAGACTGCATAACTCTCTTATTACAGAAGATTCAAAATTTCTACCCTGATCACTATGTAGCCGAGCAGGGAAGCCATAATGAACGATAAACTGTTCAAAAAAGGACTTTAGCAACAGTCTTGGCTGACTGGTTTCTCGTTGGAAAGGCCTGGGCGTATCTTTTGAAGTGGTCAGTGATCACTAAAATTGTTTCATGACCGCCCTTTGACCTCCCCTAGCGAAAGAAAATCTATACAAACCAGTTCCATTGGCTGAGTAGTGACAATGTTCACAAGCTCAGCACTTGGTTTCGGAACAGTCTTTCGTTGAATGCAAAGAACGCAATTCTTTATCTTCTGTTCGACACAATTTTTCTAGACATGGCCGGTCGATCCGGCGGACCGGGGTCGATCCCCCGCCGAGCCAACGTTGAAAGGATTGTTTTCACCTGTTACATTTGGTGCCCACCGTAAATAAACTACATGCGCATTAAAACTCCTTGAGTCCAAAATGTATGCTCATCAGCAAGTCGTTCCTTGAAGTTCATTAAACGCAACATCAGAACAAAATCCCAAGCCATCCGTGAAATTGCATACAAGACACTGGTGCGCCTCCTAGTTGAATATTCCTCCTCTGTTTGGAGCCCCTACACCCAAAGCAACAACCATAAAATTGGAATGGTTCAACGTAGAGCAGCCCGGTGGACAGTCGACAACTACTCAAGACAAGCAAGTGTTACTTAGATGTTAAACCACCTTGGCTGGCGTTCCCTTGAACATGAAAGGGGTGATTTCCGGCTTTACCTGTTTTATAAAATCATTCACAGCTTAGTAGCCATTGACCTGCCACCGTATGTCGAGCATCCCATCCGGATCTCTCAAAACAATTCCCACCCACTGGTTTACCGTCAGATCCATACAAGAGTAGATTACTATAAATGCTCGTTTACCCCCCCCCCCCCCCCCCCGCAATCGTGCAATGGAATCGACTGCCATCCAAAATTGTACTACTGCCCACTTTCGAGCTTTTCAAAAGGGCAGTATGTACAGTCATTCATTCGATGCCATAAATGCCAGTGCGCTGTTTTTATCTTTTAACTTTCACTGTCAGCTTAATTTCTGACTTCTAACATTTTAACCATATCATCTTTATTCCACCCTCATTAACAATTCTTATGCAAACTTTTATTTTATAAATCTTCTACTAACATCGCACAGACGCGCACTTGCGAGGGGGTGATGCAGTATAGATATAGATAGATAGATAGTATCATTTCACGTAGTATCATTTCACGTGATTATTGGACTCCCAGAAATTCGAGGATGAATTTCAATGTGGAGGAGGAGAATGTCATAGGGTATATGTATATAGCACATTTGTACTGCCCTGTGGTACAAGCCGGCTTTTATAGCGACGCGGTAGATTGTTGGCCTGTTGATCTGGCGGACCGGGTTCGATCCCAGGCTGGGTAAAGATGATAAGCAATTTTTTTACTGTTACCCTATATATATTTTTCCCCAAAGAGTATCTAATCTACACTCGGTATATGCTGGTAGATATAGATAGGTAATCATGACGAATAAATATCGATGGGGACATACCTACCATTGCAATAAATGTACAAGTTAGGATTTTAGGAAGTCTGTGGAGCGCTTTGGTGCAGTGGTAGCGCATCGGATTTGTGATCAAGAGATTGCGGGTTCGAGCCTCACGCTGACCAAAGTGTTGTGCCCCCTGAGCAAGGCACTTCATCCACATTGCTTAAAAAAGTACTGGTTACCACCCAGTAAATCCTGCTCGTAATGCTCAGATGTGAGCGAGTAGCAGTAATAGGAGAAAAAAAAAGAGAAAAAAAAGTCAAGAGAGCAAACAAAATTGTTCCATCTTATTGAGATATTTATATATTGCGTTTAAATACAATTCTCTAATGTTTTCTTGTATTCTTGTTTTAGGAATTCCGTTTATGACGTCATACTTGCACATGCGCAAAACACTGGCCGTCAATTGAAACGACCATCGCTATTCAAATGTATTGGCGGGACTCAAAATGCTAACAATATTCAGACATTTTGAAAGAAAATATACCCGTTTACATTGAAATAATGCCTTCAGAAGGAAAGAATGATATTTTGCTCTATTACTGAAATTCATTTTTAATTGGCTCATGTCGATGGCTTAAGATACCGTTATTCACGAAAGCTTACTTACAAAATAAGTTTTATTCGCTATCCAAGTATAGCTATCACATGCGGACAGAACTTAGATCTATCTGTCTGTCTGTCTGTCTGTCTGTCCATCCATCCATCAATCCATCGAGAAAACTGTCGAAGTGCAGTTAAATGTCCAGCGATCTGTCTAATCATCACGAAAACACGCCCATATAAAACTGACCTCCATAAGCCATACTTTTTTATTGTAAAACTGGGGATTGCAGGGGTATACATTATTTTTCTTATTTCTGCTCAAAACTCGTCGAGGCGCTTCTATCGAGTACCCACAATCTAAATTATGAGAAGAAATAAGAAAAATTATGTATACTCCTGCAAACCCCAATTTTACTATAAAAAGTGGGGTTTATGGGGGTCAATTTTATAAGATAAATGTTCATCTTCAAATTTTCCTTTTTTTCAGCAAATTAGTACAATTTACAATGTATTTGACTAGGCATGTTTTCGTAGTGGAATGGGCTGACAGACGGGCGTCGAGTCAACGTTGGTTCGACGTCATGCCGTCGACTCCCACTCCAACTTCCTTCAATGTCCCGGGACCGTTAAGATGAGAGAGAGGTTTGACTGATCCCTGTATCCAAGAAGATATTGTAGAGCTAAGCTAATAAGCCATTCACACTTTTTGTACCAAATGGAATCTTCCTCCTTATATATAGCAGGAGTCCATTTCATAATTTAGTGGTGTCAGGATGTGTCTTCTTCAAAATTTGTTTGGAAATTGTCTTGACTTTTTGCAAACAGTGTAGGCCCTGATCAGACGCCGCGTTCTGTGGCGTCTGATCTGGGATTGAACTGCTTGCCAGGGTACCCGTTTTGGGGTTTCTGGTACCTAGTGGGTTAATGTAAGGGCTGGGCAGGTTGAACAAATCTACAAATCTACTTGATTTTACTGTAAAATCTTGCACTTGCGAAGGAGTGTTTCATTCTCATACACTGAAAGGGTGTTCTACGTTTGTTTCGAGTCTTGATTGGGTCCAAGCACTTATTAAGCAACGCCGTATTATCGCCAACGCAACGTTCTGACGTTTAATCGACGTTGCAAAGTCAAATTCAATTCATCGCTTTGAGGTTGGTTTGATGTAGACACGACGTTGTTGACACCCTATATGTCGGTTGGCGTGGAGTTATTTAACAACAAATACCTACGCTCGCTTATTGTTGGTACGCTAAGAGAGAGAGAGAGAGAGAGAGAGAGAGAGAGAGAGAGAGAGTGAGAGAGAGAGAGCAACATGTAGGCCATGGCACACTCGGAGAGAGAGAGAGAGAGAGAGAGAGAGAGAGAGAGGACCCTGTTGGGTCGTATGTATAATATATCTATAAGAGAAGTTAATTAAAAAATAACACTTGGGATGGGCAAAATTTCACACCTGGCAGCATATCGGTTAGACTGGCTCCCATCGTCAAACTATTAATTAGTCAAACTTACAAGAATATGTTTTCACTGATGTTTTACTGATTACAGCTGAGTTTAGTAGAAAGAAAGACAACGGCAAAAGAAGATTTTCGCTGTAAATAGACATTTATCTATAAATAATTATTTTAATTATGCATTTCCGGGGCCCCTTTTATTTATACTCAAAAACAGTTCGAACAAAATATCAGAAAATTATAGATAACAGGATATTGCCAAGACAACTTTGATGGAAAAGAAATGTTTGGATTGTGTTTCTTGATCAGGTTAGAAAAATATGAACATACGACAGGGAGCCAGTCTACATATCGGTGTTTCTTCCATTATCTTACATTAGAATTCGCCAACACTGAAGGCGCTATACATATCCACTGAGACTTAATCACTGCTACTTCTTCTTGTAACTTAGGGTCCCCACGTTTGTTTTTCGTGGCACCTTCACAGTTTGTGAAGTAGTTGATTTGACAATTATTTAGCTTATTTAGCAACTTGTGGTCTTATAAAGTTTGTTCTATACAATCCTCTCTGGTATAACTAACACTAATTAGTCTATCTTCAGCAGTCGAACACGGTTCAGATGTAACTCGTTTCATCTTATGAACACAAAAAAAGCAATAGACCTTACCCCGCAGCTTTCACGTTTTGAAGGGATAGTATAAAAACCGGGAGTAACAGCCGGAAGCCGGGAGTAAATTTTGGCAATCAAATAAAGATATCAAACATTAACATAGCTAGATGAAATTTGGATCAAAAGTAGAATATAGACCCCTCTTTAAAATGCATATAAGTTTTATATTAATAATCGAGTGCTTTTCAAGATATGAACCGAAATATATGACCATGTCGCAAAAAAATCGCCCAGAAGTAGCTTTTTGCGGTATTGACGATGTCAAGCATTTTGCAAAATATGTTCAGTCTGGGATTGCTACAAGAATAAGTTTGTGTATTATCAATTAAAAACATATCAAAGATTAGAAAAATACAAAAATAAAGTTATTTCATCTCTCCGTGAAGTAAATAATTGACCCGGGAGTAGGCCGGGAGTAATTTCTGGGTTGAAATCGGCGTTTATTGGCGTTATTGCCTATGTCACGCGTATACATTGTATTTATTAAACGTAGTCTTACTACCCTGACAGCTAATAGCAAAGGCACTGATCAGACTGCGGAGGTAAATGTGTCATCGTTTCTACATTATACGGCCATAAAATAAATAGCGCCAAATATATATGCCCCGGTCACATAAACTCAGGAGCAGGGCGTGAGTTGGGTTTGGGGTTTGGATGTGTGTCGAGTCCCGACATGACAAGTAGATAAATTCATGTACTTCATGCTGAATCTTAGCTTTTCTTCTGACAAACGTTTAAGAAATACAATGTATTTCTACAATGTATTTCTTCTATCACAGAAGCAATAAGGCCGAGAGTAAGGTAAATAAACGCCGATTTCAACCCAGAAACTACTCCCGGCCCACTCCCGGGTCAATTATTTACCAGGCGGAGCGATGAAATAACTTTAATTTTGCATTTTTCTAATCTCTGACATGTTTTTAATTAATAACACATAAAGTAATTCTTGTAGAACCCCCAGACTGAACATATTTTGCAAAATGCTTGACATCGTCAATACCGCAAAAGTTACTCCCGGGCGAAAATTTTGCGACGTGGTCGTATATTTCGGTTCATATCTTGAAAAGTACATGGTAATAATGTTAACACTTATGTGCATTTTAAGGAAACGTCTATATTCTACTTTTGAATCAAATTTCATCCAGATATGTGAATGTTTAGTACCTTTATTCGATTGTCAAAATTTACTCCCGGATTTTACTCCCGGCTTCCGGCCGTTACTTCCGGGTTTTAACTGACTTCAACACTCGTAATAAATTATTAACGGCTAAACTCCTTAATCAGGGTTATCGGTACCATAAACTACGCAAAACCTTGTCAAAATTTTATAGACGCCATTCTGATTTAATTTCAAAATTCAATATTGGACTTAAATCTCTTCTGCAACAAGGTCTATCGGAACCCGAATTTTATGGTGACTTAGTATATAAATTCAGAAAAATATATAACCGCAATGACTTCAGCACCCAATTTCGTAAAATCATTCTTCGATATAAAAAGATTGGGTACAACATGGATATTATACGACAGACTGCATGCATGGTAGTTAACCCAATCACGGTTGGCAACTTTGCTTCCCTCTTTAATTGCACGCCGGTGGGTCAGGCCTCAGATTCTATGACGGCTCCAACGTAAAGGCTTATTGAAAATTAAAGAGATAATGTTGGTTGGTGCCTGATGCTCTGTCTCTGGTCGGGCTCATCGGAGTCTAACTGTTGGTTTTCTTTTGCTCCAGCATTTCAGTGGTTTCTTGCTGTCGAGTCCTCACCGTTGTCTCACCTCTGTGGTTCTTTGATTTCTGTGTTCACGGAGATGTTGCACTGATGAGTTAGGAGGCCTTCATGCGGACTGAACAAATTATTTATCTAAATCGCGACGGAAGTAAGGGCGAGGATTGTGGCCACGTAAAATCGATTTAAGCCCCCGAGTGGAAATCTTCCACTGACCGTTCCAAGGCGGCTCTTCCGTGGCGATTTATTTATGTTGTTGTTTGTTACTTACTGTGTGTATCACTTGTGTCTTTTAATTTTGGATGGCCATATGGCCATTTTGTGGGAAAGTAACTGTCCATATGGCCTTCCTTTGTTTAGGTTTCCATTATGGTCTGGTCGCTTAATGTTTGTATTTCTTTCCCTTTGGTGTCTTTTATGGATGGAGTAAGTTAATTGTATCAATTCCTGATCTTTGTTTTACTTCTACTTTTTATACTTTCCCCGACCCTTGATTCCGGTTTGTAATCCGAATTCGAAATAGTTTGCCTAACCACTCCAAACAAGTGTAGATGTAGGTTCCCGCCATGTGTCAAAATATTGATTGTCAATTAATCTATAAAATAACACGATATACTCGATGGTTAATATAACAGTTAATATATAAAAGGTGTAATTAAGACCTGAATTAATACTTATTGTGTGGAGCGTGATAGCTCAGTGGTTAGTGCACTTGCCTCTGATGCTAGAGGTCCCGGGTTCGATCCCCGGCAGCGGCGATAAAATTTCGGTGTCCGAACACGCTCCATTGGCATCATTTTCAGGGATGAATGTCATAAAGTGCATCGTCCTTCGGATCGGGACGTTAACTGGAGGCCCCCTGTGCAGGGAGAACTATCCCCTGTGCAGGTTAAAGATCCCTGCCGTAATTACATGATTACTGTGTAGGCTTTCATCCTGCAAAACCTGGAGTGTATGTAATATACACCTGCGGTAATGGTCAAATGTGACCGACGCAGTATCTGAAGATAGATAGATAGCATGTCACTTCAAATCAAGTCTTGAAAGTTTAGAGTTACACGTGCCCTTCCCGATTCGATTATTTCAACAGCTGAAGCACTGGCACTTGAACAGTTGCATGGTGTAATTATATATTATTATAGATTTATATACACCATACAACTGTTCAAGTGCCAGTGAGCTGAAGGTACTGATGACTGTAACTAAGTTTACCACTTTCACCTTTGTATAAGAGTATGAGCCTACTGTCTCTTCTCCTTTTCTTGAGAGACTCACATCTTAATTTTCCTAGAATTCCAGTCATGCGCCCAGTTTCAAAGCAGTAATTGCTTGTTTCAAATCTAGCAGCTCTATTCTGAACTTTTTCGATTTCTTTTTCTCTCTTTTTTTTTCTCCTATTACTGCTACTCGCTCACATCTGAGCATTACGAGCAGGATTTCCTGGGTGGTAACCAGTACTTTCTGTTTTTTTTTTGTTTTTTTAAGCAATGTGGATGAAGTGCCTTGCTCAAGGGCACAACACTTTGATCAGCGTGAGGCTCGAACCCGCAACCTCTTGATCACTAATCCGATGCGCTACCACTGCACCAAAGCGCTCCACTTAATTAAGAACCACTCCAATTGGGTCCCAGATGCAACTACCATATTCCAAGATTGGGCGAACAAGTCCCCTATATGCTGTCTCTTTTACATCCTGAGGACACTGATGAAGATTTCGCCTCAGGAAACCAAGTGTTCTATTCGCCTTTGTACACATGTTGCTAATGTGTGTATTTCATCTCAAATCGTGAGTAAGGCTGACACGATTAATCATATAATCGATCGATAAATTCCACAAAAATGATTATCATTTCTGATTTGCTTTTAATCGATTACTTAATAGGTACAATTTATTACTCAAAGTTATGCCTAAAATAGCTGGATGAGTGGCAAACAGTACAGACTCTGATGAGATGCCGCATTCTGCAGCATCTCATCTGGGTCTACACTGTTTGCCCAGTCCTGTCTGTTCAAATGTACATATGGTAAAGTGCAACATATGGTAAGAGTCATGCTCAGACAGAAAGCCAGACAGGTAAAATTATGACAAAAAACTTAGTGATTACTAATCAATTATCGATCACAATGACAGGACTGATAATCGATTATATTTACAGAACCGATTAGCCATCGTGAGTGATTGTCACAGGAAGGTATTTAATGGAATTCACATTTTCGAGGACTGTGACTTCTAAGGTGTAAGAAGCCTCAATTTTATTTATTCTCTTCCTACTTATCTGCATAATATTACATTTAATGGGTTGAAATCTCATGCCCCATTTTCGTGCCCAACATCCTAATCTATCTATATCCTTCAGAAGTTTCATTGAGCCCTCAGTATCTCTGATTTCCCGATAGCAAACTCAGTCGTCTGCAAACAGCCTTATTTCTGAGTCAATGTCAGTGGAAATATCATTGAAGTACAGGGAGTATAGCAGCGGACCAAGAACAGTCCCCTGGGGGACCCCAGATAAAACTGGCGCCCATACTGAAGATTCACCAGGGCCTGACAAATCCAAAAATTTTCCACTTGCCCACCGGGCAAGTAAAATATTTTTGCACTTGCCCAGCTCAAAATCCTACTTGCCCAGGATTTTGGAACTCAAAGTGGAGTTGGATGCGCGGGGGGAGGGGGGGGGGATGACAATGGTGACGATGATGACGACCGACATTTATAAATAAAATCCAAGGTTTCTGTCAAGTTTCAAGCACAACCACTTTCCATTAGGATCTAGTTATTTCATGTTTGTGTTTCTTTCTCTTTGGTGTCTCTGATGGGAGCTCAGGGTTAATTGTATCGATTTCCTGATCATTGCATTCACTTCTTTTTATTTCCCTGTGTGCGGTAATACGGTGGAAAATACTGTTGTTGTGACAGTCAATAACGGTACTTTTTCAAGTTAATTGACATAATACCTTTACCGACTAGCAATTTAAGATACAGTTATATAAACTCATTTAGCTTGACACGCATGATAAACAAGGGCTGCAGCCGATATAGATCTACTCAAAAGATCAGAAGTCTCAGGGCAGCGAGATAAAAGATTAAAAGAATGCAATTTATTTAGCATGAACTACAGGACGAGGGCCCCCTCGATTCAAAACGAACCCAAACTTTCACGACCGCCCTACAAGCAAGTTCAATGCGATCATCATTTCCGCCATCCAAATCGTCGCCCATAAACCACTACTCCCGTTTTTCTGCACGCGATCGGTAAATGACGTCATCCGACCCCAGAAACCCTACACGTGTTTAACGTCATTGTTTTATTTTAATGGGGCGTATTTCATTTAAAAAATGTTTGGAACCGGTAAAAAAATATTTTCTCGCTAGCTAAACGGTTGTGGATAGAGGCGCGACTAATCTGCGGTTACCAACATTAAAAAATTCGACTTTTTCTGCCAGCGTCTGCTATTTGGCGCCAAAACATAACCGTTCACGAGATAGTAGAATAGTCCGTTTTTACTACCGTAAGATGTAGCAAATCGTGTTAGGAGCTATTAAACCATTTTCACATTGATTGTGGATTAAATTTTATCGCAGGGATAAACGCAAATTAGAGACATAACTTAATCTTATTTTCACACCTTGTCACGCTTATCGATAGCGCTGGTGGTACACACTGCACAAGTAATGAAAGACACGCACCGCCGGGCAATCGTGTTTAATTGGTTATTATATGACAGGGATTAACAATAGTGTCATAATTGAACCGTTATAAAAACATAGATGGTTTTGTCTCTGAATTGCCGACAAAGCGGATATTATTGTGATTTACTTACTGGTCTAGTTTTACCGTATTTAAGGACTCAAAAGACTGACAGTTGTAGACGATTTTTGCACTTGCCCGACCGGGCGTCGAAAGGTCAAAGTGCACCTGCCCGGCGCGATTTCGGACTTGTCCCGGGCGGCCGGGCAATGGATTTGTCAGCCCCTGAATTCACTATTAACAACAACACGCTGTTTTCTGTAGCAAAGGAAGGCTCTATTGGTTAGAGCTAGGGACTAACTTCCCATGTCACAGGTCCTGGTGTATGAATGTCTTTTGACGTGTCGCCAGTAACAATTCTGATTGCTTGGGTCAATTTGTACTTTGGTCAATTTGTATACAGTTTTTATGAAACATTTTTGGGTTGATTGTTTATCAGTTGATTTTGAATGCCAATTCTTTCAGGTTTTTTTTTTACTCTTATTAAAGAGCATTTACAAAGAAATTTGAAAAAATCTCAGTATGAAGCATGAAGCAGGGTGAAAGCAGACACAAGGACGGTGATTTTATTGAAAACCGCTTAAAAATTCCCATTCGTTCCAAAGTTATGCACATTTATATTTGATACATACCTGTTTTCCTCTAAGAGTAGAGGTGTACAGCGCCTTCAGTGTATATTTTACCTGTGGATACGTTCAGTTTTTTACCAGAGGTCGTGTATATATGCCCTATGATCTACACAACATCAGCCCTCTCTGACACAAATTTTAAAAGTGTAGTATAAGATTTTAAGATCTACCAGAAGACATTCTGGGTGTCCCAATCCTGGGAGTTAATACAGACATAAGAAGTAGCCTCCCCTGCATTTTCTTTGATTTTAACCCACAATGCAATATTCTGTGATGTCATAGTGGCTTTAAACTTTTTTAAAATAATTTTAAACTACCATATTTTCCATTTTGCAGTTGCTTAATACTGTTTTCTCATGCCCTTTGACTATTGTGTATCTTGTTCATAATTTAGGATAGAAATGAGAAATTTGATTTCAAAATTCAAGCTAAACCCTTCTCTTGCTGAATATTCAATTTAGCCACACCCATTTCTGACTTTGAACCAATCAGATTACTTTATGTAATTTATTCCTATAAATTCATAAACTGCATGTCAAACAGTGTAGATCCTGATCAGATGGCTTCTTCAGAAGCCATCTGATCTGGATCTACACTGTTTGCAAAGACAGGGGTTGTCGTGAACAGCAAGATAAGGGTTAAATTTACAATTTAAGTATTTTTTAAAAATGTTTAAAACTACCATTTCATTCAAAATTTCATTCCAACTAGCTAACTTAAGTGTTTTACATGCCTTTTGAACAGATCAGTAAGTTCTGTATGTTACATCATCCTCATACAAAAAGCATGTTTTCCGAGAAAAGAGAACTTGCGAGACTCAGCTGGTCATGCTCGTCGACGAACTGTACAAAAATATACAAATGGGGTTGCGAACAGATCTGATTCTACTAGATTTTAGCAAGGCTTTTGACAAGGTTTCACACAAAAAACTTCTCCAAAAATTGCACAACTACGCATTAGGGGGGGGGCAACTGTAAATTGGATAAAAGACTTTTTGGATAACAGAAAACAATCAGTAGTTATTAATGGTATCACATCCGACAGCATTCCTGTATGTTCTGGTGTCCCGCAGGGCTCTGTTCTCGGACCAATCCTCTTTCTGGCATACATTAACGACCTCCCTGAGCAGGTCTGCTCCAGAGTTAAGCTTTTTGGCGATGATACGGCCATGTACCTGGCAATTACTTCACTGTCCGAGTCCAACATCCTCCAAGATGATCTTCTGACCCTTGAGCAATGGGAAATATCCTGGGATATGAGCTTCAATCCCTCAAAATGCCAGGTCCTACACATTACCCGGTTAAAACAACCTATGCCATCCAAGTATTTCCTGCATGGTTTTGAGTTGGAAATTGTTTCTGCTGCCAAGTACCTCGGAGTCACCATTGCGGATGACCTCAGCTGGGGTACCCACATAGATAACATCACAAAGAAAGGCAACCAAACACTGGGGTTTCTAAAAAGGAACATCAGAGTGCATAACCAGACACTAAAATCAACAGCTTACAAGACACTCCTTAGACCACAGTTGGAATATGCCTCCACTGTTTGGTCACCACACACAGCCACTGACATTTACAAATTAGAATCTGTGCTGCGCAGGGCTACCAGATGGGTCTCTCGTGACTACAGGTATGCATCTAGTGTTATCGATATGCTAAACAACCTTCAGTGGCGTCCATTAGATCAGAGACGCTTGGACAGCTGACTCACTATGCTATACAAGGTCACATATGACCTTGTTGCCATTCCTGCAACAGAATACCTCATTCCACATATCAGGAGGGACTCTAGACAAAACCTCCCTTTGGCATACAGACTCATCACTACTCCTACAAACTACTACAAATTTTCATTCTTTCCCAGAACCATTTTTCATTGGAATGCTCTACCCCGCCAAATAGTTATGCTCCCCACCCTGGCACAGTTTAGTGATGCTGTGTGCCGGGTGGTGCATGTGTCCCCCTAGTCACTGGCCTCTGTTTTTACTTTTAACTATACTAACACTCTCCTCGCAATGTACAAACTCATTTCACCTGCTGTACTTATATTTTATTTCAATTAACCCCCCTACAGTACTTGGTATACTGGAACCCCTTCTGAAGAAGTATTGTCAGATAGATAGATAGAAAAACAGGAACTTGAATTTAAATTATTTTAAAAAATATTTAAAATTTAAATTTAAGGTTTGCAATTGAAAATATGAGAAAACTGGTTTAGCATATCAGTTGAAATCTGTTTAAATAATTCAAATAGGTGATTATACAGTTCCTAAGGACTATAAAACACAAGGTATTTCATATTAAAAAAGTTTTAAAATTTTAATGCACATCTATGACATCATAGAATACCTCATGAATATTAATGAGGCAGTCTCAAGCTGCTCTGTTTCCATGAAATATTTCACACTTCAAATTGTAATATCTTGGAAACTATTAAAGATAATTTGATGCGGTTTTCGCCCTTTGATTCTTTTAATCAATGCCTGTTTATATTTAATGGATTTCTATACCTTTGTATATGACCTTTAAGTACTCAATGAAACTTCAGACTGACAGATAGATTAGGATGTTGGGCCCAAAAATGGGGCATGAGATTTCAGCCAGGTATAATGCAATATTATGCAGATAACTAGGAAGAGATCTAATAAAGTTGTGGCTTCTTTCACCTGGTCGAGAATGTGGGCTCCATTAAATACCTTGGAGTGACAATCACACACAACCTGAGATGGAATACTCATATCAGCAACATGGAGCACGATAGCTCAGTAGTTAGTGCACTTGCCTCTGATGCTAGAGACCCCCGGTTCGATCCCCGAAGGCGGTGATTATTTCGGTCTCCGAACATGCTCCATTGGCATCATTTGCAGGGATGAATGCCAAAAAATGCACCGTCCTTCGGATCGGGACGTTAACTGGAGGTCCCCTGTGCAGGAAGAGTCATCTCCTGTGCAGGTTGAAGACCCCTACCATAATTACATGATTACTGTGTTGGCTTTCAAAGTAGAAGTAAAACAAAGATCAGGAATTGATCCAATTAACTTACTCCACCCATAAAAGACACCAAAGGGAAAGAAATACAAACATTAAGCGACCAGACCATAATGGAAACCTAAACAAAGGAAGGCCATTACTCCACCCATAAAAGAACCCTGCATCATGGAGTGTATATAATGTACACCTGTGAGTAATGGTCAAATGTGACCGATCGCAGTATAAGTAGAAAGAAAGAAAGTGTACTAAGGCAAATAGAATGCTTGGTTTCCTGAGGCGAAATCTTCATCAGTGCCTTCAGGATGTAAAAGAGGCAGCATATAAAGGTCTTGTTCACCCAATCTTGGAATATGGTAGTTGTATCTGGGACCACAGTGGAGTGGTCCTGAATGAAGAAATTGAGTAAGTTCAGAATAGAGCTGCTAGATTTGAAACGGACAATTACTGCTTTGAAACTGGGAGCATGACTGGAATACTTGGAAAATTAAAATAGGAGTCTCTCAAGAAAAGTAGAAAAGACAATAGGTTCATCCTTTTATACAAAGGTCTAAAGGGTGCTGCCAGCATTCCAACAGATGACCTTGTTCCTCCAGCTAGACACTGTAGAAATCACCATTCTTTGGCATTTCAGACCCTTACTGCAAGAACTAGCTAGCTGACATGTATTCCCCAGAACCATTAGAGATTGGAATGCCCTTCCGGATTTGATTATTTCGACAGCTGAAGGTGCTGATGATTGTGTAGCTCAATTTACCTCTTTGGTTAGAGCTAGGTACTAACTTCGCTCATCATTGCTGGTGTATGAATGTCATATGATGTGTCACCAGTAACAATTCTGCTTCTGATCTGACATTGAGATGAACCCTGCTAATCTGACTCGTGCCACTTGGCCCGGGCAGGCTTAGACCTAAGCAGTTAACCAGTTCACGTGTGGTCTGTTTCAGCACCAGGTAATGTTTCTTTATAGAAAATAGCCTCGTTTATCTAGTTTCTGTGATGTCAGAGCGCTGTGCAAAAGGGTTGGTTATCTATAAAATCTGGACTGGGCTTCTGCACTGGGGCATAGACCTAGATAAGACATTCTGCAGCATCTGATTGGAGTCAGCACTGTTTGGTCATAAAAATGGAATTATAACTTTAAATGAAAGCAGCATTGTGCATTTTTTCACATCTCCAAAATGGCAACTTTTCTGATGAAAATTCATGATATTTTTCTTTTATATGTTGCAAACATAGGTTGTGGGTGCTCGTTACAACCGCCTCATTGAGGCGGTTCTAAGGAGTACCCACAACCTATGTCTTGAAGCATAAATAAGAAAAATAATGTATACCCCCTTAAAACCTAGTTTTCTCTATATACGGTGGGGTTTAAGGGGGTGTTCGTTTCGAAGACTTGTTCACGTAATGACTGTCAGTGCTTTTTTATTTCCCTTATGTGCGTGTTGAGGTTAAACATTCTCATCATTATTGTTTAGGTCATTTTGGAGGCATTGGATCTGACTTTGTGAGACTTTTACCTGACATTTAGATGAAATGACACCTCAAGCCCTACCACCATAAGAAACGCTAAGGTTTAAGAAGCGGTCTGATTCGCACCACTTTTCCTAGACAGGCTGAGACCTTCCAAGCGATTTACCAGTACTCAAGTTTGGTCAGTTTCAGCTCTGCCCGGAAGCACCATGAGCCCAATCTGTTTCAGAGAGGGTGAATATGAAAAATTGATGAAGGTCTGCAAGTATGAAAAATAACTCTGTCATTGATCAAATGCACACTGTTGGAATTATTAAAGAAATTCAATACAACATTAACTCTTATCTTGCTGTTCACGACAACCCCCTATCTTTGCAAACAGTGTAGATCCAGATCAGATGGCTTCTGAAGAAGTCTTATCTTGCTGTTCACGACAACCCCCTATCTTTGCAAACAGTGTAGATCCAGATCAGATGGCTTCTGAAGAAGTCTTATCTTGCTGTTCACGACAACCCCCTATCTTTGCAAACAGTGTAGATCCAGATCAATACCGGCCCCGATAGCTCAGTTGGTAGAGTGTCCGCTCCGGGGAACGGGAGGTCTCGGGTTCGATCCCTGGCCGCGACATACCAAAGTCGTTAAAAATGGTACTAGCTGCTCCTCGCTTGGCACTCAGATTTACGGGGTAGAGCTAGGACTGGTCGATCCAGTGTCAGGATAATGTGACTGGGTGTGGTATCATGTAATGTGTCTGGGACATGATACTTCAGTGAGGCAGCACTATAAACGTGAGCATTGAGCTCCCTGTCGCAACCAGACACCGTCGTGATATGACTGAAAAATTGTTGAAAGCGACGTTAAACCCAAATTCACACACACACACACACACAGATCCAGATCAGATGGCTTCTGAGGAACCCTTATCTTGCTGTTCACGACAACCCCCTATCTTTGCAAACAGTGTAGATCTAGATCAGATGGCTTCTGAGGAACCCTTATCTTGCTGTTCACGACAACCCCCTATCTTTGCAAACAGTGTAGATCCAGATCAGATGGCTTCTGAAGAAGTCTTATCTTGCTGTTCACGACAACCCCCTATCTTTGCAAACAGTGTAGATCCAGATTAGATGGCTTCTGAAGAAGTCTTATCTTGCTGTTCACGACAACCCCCTATCTTTGCAAACAGTGTAGATCCAGATCAGATGACTTCTGAAGAAGTCTTATCTTGCTGTTCATGACAACCCCCTATCTTTGCAAACAGTGTAGATCCAGATCAGATGGCTTCTGAAGAAGTCTTGTCTTGCTGTTCACGACAACCCCCTATCTTTGCAAACAGTGTAGATCCAGATCAGATGACTTCTGAAGAAGTCTTATCTTGCTGTTCACGACAACCCCCTATCTTTGCAAACAGTGTAGATCCAGATCAGATGGCTTCTGAAGAAGTCTTATCTTGCTGTTCACGACAACCCCCTATCTTTGCAAACAGTGTAGATCCAGATCAGATGACTTCTGAAGAAGTCTTATCTTGTTGTTCACGACAACCCCCTATCTTTGCAAACAGTGTAGATCCAGATCAGATGGCTTCTGAAGAAGCCATCTGATCTGGATATACACTGTTTGGCATTCAGTTAATGAATTAGTAGCAATAAATTACATCAAGTAATTTGATTGGTTGATAGACAGAAATGGGTGTGGCTTAAATGAATATTCAGCAAGATAAGGGTTAACAAGTTTTATGAGTACACATCGATGTAACATAGTGCACTCTTAACCCTTTTTTGTACCAAATGGAATCTTCCTTTTTATATAAACAAGGAGTCCATTTCAAAATGTAGGTGTGCAAGGTTGTGTTTTCTTCAAAAATTTGTTTGGAAAATAGCTGATTTTTAGCTCACCAGAGCCGAAGGCTCCTGGCTCCTGGGGAGCTTATAGTATAGGCATTGGTCGGTTGCCTGTCGTCTGCGTCTGCATCGTCAACATTTTCAAACAACATCTCCTCTGAAACTACTTGGCCAATTGAAACCAAATTCAGACATGTTAAGTTTTGAAAATAAAAATGAGGGAGACAGCGCGTTCGAGGAGGATTGGCGAGTGCCAAAGGCGCGATGTAATGGTGGCAAGCTCTCAGGATAGGTTAGAAAATGGTGCATTCTGAGAGCTTTTTGAACATTTTCTTGTTTATTCTTTACACTCCTGTTCATGGATAAATAACTAATAAATATTTTTAAAATCATTTCCTTGGGAAGATACCTACAAACTAACACCTAGCCATACCAGTGCCCCATCCCCCCACCCCTGTCCCAGGTGTATAATGCTTCAGCAAAAGAGCATATCTTATCATTTATGCCCAGATAGGTCACAAAAAAGTAGCCCAATTGATCCTATATTCCAAGGGTCATCCAATAACCAAAGTTTCAGAAGTGTAGCTCCAATAGTTTAGAAGATATGGCAAAATAATACTTTTTGACCTTTCACCTCAAAGTCGCACTAAAAGTAGCCCAATTTGTTCTATATTCCAAGGGCCATCCAATAAGCAAAGTTTCAGAAGTGTAATTCCAATAGTTTAGGAGATATGGCAAAGTCATACTTTTGACCTTTGACCTTGGGGTCATGTTGAGGTCAAGGTCATGCCAAAAGTAACCAAATTCATTCTATATTCCAAGGGCCATCCAATAATCAAAAAGGTTGCAAAGAACATTCTAATTGATACACAAAGTTTCAGAAGTGTAACTCCTATAGTTTAGAAGATATGCTAAAGTCATACTTTTTGACCTTTGACCTTGGGTTTATGTTTAGGTCCACCAATAGTATTCTGATGGTAATGTATTCCAACAGTCATCCAATAACCAAAGTTTCAGAAGTGTAACTCCCATAGTTTAGAAGATATGGCAAAGTCATACTTTTTTACCTTTGACCTTGGGGTCAGGTTGAGGTCAAGGTCACAACAAAATTAGCCCAATAAATTATATATTCCAAGGGCCATCCAATAACCAAAGTTTCAGAAGAGTAGCTCCAATAGTTTAGAATATATGGCAATATAACCCTTTTTGACCTTTGACCTTGGGGTCATGTTGAGGTCGAGGTCACACCAAAAGTAGCCAAATATATTCTATAGTCCAAGGGCCATCCAATAAGCAAAGTTTCAGAAGTGTAACTCCAATAGTTTAGGAGATATGGCAAAGTCATACATTTGACCTTTGACCTTGGGGTTATGTTGAGGTCAAGGTCCTGTCAAAAGTGGCCCAATTCATTCTATAATTCAAGGGCTATCCAATAACCAAAGTTTGAGAAGTGTAACCCCAATAGCGCAGAAGATATGGCAAGATAATACTTTTTGACCTTTGACCTTGTGGTCATGGTGAGGTTAAGATCACCCTAAAAGAAGCCCAATTTATTCTATATTCCAAGGGCCATCCAGTAACCAAAGTTTCAGAAGTGTAACTCGAATAGTTTAGGAGATATGACAAAATCATACTTTTTGACCGTTGACCTTGGGGTCATGTTTGTTTGATTTGAGGTTTAACGTCCCCGTCAACTCTGTAGAGGTCATTTTGGAGACGTTGCTTCCAATTTTGTGGGACTTTAACCCGACATTGAGATGAAATGAAATCTCAAGCCCTGTCGCCCAATGAAACCAATGGGGTTTTTAGCATGTAAGGTCCGCCTCGCACCGCGGTTCCTGGACAGGCTTAGATCCTCTAAGCGGTTTACCAGTACTAGTGTGCGGGCCGGATTCAGCTCTGCGTGGAAGCATCATGCAGCCCATATAATTCTTCAAGCCCCTATGGGCGGGGGATGGACCTTGGGGTCATGTTGAGGTCAAGGTCCCGCCAAAAGTAGCCTAGTGCCATCTACATCCCATGTACTATCCACAGGCAAAGTTTGAAAAGTGTACCTTAACCGGTTTCAGAGGAGATCGATTCCATAGAAACGTGACGGACGTAGGTACACATACATACAGACCACAGACTGACAGACACTCGACTCTGACACGAAAACAATATACCCGATTATTCTATAATAACAAAGGTTTCGATCAAGTTTCAAGCACAACAACTTTATTCCCCTCCGACTTTTAAGTGCGAAAATACGGTAGATAATACTGTAGTTGTCACGGTCAATATTGGTACGTTTTCAAGTTCAAACTAATTGCAGACAGTTCAATTAGCAATTAAAGAAACATATAAACTTAACACGCATGATTAACACAAGCTGCAGCCGATATACTCAAAAGATCAAATGTGTCAGGTTAGCGAGAAAAGAGAATAAAGAATGCAGATTAGTTTATAATTTGATGATCCAGCCACAAGACGAGGACCCCTCCATCCAAAACTTTCACACCCGCTCAACAATCAAGTTCAAGGCGAACATCAATGATCTCCACCACCAAAATCGCCATGAAATCCACCGTCCATAAACAGCAACTACCGTTTTTCTGCACGCGATCGGAAAATGACGCCGTTCCACCCCAGCAACCCCTAACGTGTTTAATGTTTAATTGTTTTATTTTAATGGGGCGTAAATGTTTGCAACCGGTAAAATAATATTTTCTCGATAGCTAACGGTGCCTTCCACAATTCCCGACTTATCCCGGGAAGCTTCGTGTCAATCACCAACAACAGCATACAGATGTGTTTACACACATTCGACTTTTCCCGCCAAGTATCTGCTATTTTGGCGCCAAAACATAACCATGCACGAGACAGTAGAAAAGTCTGTTTTTGTAATGCATATATTTACCGTTAGATGTAGCTAAACATCTTAGGAGCAATTACATCATTTTCACACTGATTGAGGATTAAATTTTATGACTGGGGGATAAATGCAAATTAGAGCCATAACTTAATCTTATTTTCACACCTTGTCACGCAGAAGGTTGTTGCACCGGAGGCTTGTGTATACAGTGTAATTATAGAATAGACTGTTCCGTGACAAATAAGGTCGGCGTTTATAACACGATTCGGTTAACTAACTTGGTCCGTTTGTTGAAGGAAATTAACCGTTATGATTTACTTTCATTTTTGCAATCACTTCAAGAAACGGTTGTTTTCATTTGTTAATGCCCATCTACAGGTGTGGAACCGTGTTTTAATCCCCAATAATACTGGACAGTGCATTAATTTTTATCAGTATTATTATTATCACGGATTAACTCAGATTTTTCCGCTGGTTTGCACACACGAAAATCCAAGCGCAGCTTTTCAAAAATTTGCCCCAAAACGGTATTTTCATTTTTCCGGGAGTTTTATCCTGAATTTCGTGAGGCGTGAGAAAAACTATTTTTTCGGGAGTCTCCCGCGATTTTCGGGAGACTTAACATGTCTGCAAATTACATGTGGAGCCTCTATGGGAAGGGGGAATGAAAGTTTGTTCGGGAGGACTGGGTCACATGACCAATATGGCCGCCATGCCCATATATGGTAAAAACCTTTAAAAATCTTCTTCTCAAGGACCGAACAGCCGATGATCTTGAAACTTGGTATGCAGCATCGGGACTCGGGCCGGGCGGGCCCTACCAAGTTTGTTCAAATGATGACCTTTGATTGACCTTGACCTGTTTTATGTCAAGGTCAAATTTGGTCACTTAGATATTTGTATGGAAAAACAGCAAAACAGTGGATTTTTCTGACTGTGTGTTAGCTAGTGGCATCATAAATGGTATTTGCAATCAGCTGAATGGAAGTTTATCAGTTTCAAAGGTCAAGGTCATTTACCAACCTTTGTCCAGGACGCCTCAGATTCAGTATTTTTATCTTCCTCTTCACTTAAACTACTGGGTCAATTGAAACCAAATTACATGTGGAGCCTCTGTGGCATGAGGGAACGAAAGTTGATTCGTGAGGACTGGGTCACATGATCAATATGGCCACCATGCCCATATATGGTAAAAACCTTTAAAAATCTTCTTCTCAAGAACCGAATGGCCGATGATCTTGAAACTTGGTATGTAGCATTAGGGACTCAGGTCCTACCAAGTTTATTCAAATGATGACCTTTGGTTTACCTTGACCTGTTTTATGTCAAGGTCAAATTTGGTCACTTAGACATTTGTATGGAAAAATGGCAAAACAGTGGATTTTTCTGATTGTATATTAGCTAGTGGCATCAGAAATGGTATTTACAATCAGCTGAATGGAAGTTTATCAGTTCCAAAATCATGGTCATTTACCGACCTTTGTCCAGGATGCCTCAGATTCAGTATTTTTATCTTCTTCTCTTAAACTACTTGGCCAATTGAAACCAAATTACATGTGGAGCCTCTATGGAATGAGGGAACTAGAGTTTGTTCGTGAGGACTAGGTCACATGACCAATATGGGCTGCCTTGCCCATATATGGTAAAACCCTTTAAAAATCTTCTTCTCAAGAACCGAATGGCCGATGATCTTGAAACTTGGTATGTAGCATTAGGGACTCAGGTCCTACCAAGTTTATTCAAATGATGACCTTTGGTTTACCTTGACCTGTTTTATGTCAAGGTCAAATTTGGTCACTTAGACATTTGTATGGAAAAATGGCAAAACAGTGGATTTTTCTGATTGTATATTAGCTAGTGGCATCAGAAATGGTATTTACAATCAGCTGAATGGAAGTTTATCAGTTCCAAAATCATGGTCATTTACCGACCTTTGTCCAGGACGCCTCAGATTCAGTATTTTTATCTTCTTCTCTTAAACTACTTGGCCAATTGAAACCAAATTACATGTGGAGCCTCTATGGAATGAGGGAACTAGAGTTTGTTCGTGAGGACTAGGTCACATGACCAAAATGGGCTGCCTTGCCCATATATGGTAAAACCCTTTAAAAATCATCTTCTCAAGAACCGAATGGCCGATGATCTTGAAACTTGGTATGCAGCATCAGGGACTCTGGCCCTACCAAGTTTATTCAAATGATGACCTTTGGTTGACATTGACCTGTTTTATGTCAAGGTCAAATTTGGTCACTTAGACATTTGTATGGAAAAATGGCAAAGTAGTGGATATTTCTGATTGCCTGATAGGCTGTGACATCAGAAATGATTTTGCAGTTAACTGAATGGAAGTTTATCATTTCCAAAGGTCAAGGTCATTACTGACCTTTGTCTTGGATGGCTCTAATTCAGTATTTTTATCTTCTTCTCCAGTAAAAGAGCTGTGCTGATTGAAACCAAATTACATGAAAAGCCTCTATGGGGGTGAGGCAATTAAACATTATTCGTGGTATTGTTGTCACATGACCAAGATGAGCACCTTGCCTGTATATGGTATAAACCACATGACCTCTGGTGAGCGTAGTGGCCCATGGGCCTCTTGTTTTTTTTTGCAACAGTGTAGGCACTGATCAGATGCCACGTTCTGTGGCATCTGATCTGGGCCTGTGTAACAGTTTATCTTTACCCCCTGGGTAGCTTTACCCCCGGGGGTAAAGATATCCCGGGATATCTTTACCCCCACCCTGGATATCTTCACCCCCGGGGGTAAAGATATCCCAGCTGGGATATCTTTACCCCCGGGGGTAAAGCTATTCCAGCCAGGATATATTTACCCCCACCCCAACTTTTGGGTATAAACTATTTTCTTAATGCCCAATTTCTTCTTAAATGTAAGTGAAGCAAGGCAGTGGACTCGATGTTCCACTTCAACATTTTTTCATTTCAATCATGACTCAGACTAATAGAGCTACCCTTAGTAAGAAATATGACCATATTATAGAGGCAAATGATTATTTAATAACTTCTTTTTGTATATTTTCTTATTCAAAATGTCCCTTATGACAATCTTTCATAAACTTTCATTATCTCTGTCAGTTGTGAAATGGGTTGTGGTGATGAGTGGAAAGGCGGGGGTAAAGCTATCCCGGCTGGGATATCTTTACCCCCGGGGGTAAAGCTAAACTGGCCAGGATATCTTTACCCCCACCCCAACTTTTGGGTATAAACTATTTTCTTAATGCCCAATTTCTTCTTATATGTAAGAGAAGACAGATAGGGGACTTGATGTTTCACTTGAACATTTTTCGTTTCAATCATGACTCAGACAAATAGAACTACCCTTAGTAAGAAAAATGACCATATTATAGAGGCACATGATTATTTAATAACTTCTTTTTGTATATTTTCTTATTCAAAATGTTGCTTATGACAATCTTTCATAATCTTGCATTATCCCTGTCAGTTGTGAAATGGGTGGGATATCTTTACCCCCGGGGGTAAAGCTAAACTGGCCAGGATATCTTTACCCCCACCCCAACTTTTGGGTATAAACTATTTTCTAAATGCCCAATTTCTTCTTATATGTAAGAGAAGCAAGATAGTGGACTCAATGTTTCACTTGAACATTTTTCATTTCAATCATGACTCGAACTAATAGAACTACCCTTGGTAAGAAATACGACCATATTATAGAGGCAAATGATTATGTAATAACTTCTTTTTGTATATTCTTCTAAATTATATTTCCGCAGTGAAAATAACAAATAGTCTATGAATTAAAAATCACTTTAAGAAATTGTATAGTTTCTTATTCAAAATGTCCCTTATGACAATCTTTCATAATCTTGCATTATCCCTGTCAGTTGTGAAATGGGTGGTGGTGAGTGGAAAGGCGGGGGTAAAGATATCCTGGCTGGGATATCTTTACCCCCGGGGGTAAAGCTAAACTGGCCAGGATATCTTTACCCCCACCCCAACTTTTGGGTATAAACTATTTCTTAATGCCCAATTTCTTCTTATATGTAAGTAAAGCAAAAAAAAAAAAAAAAAAACAAGCATAATTAAACCATACAGCTTGCAAGAATATTTTTTCACATCTTATACTATTGCTCATGGGTGGGGGTGAAGATTTCCCTCACCACCCCCGAAAAAAATCAAGACTTTGGAAAACCCAGTCAAGCACACTTCTCAACAATGGAAGGTACTACTGATGTCCAATGGTCTATGGTTGACATAACATTACCACAAGCTAGCTTGCATGAATCAGGATTTCACACCTCTACCATTGCTCATGGGTGGGGGTAAAGATATCCTGGCCGGGATATCTTTACCCCCACCATTCCACTCACCACCACCACCCATTTCACAACTGACAGGGATAATGCAAGATTCTGAAAGATTGTCATAAGGGACATTTTGAATAAGAAAATATACAAAAAAGAAGTTATTAAATAATCATTTGCCTCTATAATATGGTCATATTTCTTACTAAGAGTAGTTCTATTAGTCTGAGTCATGATTGAAACAAAAAAATGTTAAAGTGAACAGCGAGTCCACTATCTTGCTTCTGTTACATATAAGAAGAAATTGGACATTAAGAAAATACTTTATACCCAAAAGTTGGGGTGGGGGTAAAGATATCCTGGCCAGTTTAGCTTTACCCCCGGGGGTAAAGATATCTTTACCCCCGCCTTTCCACTCACCACCACCACACATTTCACAACTGACAGGGATAATGCAAGATTAAGAAAGATTGTCATAAGGGACATTTTTAATAAGAAAATATACAAAAAGAAGTTATTAAATAATCATTTGCCTCTATAATGTGGTCATATTTCTTACTAAGGGTAGTTCTATTAGTCCGAGTCATGATTGAAACGAAAACATGTTTAAGTGAAACATCGATTCAACTATCTTGCTTCTCTTACATATAAGAAGAAATTGGGCATTAAGAAAATACTTTATACCAAAAAGTTGGGGTGGGGGTAAAGATATCCTGGCTAGTTTAGCTTTACCCCCGGGGGTAAAGATATCCCAACCGGGATATCTTTACCCCCGCCTTTGCACTCTCCACCACCACCCATCCCAACCAGGATATCTTTACCCCCGCCTTTGCAATCTCCACCACCACCCATTTCACAACTGACAGGGATAATGCAAGATTATGAAAGATTGTCATAAGGGACATTTTGAATAAGAAAATATACAAAAAGAAGTTATTAAATAATCATTTGCCTCTATAATATGGTCATATTTCTTACTAAGGGTAGTTCTATTAGTCCGAGTCATGATTGAAACGAAAAAATGTTAAAGTGAACAGCGAGTCCACTATCTTGCTTCTCTTACATATAAGAAGAAATTGGGCATTAAGAAAATACTTTATACCCAAAAGTTGGGGTGGGGGTAAAGATATCCTGGCCAGTTTAGCTTTACACCCGGGGGTAAAGATATCCCAGCTGGGATATCTTTACCCCCGCCTTTGCACTCACCACCACCACCCATTTCACAACTGACAGGGATAATGCAAGATTATGAAAGATTGTCATAAGGGACATTTTGAATAAGAAAATATACAAAAAGAAGTTATTAAATAATCATTTGCCTACATAATGTGGTCATATTTCTTACTAAGGGTAGTTCTATTAGTCTGAGTCATGATTGAAACGAAAAAATGTTAAAGTGAAACATCGAGTCCACTATCTTGCTTCTCTTACATTTAAGAATAAATTGGATATTAAGAAAATAGTTTATACCCAAAAGTTGGGGTGGGGGTAAAGATATCCTGGCCAGTTTAGCTTTACCCCCGGGGGTAAAGATATCCTGGCCAGTTTAGCTTTACCCCCGGGGGTGAAGATATCTAGGGTGGGGGTAAAGATATCCCGGGATATCCTTACCCCCGGGGGTAAAGCTATCCCTGAGTAGCTTTACCCCCGGGGGTAAAGCTACCCAGGGGTCAAGATAAACTGGGACACCTGCACTGTTTGCCAAATGCCCGTTCTGGGGTTTTTGGTACAAAATGGGTTAATGGTAATATTTCTGATGAAAATTTGTGATATTTTTCTTATTTATATGTCAAACATAGGTTGTGGGTGCTCATTAGAACCACTTCATTGAGTGCCTGCAACCTGTGTCTTGGAGCAACAAATTGAGAAAAACAATGTCCCCTATAAATCCCATGTCTATATAAAACTGGGTTTAGAGGGGCACACTTGTTAACATTATGCAATACAGAATTTCAGTCATTTGAAAATACATGTATGTGACATAATATTTTCAGGATCTCTTGATTTTGTAAGGTGAATATCATTGTGCCTGTGGGTGGTTAGACGACTGGCAAACAGTGTAGACCCTGAAGAGATGCTGAACTCTTTGGGATCTTGTCTGGGTTTTGCACTGGTTGCTCTCGCCTGTGTGTCTGGGTGCTTGCAGTAAATATGGAACTTTGTGCGTTGTAAAATTTGTAAATAATTTGAGGGCCGCAAGGGATATTTTTTATTGTTCTTATTGTGTTACCCTCTTGAAATAAAGACTTTATTATTATTATTATTTTATCATATGACGTCGCGTCTGAGAGTGTAATAACGCCATGTAATATTTTTGATAATCCACTAGTGGATTAAATATGCAAATTAGGTAGATACGTCCCGTAACGTTACATGTAGGACATTCTTAATGACATCGCGTTTACTAATGGCAGAATTTTAACATTTTTGTAAACAAGTCGTGAATAAAATGCGTTTTAAATGTCATATGATAAATAGAATCTTGCATTCGTGCTCATGTATTATTGAATTTATTAAACTCGTTGAGGAAAATGGATAAAATGCTCGGCAAAGCCTCGCATTTTATCCCTTTTCCTCAACTCATTTAATAAATTCAATAATACATGAGTACTCATGTAAGATCCTCTATATAATATCTAAGTGACAAATTCACAACTGACATTAACCCTTTTTGTACCTAATGGAATCTTCCTCCTTATATATGGCAGGAGTCCATTTCGAAATTTAGGAATGACAGGTTGTGTCACTTAAAATTTATTTGGAAAGTAGCTGATTTTGTTTGAAATGAGGTTTTACATTCCAAGTCAACAATGTTTAGGTCATTTTGGAGACGTTGCTTCCAATTTTGTTGGACTTTTACCGAGGTGAAATGACATCTCAATCCCTGCCGCCCAAACAAACCAAAAGGGTTAATACCAAAAGGGTTAATATGTAGGGAGGGTCCAACTCGCATCACTTTGCCTGGGCTGGATTAGACCTCTAAGTGGATTACCAGTACTCATGTGCGGCAGCTTTCAGCTCTGCGTGGAAGCATCATGCAGCCCAAGGAAAGTAGTTGAACTTTTTGCAAAAAGTGTAGGCCCTGATCAGATGCTGCATTGTGCGGCATCTGATCTGGGCCTGCACTGATTGCCAAGATATCCTTTGTCAGCCTCGATAGCGCAGTGGTTAAATGGGTGTAATAGTCGCTGGCTTTCTCACGCGAGCATGGAAACATCCGGAATGAGTGTTCGAGGGCGATTAAATAAGCTTGAAGCTTCCATCGCAATGGAACTAAAACAAAATTAGTATAAACTAAGGTGTCCTTTTAGGGGTTTCCCACCTACAATGGGTTAATTGGTTGGTGTGTCACAATATTTAGAGGAATTACATGTACATGTACTTTATAGAGGATCTTACATGAGTGTTCATGTATCATTGAATTTATTAAACAAGTTGAGGAAAAGGGATAAAATGCGAGGCTTTGCCGAGCATTTTATCGCTTTTCCTCAACGAGTTTAATAAATTCAGTAATACATGAGCACGAATGCAAGATTCTATTTATCATATGACATTTAAAATGCATTTTATTCACAATTTGTTTACAAAAATGTCAATATTCCGCCGTTAGTAAATGCGACGTCCTTAAGGACATCGCATATAAAACCTTACGGGACGTATCTAGCAAATTTGCATATTTAATCGACTAGTGGATTATCGAAAATATTACATGGCGTTATTACACTCTCAGGCGCGACGTCATATATGATAAAATTTCTTCAGCAAAGAATTGTTCAAAGAATCACAGAAATAGCAGTTAACCCTTTTTGTAGAAAATGGAATCTTCCACCTTATATATGGTGGGAATCCATTTCAAAATTAAGGGGTGTCGGGGTGTCAGGTTGTTTTCTTCCAAATTGCTTTGGAAAATAGCTGAGCTTTTTGCAAATAGTGTAGGCCCTGATCAGACACCACGTTCTGTGGTGTCTGATCTGGGCCTGCACTGTTTGCCGTTTTGGGGTTTCCGGTACAAACTGGATTAATCATTGAGGAGTATGAATATGCAAGCTAGAAATAAAACAGAATTTTATCAATATCAGACTATTTTCAGTCTCTCAATTCAAATAAATACAGTCATAGCCGCAGAAAAGAGGGGGTATCCAAATATTATTTTTCTTACTTCTGCAGGGAAGCATATGTTGTGGGTACTCATTAGGAACACCTCACTGAGGCGCTTCTAATGAGTACCAACAACGTATGTTTTCATGCAGAAATAAAAAAAATATCAGTACTTTTCGGGTTAAAAAGCAGCTTGTCTGTAGCTGTGTATGGTTATATTCTTCCATAGTTGTTTCTTAGATATAGAATTAGCATTTTCTTTGATGAAAATGTTTGACTTTTTTTTTTAGGGCCCCCGCCCACCGGGGCTTGAAGAAGTAGGTGGGCTGCATGATGCTTCCACGCAAAGCTGAAACCCACCCGCAAACGAGTACTGGTAAACCGTTTTGAAGATTAAGCCTGACCAGGCAATGCGGTGCGAGTCGGCCCGTCCATGCTTATAAACCCTATTGGTTTCATCTGGCAACAGGGCTTGAGATATCATTTCATCTCTATGTTGGGTAAAAATCCCACAAAATTGGAAGCAACGTCTCCAAAATGATCTATACAGTGTTGAATGGGATGTTAAATATCAAATTAATCAATCAATCAAAACCAACAGCTAAGGTTATACGGAGACTGGACCTCGGTTTAAAGACTCATCCAAAAGTTTGGAGAAGCCCGGGATCGATCCTGCAACCCCTGGTTTACAAGACAAGTAGCATAACCACTACACCACAGAGGCTTCTAAGGCATACATGTTGTAATGTTGTACCAAATGGAATATGGAAGGGATCCATTTGAAATACAGTTGTGACAGGTTGTGTTATCTTTAAAATTTATTCGGAAAATAGTTTAACCTTTTGCAAATAGTGTAGGCCCTGATCAGATGCCACATTCTGCAGTATCTGATCTGGGTCTGCACTGTTTGCCAGGGTACCCGTTTTGGCGTCTCCAGTACAAAATGGGTAATAAAACTGCTATTCAGGGTCAAGGATACAAAGTTATGAATATTCTCACAATGTCACAGGGAAGATACAGATGAGTCAGGAATATTCTCACGGTGTCACAGGAAAGATACAGCTGAGATTGTACACAGACACTGGCTGATCCAGACCTTTAACCCTTATCTAGCTGAATATTCATTTAAGCCACACCCCTTTTTGTCTATCAACCAATCAAATTACTTGATGTAATTTATTGCTACAAATTCATAAACTGAATGCCAAACAGTGTAGTTCTGATCAGATGGCTTCTTCAGAAGCCATCTGATCTGGATCTACACTGTTTGCAAAGATAGGGGTAGTCGTAAACAGCTAGATAAGGGTTAAAACGTCTGTGTCACTAAGCATCACGAAAACACGCCTATTTTATTTTGACCCCAGCGAACCCCAATTTTATATAGTAATTCTGGGGTTAGCAGGGGTATACATTATTTTTCTTATTTCTGCTCAAAAACATAGATTGTGGGTACTCGTTAGAACCGCCTTGTCGAGGTGGTTCTAACAAGTATCCACAACCTACGTTTTGAGCAGAAATAAGAAAAATACTGAAAGTTTTCATCTGATAATTTTCATTTTTCGGTGGTAAAGTTTACAATGTATTTGTATAGGTGTGTTTTCCTAATGTATTCTTTTCATTGATCAGCTGATTGTGTGCAGACATCCAGACTAAACACTATACCAGGAAGGAAAGAGATCCCATTGTGGTACCGGTAGATCTCAAAAAAGTTTGGGTTCTCTGTTGAAGAGTATCGCCTCGCTGAGGAGGGTGTCATGAAAACACTCAGTTTGTCTGTGCAGATAGAGAAATGAGGCAGGTAACTGATATAATGTCTGTCTTAAAGTTTCAGATGCTAGATATAATCATAAGCAGACGACAATCCAATTTTTAAAAAAAAATGTTTTTTATTGTCAATAAGGCTTGACATTACATGTAAATCGTCTGCTTGGCAGACGATTTACGTGTAATGTCCAGCCTTATTGTCTCAGACACATTTAAAAAGAAATCAAAAATGTCGTCTGCTAGAACATTTAAAAAGAAATCAAAAATGTCGTCTGCTAGAGGATCAGCAGTAGAATGGATAATCTGGGCTTCAGTTAGTCTCGTATTACTCAGACATGTCTCAGAATATGATTAATCTCAGTGAAAATCACCCACACATTGTGTTTCCCAGATTTCAAGGAATATGGAGAGTATTTCGGTAAGATCTTTATTCTATTTTGATCATTGATGATAATGTACATTGTATTTCACTAATGCTTTTTTATTTCCTAGTTTATTGATCTTGGTTAATTATTTGTGATTTTCACAGTGAGGAATCAATCGTATTCTGAAAAAAGACTACCGGTTTTTGGATGTTTTTTTTTTAAGGAAAAATTCCATCCTATAGAATAGCGATGTCCTTGCGGGTTGGCGGCTGAGCGTCCGCGTCCCAGTTTACCTTTTGGTTAACCCTGAAAAACCCGTTCATAATGCCATTTGGCGTTTTCTTGTTAATATACAGTGTAAAGAAGAACATATGTGATTCTCAACTGTGGAACAATAGTAGTTTATTTGTGTTGTGGTTTTATATCCACGCCAACACAATTTAGGTCATTTTGGAAATGTTGCTTTCCTTTTTGTGGGACTTTTACCCAACATAGATATGAGATCTTACGTCCTGCAGCCCAAAGAAACCCCTAGGGTTTAAGGGATGGTCCGACTCATACCACTTTGCCTGGGCAGGCTTAATTAGACCTTCTAAAGATCTGCATAGAAGCACTCTGCAGCTCAATCTACTTCTCCAGATGTTTTCTGTTGCTAGTGGATGTTGCAGGGTGGGGGGGGGGGGGCATCTGTGTCAATGGAAACAAATCTAAGTTCTACCTTTCAGGCCATGAAGATGCTTAAGTTCAGCAGGTGTGAAGTGTTGTCTTCAAGGGAGATAACTGCTGCACAGATGTTCCCAGTCTAGATGCAGTTATCAGCCTTACCATGTTGGCGAGTAACCTGTACATCTCCCAGCTACCTCGCCTGTCTCATGTTTCCTTGGAGGATATCTCTTCAGATGAGGTAAGAAGATAGTAATATTGTCTAAATATTTTGGTGAGTACTGAGATACCTCTCCTATCTCATGTTTCCTTGGAGGATATCTCTTCAGAGGTCGCTGACTCTTAGTCATTAGGTCTCTCACCGCCGTAGGTTCGAGCCTCGCTCGGGCCACGTGTGAGACGCCAAGATCTGCAACGGAAGGTCAGGTGGTTTTTCTCCGGGTACTCCGGTTTTCGCCCACCTCTGATTAACGATCGGCTCGATATGAGTGAAATAATCTTGAAAGGGCCGTAAAACCCAAACCAAAAAAAAAAAAAATCTCTTCAGAGGTGGTAAGAGGACTGTTATGTTGTCTCATTATGTTTGTGAGTACCTGTGTATCTCCTAGTCTGTATGTTTGTGTGTACCTGTGTATCTCCTAGTCTGTCTCATGTTTCCATGGGGGATATCTCTTTTGAGGAGGTAAGAGAACATTAATGTTGTCTCATTATGTTTGTGAGTACCGGTACCTGTATATCTCCCAGCTACAATTAGTCTCAGGATGTCAAAGAGAGCAGTCATGAAAAATGTGCTCTGACGTTTTGTCAAATTGTTTAGGGCTAAAGATGAAATAATTTTATAAATTTTATATCTGAATGTAGCTGACAACTTCAGGAATGTAAAGTTGTGATAAAATATGGAAAATAGTGTATTAGAAAGTGGATTTTAAAACAAAATATGATTTTTTAACAATTTTTTCCTACATACCACCTGCTGTGGGAATATTTAAACCTGGATTCACCAAGCATATAGAAAGGAGCCAGCTGTGCCACATAGGGTGTAACAACACCACAAACAGATGTGGCATACTTATGTATATGTAACACCCACTGAGGAAAGTTAAAGTGATTCCAAACAGATGGCAACCCCATGGAGAACTGCTGTTTGTTAAGTGTTCAGTGATGAGATTTTGGATGTGTAACTAATAGAATTAAAGATCAAAGGATAGATCACCATAAATTATCAGAATTAATTAGTGCTTTGAAAAAAAGAAAAATTAAATAAAATAAAAAAAATCAAATTTGGTATGTTTTATATATATTTCTTAAATTTATTGTGATAAGTATCTTAAGTAATAAGGAAAATTGAAAAATATCTTAAGAATTAGGGAAAAAGAAAATAATCTAAGTGAAGTGTGTTTTCTGGAGTATATGTATTCAGCCTGATGGAAAAATGCTGTTTGTTAAGTGTTCAGTTATGAGAATTTGGATGTGTTAAAAATAGAATTAAAGATCTAAGGATAGATCACCAAAAAAATGATCGGAATAAATTAGTGCTTTGAAAAATAGAAAATTAAATAAAATAAAAATAATAGTTTAAATTTGGTATGTTTTATATTAATTTTTTAAATTTATTGTGATTTCTTAAATCTATTGTGATAAGTATCTTAGGTAATAAGGAAATAGGAAATTATCTTAGTGAGGCGTGTTTTCGGAAATGCTGGAGTATATGTATTCTTTCCTAAAAATAATCTGGAATGTGAAATATATATTACCAAAAGAAATGTTTTAAGTGTTATAATTCAGTGGAAATCTCGTGTAATCTAATTGGAATATATATATATTTTTTTTGTGAATTCTACTGCTATTGTCAAGATGGCTAGCAACCAAATCAATCAGCTCTCGGAAAATAGCCTGAATAAACTATCTATTTCTCTAGAGTCAGGTCTGTGTTTGCCAGTACCACAGCAGCCACAAACTACAGACTCCAATTCAAAATTTCAACAGAATAATAAAAGTGTAATTGTTACAGAGGACAACACGAATGAAAATTCTCAATTTAGTGGATTCTCTTCATGTGAAATTACTTATCCCTTCGATAGTATATTCTATCACATAATCACAAACAAGGACACTACCAGTATTTTCTTCTATACAAGACCTTTGTTCAGTAGCATTATTTCAGCACTGGAGAGGGAATTTGTATTTCCAACCAACAGTGACAAAAAATTCTCCTTAAAAACCCATGTAAATGGCAAAAGGTGTAATCTTGAAATAGATAAAGTTGAAATGAAAATTACCCTAAGTGGGCCAGGACAAGAATGCTGGAAAGAAAAGAATTTCAAAAAACTAACAATAAAAATGTTTAATAATTTTGTTGATGATACAAAAACTGCCTTGTTCACCAGTAGCTATGAAGATTTGAAGAATAACAGTAACAGCTATGTACATATTAACCAGAAGGATTTGTCTGCCAAACCAGGACTTTTTGTGGAAGTCGACACAGAATCTCCTTTGATGAGAAACATAGCAGAGCTGATGAACACAATCCATGCTTTGCAGGGACAGGTTGCTACCTTGACTGCCCAGGTAAATAAATTAGTGCAAAAGGCAGCTAACTCTACATACCAAACTGTTGATGAAACATTCAACACAACAGATCTAGAGCTTTCCTCTAACAACAGTGATAATGTTTTATCAGGCAATGCTGATCGTTTACCTCAGATTGCTAGCACAGAAGAAAAAAGAAATTCAAACGCAACTGTACCAAATGATGGCCAAAGAGTCACATCTACGCCAAGATCTGCCAGGAATCAGACAACCGGTCAATCGCACCCAAAACGCAGAATAAGAGAAGAGCCGATGCTTTCCTTTAGACCAATACCTAAACCAAGACAGTCAATATGCATAAACGAGCAAAAACAGATACTTCTGATAGGTGATTCAATTATTACCGGTGCAAACCCTAAGGGGCTTAAAGACAATGTGCGCAGGGAAGGAATACCAGGAGCAACTGTCGACACCATTCTGAAGGATATTAAAGTGTTTGATATTTGTAAATTTTCCCATGTTATCATCTATATTGGAGGAAACAATGCTTCACAGGGTACAGATAGTGAATACTTTGAGGAAAAATATGATCAGCTGTTAAGCTACATCACTCAGAAAAACAGCACTTGCAAAGTTTTGTTGGCTAATAGCTGTCCTAGAGGCGATACAGATACAGTAGACATAAACACTGTAATTAAACGACTCTCACAGCAGTACAATATGAAACTTGTTGATATGGATTGTGCCTTTCATAATAAACATTGGGAGATCATAGACCGCTACTACTCTAGGGACTCTATCCACCTATCACAATCAGGAATTAAAAGGTTGTTAGCCACAATTAACAGTACTGTGGAAATTGTGCAAAACTTTGACCAGTGTGTGTACAATAGAAATCAAGAAAGAAGACCCTCATTCCAGCACCGGAAAAGCAGTACCACCACACCTCAGTCAACCAGAAAAACAGTTCATAAATTTTATAAACAAAACAGCCAGTGCAATAAATGTGGGGAAACCAACCATTCCACGAGGCAGTGTAAACACCCTCAACAAATTAAGTGCCATGACTGTGGTTTCTATGGACACAAAAGTAAAAAGTGCGAAAGTAGTTAGGATTTCGGCTATGATGCCTCATGTATTAATGTTTTGCAAAGTTCTGAAATCCTATTGCATAACAGATTTTCTTTGTTTCAGAATATATGCAATAACTGTAATTTAAGTGAATGTTTTTGTGACACTAACCAATTTTTTGTCGAAATTGAAGAGCAAAATGACAATGCATACAGAGAATCACAGCCTTGTTATTCAACACAAAGTGGCAATCAAAATAATGAACAGGTCAATGACATTTCAGATCTAGAGATATCAATATTGTCTGAATCTACAAATTCTGTTTCAGGCTTTCCTAATTATAATGATTATAATGATTTGCATGCCTCTGATATTTTAGCTAATTCTTCCATGAGGTCTCAGGTTAGTGAAAATGTTAATAACTCTTTGCATGACAGGTCAATGCCAGAAAGGTCTTATGATACAGTGAATCTCGGTCCGAGAGGTAAAGGTTTAAGAATTGGTCATACAAATATTCAAGGCCTTGGAAATAAGATTGATGAAATAAAAATTATGTTGCAATCAGATTATAATAAAATACATATACTTGGTTTAAGTGAAACCAAGCTAAGCGACCTTCATGCAGACTCATTATTTGAAGTGAATGGATTTCAGAAACCATTCAGGAAAGATAGAAGTTCAAATGGTGGGGGCTTGCTGGTATATGTTAAAAATGGGATCTCCTGTGTTCGAAGGTATGACTTGGAGCATGACTTGCTTGAATGTATATGGCTTGAAGTCAAACCCACCAACAGCAAGTCTTTCCTTGTTGCTCATATATATAGACCTCCAAAGTCAACCATCCAGTGGAATGACTATTTTGAAGAAAGTCTCGAAAAAGCATGTTGTCTGGAATTAGAAATGTACCTACTAGGTGATTTCAACAGGGACTTATTAAATGATCATGTTGGGAAATCATGGTTGGATTATACAGAGTCTTTTGGTCTAACTCAGTTTGTTAGGGAGGCCACACGTTTGACAAACAGTTCAAAAACACTTATAGATCATATTTACTCAAACTTTTCTGAAAATATAACATTTGTTGATGTCCCAAAAATTGGATTAAGCAACCATTTCCCCATATTCTTCACACGAAAAATGAACTCTTGTTTACCTAAGACAGAGCATCATACCATAAAATACCGGTCCTTTAAGAACTTTGATGAAAATAAATTTATAAGTGACCTTCAGTCAGTTCCGTGGGAAATCATTCAAATTTTTGAACACCCTGATGATATACTACAGGCATGGACAGACCTCTTTCTGGAAATCGTTGATAATCATGTACCTATACGGCAACACCGGGTTAAGCACAAGAACCAACCCAAATGGCTAACACCAGAAATACTGGATGCCATCAAAATAAGAGACAGACACAAGGCATTAGGCTATGAAAATGATTATAAAATTTGGAGAAACAGAGTTACCCATATGATAAGGTTGTCTAAAAAAGAAAAATATGAAACTTTTATAGATCAGAATAAGCACAAACCTGGAAGCATCTTTAAAATCTTTCAAGAAGTTGGAGCTGGGAAGGGACAACAGGCACAAACACATATTGGCCCAATTAAGAATGGAGATTTGAATGTAGAACACCCCACCGATATTGCAAATACTTTTAATGAGTTCTTTGTTTCTTGAGTCTCAAAAATAAAGGAGCCACTTCTTTCTTCCAGTCATGAGAGACTTAGGGAATTCTGTAGTTCCAAACTTTTGACAGGATCTAAATTTCATATTCCACCTGTTCAGAAAGATCAAGTTAAAAAATTTCTTCATAATTTAGATGCCAGCAAAGCAACAGGGACAGACGCTATAGGCCCTAGGCTGCTAAAACTTTCAGCACCTCATATAGCAAATGAAATAACATATATATGCAATCAGAGTATCAGAGCTTCTATATTCCCTGAAAAATGGAAGGAAGCAAAAGTCACACCCTTATTCAAAAAGGGCTCCTGTGAGGATATGAATAACTATCGCCCAATATCAATACTTCCCACCCTGTCTAAAATTCTTGAAAAACATGTTCATGACTCCCTTATGCACCATCTTAACACATACGAGCTGCTTCATAAAACACAGTCTGGCTTTAGGCCCAAACATTCTTGTGAAACGGCACTCTTAAGTATGGTAGATACATGGCTAAATGCTCTTGATAATGACAAAATGGTAGGAGTATTATTTGTAGATTTCAGAAAAGCCTTTGACCTTGTTGATCATGACATTTTGTTGACAAAACTGCAATTATATGGAATCAGTGAAGAAACTTCCACATGGTTTAAAACATACCTAACTCATAGACAACAGCAGATTTCTTTGTATAACACAAAATCAGAGTTAAAGTCTGTAACATATGGGGTTCCTCAAGGTTCTATTTTGGGACCATTATTATTCCTTCTTTTCATAAATGATTTACCACTTTACATCAAGGATATATATGCCGAACTGTATGCCGATGACACCACATTATTTGATATACAAGGATCTACAACTGATATTGAGCAGAATTTACAGCAAGCTATAAATAAACTGAGTATGTGGTGTAAATGCAATGGTATGGTTGTAAATACAGAAAAGACTAAACTGATGTTAATAACAACATCCCAAAGAAGGCAAAGAATGGAAAATGAAGGTCTGACTCTTAAATACATTAATGATAATTTAGGTACAGTGAGCCATGAAAAAGTTCTGGGCATTTTTGTAGACCATAACTTGTCATGGTTGGAACATGTGAAATATCTCTCTAAGAAAATCAGTTCAAGCATTTGGCTTCTTTCAAAAATAAAGAATTTTTTATCTCTCTCACACAGAGTGCAGTATTACAAATCCTACATCCAGCCCCATATAGATTTCTGTAACATTATCTGGGGTAATACATCTGAAAGTAATAAAACTAAGCTCTTAAGATTACAAAAACGAGCTTGCCGTGTCATTTTAGACTATAATGTAGAAAGTATTACAGAAGCTATGAGCACACTTGGAATTATGTCTATTTTTGACAGAATATTTCTTAGAAAAGCAAAATTAATGTTTAAGGTTTACAATGGTTTGGCCCCTACTTATATTTCTGAACATTTTGTGCTAAGACAGGCAAATGAAACAATACCATCCCTCAGATCAACTACATCTGGGTGTTTTATCCCACCAAAACCAAAGAAAGAGCTCTTTAAACAGTCGATGAGATACTCTGGGTGCCTTATATGGAATTCTCTACCAAACAGTATCAAGCATTCTCAGTCAGCTGAAGCTTTTCATAGAAAATGCATCAAATGGTTGACTGGTGATTAATCTCAAAGACGAGTACATAGACTGATATATATATAGTTTGTAAATGTTAGTGTACATGTAACTGTCTTTACACACACACACACACATGCACACAGGCATGCACACACACACAATACACATGATTTTCATTGTGTTTTTTTTTTTCTTTCTTTCTTTCCTGACAGCTACTTGTATTTATGTTAGCTGTATTTGTATATTATGTTTTAATGCTTGTGTATATATTGTAAATGTTTTGAGGGCCTCATGGAAGATTAGCTCCTATGCTAAATTTGTAACCCTCGTAAAATAAAGACTTTACTTACTTACTTACTTAGCTTGTCTCCTGTCTCAAAAGTGGATATCTCTTCAGTGGAGGTAAGAGGACTGTTTTGTTGTCTCACTATGTTTGTGAGTACCTGTATATCTTCTAGTCTGTCTCATGTTTCCATGGGGGATATCTCTTTTGAGGAGGTGAGTGAGTGAGTGTTTGATTTTTATGTCCCACCAACAGCTAAGGTCATATGGAGACGGGACCTCGGTTTAAAGACTCATCTGAAAGTCTGAAGAAGCCTGGAATTGATCCTGTGATCCCTGGTTGACAAGGCTTTTGAGGAGGTAAAAGGACAGTAATGTTGTCTCAATATGTTTGTGATTACCTGTATATCTCCCAGCTACCTAGCCTGTCTCCTGTCTCAAAAGTGGATATCTCTTCTCTGGAGGTAAAAGGACAGTAATGTTTTCTCAATATGTTTGTGAGTACCTGTATGTCATAGGGTATAGGTATATAGCACACTAGCAAGCTGGCCTGTCACTGTCTCAAAAGTGGATATCTCTTCTGTGGAGGTAAGAGGACAGTAATTTTGTCTCAATATATTTGTGAGTACCTGTATATTTCCCAACTACCAAGACCGTCTCAAAAGCGGATATCTCTTCATTGGAGGTAGGAGAACAGCAATGTTGTCTCAATATGTTTATGAGTACCTGTATACTGTATCTCCTAGTCTGTCTCATGTTTCCATGGGGGATATCTCTTCATTGGATGTAAGAGGACAGAAATATTATCTCATATGGTTTTGAGTACCTGTATATCTCCCAGCTGCCTAGCCTGTCTGCTGTCTCAAAAGGGGATATCTCTTCTGAGGAGGCAAGAGGACAGCAATGTTGTCTCAATATGTTTTGAGTACCTGTATATCTCCCAGCTACCTAGCATGTCTCGAAAGCGGATATCTCTTCAATGGAGGTAAGAGGAGAGTAATTTTGTCTCAATATGTTTGTGAGTACCTGTATAAGCCTGTCTCCTGTCTCAAAAGCGGATATCTCAGAGGTACATATATATCTCCCAGCTACCTAGCCTCTCTCCTGTCTCAAAAGCAGATATCTCTTCATTGGAGGTAGGAGAACAGTAATTTTGTCTCAATATGTTTGCGAGTACCTGTATATCTTCCAGCTACCTAGCCTGTCTCAAAAGGGGATATCTTTTCAGTGGCGGTATGAGGACAGTAATTTTGTCTCAACATATTTCGAGTACCTTTATATCACCCATGCAGCTACCTAGCCTGTCTCATGATTTCATGGGGATATCTCTTCATTGGAGTTAAGGGGACAGTTAAGTTGTCTCACTATGTAAGAGAGTAACCTGTACATCTGTCAGCTACCTAGCCTGTCTCATGTTTCTTATAGGAAATATTTTAATTTAGCTTTCAGATGTTAAGGATGCCCTTCATGCAATCTTTCATTAGCTAAATTGTTTGTATTTAGACAATTAGTTTATTCCTCCTCAGGATATGTTATGTTACTATGCAGAGCAATTTTAATTCCCTCATGTCATTTCAGTATTACCCATTGTAGTTGGGATGCCTGCAAACGGGACACTAGGCCCAGATAGGGGCCTCTGATCAGGATCCTCACTGTTTGTAAAAACATCAGCTAGATTTCTTTAAAAACTTGATTTTGAAATGGACACTTGCTATTCTGTAATAATCCTAAAAATGTGGACACCTTGAGGACTTGCTGTAATTCTCCTAAAATTTTATCAAATTTGTTTCATTATCCAGCAAGGAGTCCAAATGGTGCAGACGGAATGGCAAACAGTGTAATGGCAAACAGTGTAGACCCTGATCAGACTGCTCCTTCAGGAGCAGTCTGATCTGGGTCTGCACTGTTTGCTTAGGCCTATCTGTCCCATTACTTAGGATCATTATGGTATATGCATAACGGGCAGCAGATTCTGGTCCGGACAAAATGGGTTCAGATTGGTACTACAAGGAAATGAAATTCTCAGTATTGATTCTGTCTGATTTTTGCTGTATCAAAGTTAATTTGCCTTATACAGTGTGCGACCACTAGGTTTATCTTTGTCCTGCTGAAACAAGCCATACCAGTTTTTGCTTGTTTGTATTTAGGATTTACATCGCCATCAATACTATTTAGGTCATTTTGGAGACAGTCTCTGATTTTGAGGGACTTTTATGCGACATTGAGATGAAATGACACCACAAACAAACTGCTAGTGTTTATATGCAGAGACGGTTCGACTTGCACCACTCTGCCTAGGCAGACTAAGACCTTTTAAGCGGTTTACCAGTACACACATTCGTTGGGCTTTAACTCTGCGTGGAAGCACCCTGCAGCAGAATTTATTTCTCCAAGCCCCAGTGGGCAGGGGCAACAACCCTAGTAGTACCTTTGCAAACAATAGATGGCCATCTGATCAGGATCTGCACTGATTGTGATGCAGTTGTGAATTGAACCAATACATTTTATCAAGTTATTTGATTGGTTGATAGTCAGAAGTGGGTGTGGCTAGATTGATTTATTCAGCAGGACACAGATTAAAGATATTACACACCTGTGTACCAAGCTGATTGCAGGCTGCCCCAGGGAAGCTGTATTGTTTTAACCCGTAACATGCCAATCACAATAATTGTCGTCTGCTTTGTCCTCTGTTGGTAAAAAATAAAAGTCGTTATTTTTTTTTTTGCAAACAACGTGGACCCAGATCAGACAGCTCCTCTAGGAACAGTCCGATCATGTCCACATTGTTTGCCTGTATGCAAAAATATGTTTGAAAAGTTTGCAGAAAGATGCAGCAGGCTTTGAATACGACAGCCTATTCGAAATTCGCAAAATTGCAGTATGTTTCCTCTGGCTTTCTTTGCCGGATCATTACAGGGTCACTGATGAGGCTTTATTAGCCGAAACTACGTAGTATGACCCATCTTCTTTCTTATGAATGTTTTCATTGCTCTTAAAGGAACTCATTTTTGATTTTTATTTGCCTTCACTGCAGCTGGTGTTGTGCCGTGTGGCGGCCGTAAAACGTCTCCCCGTACATCAACCATAGTGCAGTTTATATTTTACTTTTGGTCCTTTGAGATCAGCGTGAATATTCTGAGAAATCAGAAATAAATTATTGGTTTAGACTCATATTCTAGACAGGTTTTTTAATTATTTGGACCCCATTTTGATTTATATCAGTCTTTGAATACGACAGCCTATTCGAAATTCGCAAAATTGCAGTATGTTTCCTCTGGCTTTCTTTGCCGGATCATTACAGGGTCACTGATGAGGCTTTATTAGCCGAAACTACGTAGTATGACCCATCTTCTTTCTTATGAATGTTTTCATTGCTCTTAAAGGAACTCATTTTTGATTTTTATTTGCCTTCACTGCAGCTGGTGTTGTGCCGTGTGGCGGCCGTAAAATGTCTCCCCGTACATCAACCATAGTGCAGTTTATATTTTACTTTTGGTCCTTTGAGATCAGCGTGAATATTCTGAGAAATCAGAAATAAATTATTGGTTTAGACTCATATTCTAGACAGGTTTTTTAATTATTTGGACCCCATTTTGATTTATATCAGTCTTTGAATACGACAGCCTATTCGAAATTCGCAAAATTGCAGTATGTTTCCTCTGGCTTTCTTTGCCGGATCATTACAGGGTCACTGATGAGGCTTTATTAGCCGAAACTACGTAGTATGACCCATCTTCTTTCTTATGAATGTTTTCATTGCTCTTAAAGGAACTCATTTTTGATTTTTATTTGCATATACAAAGGACATTTTCAGGTGTTGTTTTTCATGGCATCTTAAGGCAAAAACAAAGATACATAGATTTTATAGAAAAATGACCATTTATAGCCGTTGTCTATTATAATCTATATATTTTTGGAATCCATCTTAAACCTTCATCCTGCTTCTTATTTAAATTAGCCACACCCATTTCTGACTTTGAACCAATTAGATTACTTCATGTAATTTATTCATGCTAATTCACAAACTGAATGACAAACAGTGTAGATCCTGATCAGATGGCTTCTTAAGAAGCCATCTGATCAGGATATACACTGTTTGCAAAGGCAAGAGTAATTTAAACCCTGCTGTATAGATTAATTTAGCTGCACACATTTCAGACCATCCACCAGTCAAATTACTGATATATTTTTTACGGCCCTTTCAAGATTATTTCAGTTATATCGAGCTGATTGTAAATTACTGATTTAATGTTTTTGCACGAGACAGTGTAAATACAGATATTAAAAAGAGCAATGTTATAAAGAGGTTGTTGTGTACCGTATTCAGCCTGTTTACCACACCATGCACTTAGCTTTTAAAAAAATATTAAAAAAAAAAACAACACCTAAATAGCACACACTCAATATGAAAAAAAAAAAAAAAAAATAGCTTGGTCACATTGCAGATCGAGTGGAATTTCATCAGAGGGGTTCACTGCATATACATACTGTATGGTTATCTTAGGGAAAAATGCACCAAAACTCAATGTATAATTATGGGAAGGTTACTGTAAAGTGTGTGCTTTTCCAAAAAAAGCTTTGGTGTTCGATCATAGCAACATGCATGTGCAGTAAATAGGGGGAATACGGTAGTTGTTATAAAATTAAAACAACCATTTTTGTTTCTACAGTTTCCAGACTCATCATGATAACAAGTCCATGTTTTCACAAGTAGGGGTTGTTGTGGTCAGCAGGATAAGGGTTTAATTGTGTAATATACAAAGCAATGTTAGAATGAGCCAAAAAAATTAGCTTGTTCACATTACATATCGAGTTGAATTACAGCAAAGGGGTTCACCACATATACATACTGTATGATTTGTTGGGTCAAGAATGAACCAAAACTCAATGTATATTCAAGGGAGGTTACTGTAAAGTGGTATGCTTTTCAAAAAGAAAGCTTGGGTGTTAGATTATAGGAGTTTGTGCCGTAAATAGGGGGAAAATGGTAGTTGTTGCAACAGACTCATATTGGAAAAAAGCTTCAAAAATCTTCTTCTGGGAAACTGTGAAGCACAGAACTTAGATATTTAGTATCTAGCAACATAAAATAGCCAGCTACATAAATCCTGCTAACCCTGCCCCTGGGGTCAAAATTGGCCACGCCTGAGCTCATCAGCTCCAATAGACTTATAATGGAAAAAAACTTAAAAAATCTTCTATGAAACCATAAGGCCCAGAGCTTAGATTTTTAGCTCACCAGAGCCGAAGGCTCCGGGGGAGCTTATAGGATAGGCAGTTGTCCGGCGTCGTCGTCGTCGTCGTCGTCGTTGTCGTCGTCGTTGTCGTCGTCGTCGTCTGACGTCAACACTTTCAAACATCTTCTTCTCTGAAGCCACTGGACCGATTCAGCCCAAATTTTATCTGTAGCATCCTTGGGCAGGGGGATTGAAAGTTTGTGTTTTTTATGAAAATCGGCCCATTAGTTTGGTTGCTATGGCAACTTAGAGTTTCCATAGACTTATAATGGGGAAAATTGAAAAATGGCATTTACTGCCAAGTCATTGCAGATATTTGGACAAAACTTTTATAGAAATGTTTCTTGAGTAAAATTCTTTCAGCCATATGCTTTTATGCCAACCTGAGGGTCCCCCAGGTTGTGCCGGGGCCATGCCCCACCCCCCTCCACTTCATAAAAGGCCATATATCTCAGAAACCATTCAGATCCCGACCCCTAAACCATATATATTCTTGTTCCTATTGATAAGACGCATTTAGTAACACCAACCTTGGGGTCCTCAGGGATGTGCCGAGGTCATGCCCCACCCCCTCCACTTAATAAAAGGCCCAATATCTCGGAAACCATTCAGATCCCCACCCCTAAACCATATATATTCTTGTTCCTTATGATAAGACCCATTCGGTGACATCAACCTGGGAGTCCCCTGGATGCGCCGGGGCCATGCCCCACCCCCTCCATTTCATAAAAGGCCCAATATCTCGTAAACCTTACAGATCCCCGCCCCTAAACCATATATATGCGTGCTTCTTATGATAAGACACATTCATTGACACCAACCTGGGGGTGCTCAGAGATGCGCTGGGGCCTTGCCCCACCCCTCTACTTCACAAAAGGCCATATATCTCAGAAACTGTTCAGATCCCCACCCCTAAACCATATATATTCTTGTTCCTATTGATAAGACGCATTCAGTAACACCAACCTGGGGGTCGTCAGGAATGCGCACAGGTCAGGCCCCACCCCCTCAACTTTATAAAAGGCCCAATATCTCGGAAACCATTCAGATTCCCACCCCTAAACCATATATATTCTTGTTCCTTTTGATAAGACCCATTCAGTGACATCAACCTGGGAGTCCCCTGGATGCACCGGGGCCATGCCCCACCCCCTCCATTTGATAAAAGGCCCAATATCTCGGAAACCTTACAGATCCCCGCCCATAAACCATATATATGCTTGCTTCTTATGATAAGACACATTCATTGACACCAACCTGGGGGTCCTCAAAGACGCGCTGGGGCCTTGCCCCACCCCTCCACTAAAAAAAAGGCCATATATTTCAGAAACTGTTCAGATCCCCACCCCTAAACCATATATATTCTTGTTCATTATGATAAGACGCATTCAGTAACACCAACCTGGGGGTTCCCAGGGATATGCTGGGGCCATGCCCCACCCCCTCCATTTCATAATATCACAATATCTCGGAAACCCTACAGATGGCCACCCCTTAACCATATATAGTCTTGTTCCTTATGATAAGACACATTCATTGACACCAACCTGGGAGTCTCCCTGGGCCTTGCCCCACCCCTCCACTTCACATAAGGCCTTATATCTCAGAGAATGTTCTTAGCCCCACCCTAAACCATATATATTCATCTTTCTTATGATAAGACGCATTCAGTGACACCAGCTTGGGAGTCCCCGGGGCACGCCCAGGCCATGCCACACCGCTTTACTTCATTAAAAGCCATATATATCAGAAATAGTTCAGATCCCCACCCCATAACCATATACTTGTTCCTTATGATAAGACTCGTTCAATCACACCAACCTGGAGGTCTCTTTGTGCTGAGGCAATGTGCCCCGCCCTTCCATTTCATAAAAGGCTTTATATTTCAGAAACCATTCAAATCCCCACCCCATAATCATATATGTTCTTGTTCCTTATTATTAGCACACCTACTGTAGCGGGGTCCGCAGGGGCCATTCCTATTTCATAAAAGGGCCTCAAATCTCTGAAACCGGTCAGATTCCCAGCACTGAACCATATATATACTTGGTCCTTATGATAAGACACATTTAGGGACAACAGTTTGGGCTTTCCTGGGATCAACAGGGCATGCCCCAACCCCTCAACTGTTAAAGGAGCCTTACAGATCCCCACTGCTAAACCATATATATTTTTGTTTCTTATGATAAGACGCATTTAGTGATACCAACCAGGGCTCCATTGGGTCCATGCCCCACCCCCTCTACTTCATAAAAGGCCTAACTTTTCAGATGCTGAGTCCACATGGGTGCTCATTTGGACATGGGGGTTCATTTGGTGGATTAAAATGATATCATGTTAAAATACATGGCTGCCATTGGGCAGGATGGGCAGTGCCCACCTGAGCTCTGGTGAGCATAGTGGCCCATGGGCCTCTTGTTAGTATGTAGCAACTTCAAGTGGCCACCTACATAAATCCTGCCAGTTATGCCCCTGAGATCCAAATTGGCCACACCCCAGGGCTCTTTAGCTTCCATAGACTTACAATTGGAAAAGCTTCAAAAATCTTCTTCTCTGAAACCTCAGGGCCCTTATAATGAAAAAAAAAAAACAACTTAAAATTGGGGAAAAAATCTTCTTTTCTGAAACAATAAGTCCCAGAGCTTAGGTATTTAGAATGTAGCAATGTCGAGTGGTCGCCTACATGAATCCTGCCAATCATGCCCCTGGGTCCAATTTGGCCAAATCCTGTGACCCCTTAACTCCAACAAACTTATAATGGAAAAAAGCTTCAAACATCTTCTTTGAAACCATGAAGTACAGACCTTAGATACTTAGTATATAGCAACAAAAAATGGTCGCCTACATAAATCCTGCCAACCATGCCCTTTGGGTCAAAATTGGCCAAGCCCCAGGGCTCATTAGCTCCTTTAGACTTGTACTGAAAAAACTTCAAAAAATCTTCTTCTCCAAAACCATAAGGCACAGATTTTGTTTGATTTGAGGTTTTACATGCCCGTCAACACTGTATAGGTCATTTTGGAGATGTCTATTCCAATTTTTACCAGACATTGAGATGAAATTACATCTCAAGCCCTGTTGCCCAATGAAACCAGTAGGGTTTATAAGCATGGACACCGCTTTGCCTGAGCTTAGATATTTAGTATGTAGTAATGTCAAGTGATCTCCTACACTAATGATTTTCTGGTACACATGTGAGCGATATAGGGCCATTGGGCCCTCTTGTTGTTTCTGTAGTTTTCGGACTCATCATGACAACAACACCCCTTTGAACCTCACTCTTGGGTATACATTATTAGCTCACCTGTGACGTAGTGACGAGGTGAGCTTTTGTGATCACTTTTTGTCCGTCGTCCGTGCGTGCGCGCGTGCGTCCGAAAACAATTTCAAATAAGTATATCTCTAATACCCCATGGTCAATCTTGATCAAATTTCATGAGAAGCATCATCAGGTAGGGGGAAAGGCTGCATTAGGTTTTTGGGCTGATCAGATTGGAATTCTGGTTGCCATGGCAAGATATAGCTCCCATAGACTTACAATGGGAAAAAATTAAAATATTTTCTTCTCTGAAACCACTGGGCCCAGAGCTTAGATATTAAGCTTGTAACAATGTCAAGTGGTCACCTACATAAATCATGCCAATCATGGCCCTGGGGTCCAAATTGGCCACACCCCGGGGCCCCTTAACTCCTAAAGACTCATAATGGAAAAAAAAGCTTCAGAAATCTTCTTCTCTGAAACCACAGGGCCCAGAGCTTAGATATTTAGCATGTAGCAACGGCAAGTGGTAACCTACATAATTCCTGCCAATCATGCCCCAGGGTTCCAAATGGCCACGCCCCGGGGCCCCTTAGCTCCCATAGATTCATAATGGAAAAAAGCTTCAAAAAACTTTTTCTCTGAAACCGCAGGGTCCAGAGCTTAGGTATTTAGCATGTAGCAACTGCAAGTGGTCACCTACATAATTCCTGCCAATCATGCCCCTGGATTCCAAATTGGCCACACCCCAGGGCCCCTTAGCTCCCATAGACTCATAATGGCCAAAAAAGCTTCAAAAATCTTCTTCTCTGGAACCACAGGGCCCAGAGCTTAGATATTTAGCATGTAGCAACGGCAAGTGGTCACCTACATAATTCCTGCCAATCATGGCCCTGGGGTCCAAACGGGCCACGCCCCGGGGCCCCTTAGCTCCTATAGACTCATAATGGAAAGAAAAGCTTTAAAAATCTTCTTCTCTGAAACCACAGGGCCCAGAGCTTAGATATTTAGCATGTAGCAATGACAAGTGGTCACCTACATAAATCCTGCCAATCATGTCCCTGGGGGTCCAAATGGGCCACGCCCAGGGCCCCTGGGAAAAAAAGCTTCAAAAATCTTCTCTGAAACCACAGGGCCCAGAGCTTAGATATTTAGCATGTAGCAACGGCAAGTGATCACCTACATATTTGCTGCTAATCATGCCCCTGGGGTCCAAATGGGTCACGCCCCGGGCCCTTTAGCTCCCATAGACTCATAATGGAAAAAAGCTTCAAAAATCTTCTTCTCAGAAACTGTGAAGCACAGAACTTAGATATTTAGAATCTAGCAACATAAAATAGCCAGCTACATATATCCTGCTAACCCTGCCCCTGGGGTCAAAATTGGCCACGCCCGAGCTCATCAGCTCCAATAGACTTATAATGGAAAAAAGACTTAAAAAATCTTCAGCTATGAAACCATTAGGCCCAGAGCTTAGATTATTAGTATGTAGCAATGTCAAGTGGCCACCTACATAAATCCTGCCAGTTATGCCCCTGGGACCCAAATTGGCCACACCCCAGGGCTATTTAGCTTCCATAGACTTTCAGTTGGAAAAACTTCAAAAAAAGTCTTCTTCTCTGAAACCACAGGGCCCTTATAATGAAAAACAACAAACACACCCACACAAAAAAACCAACTTGAAATGGGGAAAAAAATCTTTGAAACCATGAAATACAGACCTTAGATATTTAGTTTATAGCAACAAAAAATGGTCGCCTACATAAATCCTGCCAACCATGCCCTTTGGGTCAAAATTGGCCAAGCCCCAGGGCTCATTAGCTTCTACAGACTTATACTGGAAAAAAACTTAAAAAAAAAAAAAAATCTTCTTTTCCAAAACCATAAGGCACAGATTTTGTTTGATTTGAGGTTTTACATCCCATTCAACACTGTATAGGTCATTTTGGACCTCTTCCAAGTTTTGGGACTTTTTCCCGACATTGAGATGAAATTACATCTCAAGCCCTGTCGCCCATTGAAACCAATAGGGTTTATAAGCATGGACACCCCTTTGCCTAAGCTTAGATATTTAGTATGTAGCAATGTCAAGTGGTCTCCTACACTAATGATTTTCTGGTACACATGTGAGCGATATAGGGCCATTGGGCCCTCTTGCTTTTCTTATTTCTGCTCCAAGACATAGGTTGTGGTACTTGTTAGAACTGCCTCAATGAGATGGTTCTAATCAGCACCTGCAAGCTATGTTTTGAGTATACATGAGACAAGTATCACAAATTTTCACCAGAAATGTAACCATTTTGGAAATGCACTGCATAACATAACCCTTAAGATACTGAGAAAATCTACATCTGAAAATGTTGTCTGCTTATGCCGTCTGCTGAATCTTTTTTGCAAACTCTTCAAAAAATATTTTTGCATACAGGCAAACAGTGTGTAACCAGATCAGACTGCTCCTAGAGGAGCAGTCTGATCTGGGTCAACACAGTTTGCAGATGACAAAATATGCGACAGTTGTTGTGATTGGCATTTTATGCGAACAATTTAAGTATGTTATCCTAATATATCACTGACTGCAGGATCTTGCTGTGCTCACTGGCATTATAGTGCTTGGTTTAGAAATATATTTATCTTACGGGATTTTTAGCTCACTTGGGCCGAAGGCTCTAGGGGAGCTTATAGTATAGTGGGTCGTCCGTCCGTCCGTCCGTCCGTCCGTCCGTCGTCCGTCCACACTTTTGAGCAGCTATATCTCTGTATCCTGCAGGCTGATCTCAATCATTTCTCACCTGTAGCATGCCTCTGGTGGGGCATTGATGACATAAACTTTTTTTTGAAATCGCTCTAAAACTTTGGTTCCTATGGCAACCACAAGGTCCCATAGACTTACTATGGGAAAATGCTTGTCATCACCGTGGCGCCTTCAGTTTTGATCGGATCTTTCTGAAACTTATATGTAAGGTGACTGGGGATAAAAACGCGGATGAGTTTGAAAACCGGCCAAGTCGGCTCATTTATCATAGAGTTACGTCCCTTTGATTGCTGAAAATGCCCATTTTCGACCTTGTCATCACCGTAGCCCCTTCAGTTTTGATCGGATCTTTCTGAAACTTATATGTAATGTGGCTGGGGATAAAACCTCGGATGAGTTCGAAAACCGGCCAAGTCCGCCGATTTATCATAGAGTTACGTCCCTTTGATTGCTGAAAATGCCGATTTTTGACCTTGTCATCACCGTAGCCCCTTCAGTTTTGATCGGATCTTTCTGAAACGTATATGTAAGGTGGCTGTGGATAAAATCTCGGATGAGTTCGAAAACCGACCAAGTCGGCCCTTTTATCATAGAGTAACGTCCCTTTGATTGCTGAAAATGCTGATTTTTGACCTTGTCATCACTGTAGCCCTTTTAGTTTTGATCTAATCTTTCTGAAACTTATATGTAAAGTGGCTGGGGATAAAATATCGGATGAGTTCGAAAACCAGCCAAGTTGGTCCATTTATCACAGAGTAACGTCCCTTTGATTGCTGAAAATGCCGATTTTTGACCTTGTCATCACCGTAGCCCTTTCAGTTTTGATCAGATCTTTCTGAAACTTATATGCAAGGTGGCTGGGGATAAAGCCTCGGATGAGTTCGCATACCGGCAAAGGTGGCCTATTTATCATCGAGTTAGGTCCGTTTGATTGCTGAAAATGTTGATTTTTGACCTTGTCAACACTGTAGCCCCTTCAGTTTTGATCGGCTCTTTCTGAAACTTATATGTATGGTGGCTGGGGATAAAACCTCGGATGAGTTCGAAAACCGGCCAAGTTGCCCCATTAACTATATAGTAATGTCCCTTTGATGGCTGAAAATGTCGATTTTTTACCTTGTCATCACCGTAGCCCCTTCAGTTTTGATCGAATCTTTCTGAAACCTATATGTAAGGTGACTGGAGATAAAAACTAGGATGAGTTTGAATACCGTCCAAGTTGGCCCATTTATCATTGATTTACGTCCCTTTGATTGCTGAAAATGCCGATTTTTGACCTTGTCATCACCATAGCCTCTTCAGTTTTGATCGGATCTTTCTGAAACTTATATGTAAGGTGGCTGGGGATAAAATCGTGGATGAGTTCGAAAACAGGCCAAGTCAGCCCATTTATCGTAGAGTTCTGTCCCTTTGATGGCTGAAATGTTGATTTTTGACCTTGTCATTACAGTAGCCCCTTCAGTTTTGATCAGATTTTTCTGAAACTTATATGTAAGGTGGCTGGGGATGAAACCTTGGATGAGTTCGAAAACTGGCCATGTCGGCTCATTTATTTTAGAGTAACATCCCTTTGATTGCTAAAAATGCCAAATTTTGACCTTGTCATCACCGTAGCCCCTTCAGTTTTGATCGGATCTTTCTGAAACTTATATGTGAGGTGGCTGGGATTAAAATCTTGGATGAGTTTGAATACTGGCCAAGTCTGATCGGATCTTTCTGAAACTTACATGTAAGGTGGCTGGGAATAAAACCTCAGGTGAGTTCGAATACTGGCCAAGTTGGCACATTTATCATAGAGTGACGTGCCTTTAATTGCTGAAAATGCCTATTTTCGACATTGTTATCACTGCTGCCCCTTTAGTTTTGAACGGATCTTCATGAAACTTACAAACAAGGAAGTCAGGCAGAAAGCTTGGAGGAGTTTGAAAACTCTTGTTTTTGAACTTGTCATCACCATAGCCACTTCAGTTTAGATTGGATCTTCTTAGCAAGTCAGGAATAAAAGCTCGAATGAGTTTGAAAACCGGTGAGGTCAGCCTGTTTATCATAGAGTTAAATTCTACTTGATTTTCAGAAAATGCTTACCCTGTCATCTCCATGTCCTCCCATAAAGCCTTCAGTAGAGGTTGGCACTTCCTTAAACTTTGAATCTGTTAGCTCAGGTGAGCGATACAGGACCCAGCTAGCTTGGTCCTCTTGTTACTGTTCCCAGTGACATTTCATTGTTGGCAGACTTGATTATTTGTGTTCACGGAGATGTTGTACTGATTAGTTAGGAGGCCTTCATGCGGACTGAACAAATTATTTGTCTAAATCGTGACGGAAGTAAGGGCGAGGATTGTGGCCACGTAAAATCGATTTAGGCCCCCTAGTGGAATTCGTGCCCGCTGACCGTTCCAAGGCGGTTCTTCTGTCGCGGTTTATTTTTGCTATGGTTTGTCTTTGAGTGTTTGTTTCGCTTGTACTATTTTGTTTTGGATAACCTATTGGCCATTTTGTGAGAAAGTAACTGTCCTTTTGGCTTTCCGCTGTTGGTGTTTCCATTAGGGTTTGTTGTTTCATGTTTGTGTTTCTTTCCCTTTGGTGTCTCTGATGGGAGCTGTGGGTTGATTGTATCGATTCCTGGTCATTGCTCCACTTCTATTTGGCACTCCATTTATGTCTAAGCAGAGAAAGTAACTAATCTGCTCTTTTCCAGTGCAGTGATGCCAGTCACAACAATTGTCATCTGCTTTTAGTTTAAGAATAGAGAATAAAAGCCAGAACTATTTCTATAAGTACAGGAATAGATATTTCCCTCTAAGCCCCGTTGTCAGCATCAGCATTGCTAAGATAAAGATAAAGAATCTTATTAATATCGCATATTAGAAAAAAATAACATAAGCTCTGTAGAGCTTTTATTGTGACAAAGTATCCTTTAACAAATACTTACCGGCCCCGATAGCTCAGTTGGTAGAGTGTCCGCTCCGGGGAACGGGAGGTCTCGGGTTCGATCCCGGGCCGCGACATACCAAAGTCGTTAAAAATGGTACTAGCTGCTCCTCGTTTGGCACTCAGATTTACGGGGTAGAGCTAGGACTGGTCGATCCAGTGTCAGGATAATGTGACTGGGTGTGGTATCATGTAATGTGTCTGGGACATGATACTTCAGTGAGGTAGCACTATAAACGTGAGCATTGAGCTCCCTGTCGCAACCAGACACCGTCGTGATATGACTGAAAAATTGTTGAAAGCGACGTTAAACCCGAATTCACACACATTAACAAATACTTACCTGCCTTCATTTATTTTCCTAGAACTACCCATGATAATATGAGCATCAACCAAAGGAGCACCTAGTACCATTTTTCACGCCTTTGGTATGGGGCAGTCGGGAATCCAACCCGTGACCTCCAGTTCTTGAAGCAGCTGCTGTACCACTAAGCTGTCGGGGCCGGTACTGAGTTATTGGGGCGGGTAATGAGCTATCAGGGCTGGCCTCTGTAGCCCATGTTGGAATAATTTTCAAAATTGTGATCAGGAGGCTGTGGGTTTGGTTCCCGTATGGGCAATGCAAAAGCTACTCACATCACTTTTCAGCAATAGTATTGTTTTCGCATTCTACATGTCTGGTGCAGTGAGTTTTAGCATAAAATTAATGACATTGTTAGTTTTAACCCATTTCAGACTGGAAACCCCTAAACAGGTACCATACTAAACAGTGCAGACCCAGATCAGACCCGGCATCTGATCAGGGCCTACACTGTTTGCAAAAACTTCAGCCATTTTCCAAATAGATTTTGAAGAAAACACAACCTGACACCCCTTAATTTTGAAATTGACTCCTGCTATATATAAGGAGGAAGATTCCATTTGGTACAAAAAGGGTTAATATAAAGTGGGGTTTATGTGGTTGTTCATTTCAGACTTGTTCACGTGATGTTTAACATAAGATTAATGACATTGTTAGTTGGTCGCTGGTATAAAACTAAAATAATAATAGATTCTATTAAACCCATTTCTTTTGTACCTTGGGGTATATGATCATAGGTGGCATCAATAAATGTCTCTGAGAAGATGAATGTATATTTATTTTTAAAATTAATGGACACTGTTCCAACCTTTGAATGCTTTTATGTGGATTGAGGTTAGATGTGAACAGTGTCCACCTGGAATTGATTAAGTAATTAGAACAGTTGTAATGAGAAATGATTGTAATGATTTCATTTGGGCCCCGTCAAGCGATTTTGGTACTTATCGCCTATGCGAGCAGCGAAGGTTCAGGCGAGCCTGCGCATCCGCGCAGTCTCGCCAGAACCTTCGCTGCTCGCTCATTCAAGCAGTGAATCAAGAGGAACCTTCAGACAGAAAGCCATATCCCTGGCCCCTCTGAATGGCTGGGCATGCGCGGTTAAAATTTGTCATGACGGAATGCTCGAAGACACAAATTCGCTTGGCGGGGCTCATTTTCAGATTTATGGCAAAATCTGTACAGTGTTGATGGGAGTTGAATATTTCTGTGTTGCTATAAGCTATATGCTTGAGGTTGTTTGCTCTTGTTGTTACTTACATAATTTTGGATATATAGTAGAACTTTATTTTCCTAAATGTATAGATTTTGTAGAAAAATGACTGTAGAAGAATGACCATTCATTTTAACAGAATCTTGACATTTTGCATTAGCTATTACCACATGACGTTGTTGATAAGCAGTGAATAACATCCTGACTGTAATAAAAATCGTATGACCACACGTGTAACGGTGTAATAACACTTTGGCTGGATTTTGCAACGTCATTACGGCATCCATGTCAACAATGCATTTTTAGTGGAAAATTTGTTAAATTCAAAGATGATAAAATCCAATTCAAAATCTAAAAATTGTAGTGGTCATATGATAATCAGAATCTTACACTCGTGATCATTTCATATGAAATTTATGAAACTCGCCAAAGGCTCGTTTCATAAATATCATATGAAATGACCACTCATGCAAGATCCTCTATTTAATGACTGTACACGGCAGTGAAGAGAAATTTTCTTTGAATCCTAACCCTTATCTTGCTGTTCGCGACAACCCCTATCTTTGGAAACAGTGTAGATCCAGATCAGATGGCTTCTGAAGAAGCCATCTGATCAGGATCTACACTGTTTGGCATTCAGTTAATGAATTTGTAGCAATAAATTACATCAAGTAATTTGATTGGTTGATAGACAGAAATGGGTGTGGCTTAAATGAATATTCAGCAAGATAAGGGCTAAGTTCGGAATCATTGTACAAAAAAATGTAGAAAATAATATTATTTATTATGTGAATTGAGACAAAAATGTAATCAGCCATGGAATACCAGAACAGTTGCAGTTGAATACTCAGAGATAATTAAGTTTTGATCTTATCTTGAGTTGTAAGTAGCATTAACCCTTGTCCTGCTGAGCCCGGATATGCCTTACCTTTCAAACAATGTAGATCCAGATCAGATGGCTTCTGAAGAAGCCATCTGATCAGGATCTACATTGTTTGCCATTCAGATTTTGAATTTGTTGCAATCATTTGCATCAAGTAATCTGATTGGTTGATAATCAGTAGTGGGCGTGGCATATTTGAATATTCAGCAGGACAAGGGTTAATTGTCTTTATAATATAATACAACCTCTTTATAACTATTAATGGAGTCCAAATCAGAAACTGTGTTAGTTAACCCTTTTAGTACCAAATAGAAGCTTCAATAGGGCAGTGGTTAACGCGTTCGACTTATGATCGAGAGTTTGTGCGTTCGAACGGGCCACTGGTATCGAGGTGTGTTCTTAGGCAAGACACTTAATGACACTGCTCCACTCCACCCAGGTGTAAATGGGTAGCAGTGATGTAAAAGCCACTGCCTCTCTCTCTCGCGCGTGAAAACACCCGGAATGAGTGTTCGAGAGCGATTCAATAAGCTTGGAGCTTTCATCGCAATCGAACTAAAATAAATTAGTATAAACTAAATAGAAGCTTCCTCCTTACATATAGCAAGAGTCCATTTCAAATTTAGGGGCGTCAGGTTGTGTTTTCTTCAAATTTTATTTTGAAAATGACTGAACTTTTAGCAAACAGTGGAGGCCCTGATCAGAAGTCACATTTTACGGCGTCTGATCTGGGCCTGCGCTGTTTGCCAGGGTAGGGTACCCCTTTAAGGATGCTGGTAATGAATGGGTTAAGCAACCGTGTTGGTTTGTTTGATTTGAGGTTTAACATCCCCATCAACACTGTAAAGGTCATTTTGGAGACGTTGCTTCCAATTTTGTGGGACTTTTACTCGACGTTGAGATGAAATGACATCTCAAGCCCTGTCGCCCAATGAAACCAATAGGGTTTATTAGCATGGACGGTCCGCCTCGCACTGCAGTTCCTGGACAGGTTTAGATCCTCCAAGCGGTTTACCAGTACTAGTGTGCAGGCCAGATTCAGCTCTGCGTGGAAGCATCATGCAGCCCATATATTTCTTCAAGCCCTATGGGTTGGGGCGACAAGCAACTGTGTTATACCCAAACAAAAATGTATAGATAATATAGAAAAATGACTATTTTCTATATAATCAATACATTTGGGATCCATCTTGAAATTGTGTTAAAACCAAAACTGTGTTATAATGAACAGTGTTATAATGACGTTGTGGTGTGCAATGTCGCCGTTTTTAAGTGATTAAGATCGTGTCATAAAAATTGTATGACCAGGTGAAATACAACTTGGTTATCGGCGTGTAATGTCATGTCGCCATCCATGACAACCCTATGTTTTCTTTGGAACTTCAGATTTAAAATAGTTACATGATAAACAGAATCTTACACATGTGGTCATTTCATAAGAAATTTATGAAACTCGCCTTGCCTCGTTTCCTATATTTCTTATGAAATGATTGGCTTGTTTCATAAATTTCTTATGAACCCTTGTGTACAATCCTCCATTTCTATATTTATTGTATAAATTTAAGGAATATTTGCACAGTGTGCCCACTGAAGACCCAGATCAGCCTGTACATGCACACAGACACAGTCTGTCCATTGAGCCAAAGGTTCTTGATGCAGATGATTTGCTTGTTGGGAGTTTAACCTTTAGCATGCTGAGCAGTACTTTCTTCGGAGCGGGTACACTTATTTCAGCAGCCATAATTTCGTTAAACATGGACTGATTCTGCTCATACTTTGACAAATTGTTGGCAATACATCTTCCTCCATTTCTACCGGAAGGTCCAGAAGTATTGTGGGTCATGTGACTTTCAAATATGGCGGTCTTGGAATTTGTTTCAGCACAGTTTTCCACAGTTAAACATGACAGAACAACACTATCCCAGCCAGTTCCAAAAAGCATAAGTTGTGATGGGTATAATGTCTCTGTAAAGGGGCAATATAGCCACCACAACCACTTTTCTTAACATCGATTAAGTGTTTTAAAGAGTTTGGGCTAGTGCTCAGCCATGTTAAACTGTGGAAGGAACAAATTTCAAGAGGTCAGAGTGGACCATGGTCACTCACCTGAGTTCAGGCCCCAAGAATCTGCTTGATGTTGCCAATGTCCACTGGGTCTACCTCTTACAGCACTAATAGCTTTTCAACTCAATCCAGATGATGGTTATTTATAGCTGAACTTTTTTAGCTCACCTGAGCACGAAGTGCTCAAGGTGAGCTTTTGGGATCGGTCTTTGTCCGTCGTCCATCGTCCGTCGTCCGTGCGTCCGTGCGTCCGTCGTCAACTTTTGCTTTAAACAACTTCTTCTACAAAACTGCTGGACAGATTTTGATCTAATTTCACAGGAACGCTCCTTGGGTGATCCTCTACCAAAATTGCTCAAACTGTTCTGCTCGGGTGAACAAGATGGCCGCCAGAGCTAAAAATAGAAAAACCTTAAAACGACTTCTTCTCCTTAACCAGTGGATGGATTTTGAAATTATTGCACAGGAATGTTCCTTGGGTGCCCCTCTACTAAAATTGCTCAAACCGTTCCGCTCGGGTGAACAAAATGGCCGCCAGAGCTAAAAATAGAAAAACCTTTAAACGACTTTTTCTCCTTAACCAGTGGATGGATTTTGAAATTATTGCACAGGAATGTTTCTTGGGAGCCCCTCTACTAAAATTGCTCAAACCGTTCCGCTCGGGTGAACAAAATGGCCGCCAGAGCTAAAAATAGAAAAACCTTTAAAGGACTTCTTCTCCTTAATCAGTGGATGGATTTCGAAATTACTTCACAGGAATGTTCCTTGGGTGACCCTCTACCAAAATTGCTCAAACTGTTCCGCTAGGATGAACAAAATGGCCGCCAGAGCTAAAAATAGAAAAACCTTTAAACGACTTCTTCTCCTTAACCAGTGGATGGATTTTGAAATTATTGCACAGGAATGTTCCTTGGGTGCCCCTCTACTAAAATTGCTCAAACCGTTCCGCTTGGGTGAACAAAATGGCCGCCAGAGCTAAAAATAGAAAAACCTTTAAACGACTTCTTCTCCTTAACCAGTGGATGGATTTTGAAATTATTGCACAGGAATGTTCCTTGGGAGCCCCTCTACTAAAATTGCTCAAACCGTTCTGCTCGGGTGAACAAAATGGCCGCCAGAGCTAAAAATAGAAAAACCTTTAAAGGACTTTTTCTCCTTAATCAGTGGATGGATTTCGAAATTACTTCACAGGAATGTTCCTTGGGTGACCCTCTACCAAAATTGCTGAAACTGTTCCGCTCGGGTGAACAAAATGGCCGCCAGAGCTAAAAATAGAAAAACCTTTAAAGGACTTCTTCTCCTTAACCAGTGGATGGATTTCGAAATTATTTCACAGGAATGTTCCTTAGGTGACCCTCTGCCAAAATTACTCTTACCATTCCGCTCCAGTGAACAAGATGGCCGCCAGAGCTAAAAATAGAAAAACCTTTAAACGACTTCTTCTCCTTAACTAGTGGATGGATTTTGAAATTACTTCACAGGAATGTTCCTTGGGTGATCCTCTACCAAAATTGTTCAAACCGTTCCGCTCGGGTGAACAAGATGGCCGCCAGAGCTAAAAATAGAATAACGTTTAAACGGCTTTTTCTCCTTAACCAGTGGATGGATTTTGAAATTATTGCACAGGAATGTTCCTTGGGAGCCCCTCTACTAAAATTGCTCAAACCGTTCCGCTCGGGTGAACAAAATGGCCGCCAGAGCTAAAAATAGAAAAACCTTTAAAGGACTTCTTCTCCTTAATCAGTGGATGGATTTCAAAATTACTTCACAGGAATGTTCCTTGGGTGACCCTCTACCAAAATTGCTCAAACTGTTCCGCTAGGATGAACAAAATGGCCGCCAGAGCTAAAAATAGAAAAACCTTTAAACGACTTCTTCTCCTTAACCAGTGGATGGATTTTGAAATTATTGCACAGGAATGTTCCTTGGGTGCCCCTCTACTAAAATTGCTCAAACCGTTCCGCTTGGGTGAACAAAATGGCCGCCAGAGCTAAAAATAGAAAAACCTTTAAACGACTTCTTCTCCTTAACCAGTGGATGGATTTTGAAATTATTGCACAGGAATGTTCCTTGGGAGCCCCTCTACTAAAATTGCTCAAACCGTTCTGCTCGGGTGAACAAAATGGCCGCCAGAGCTAAAAATAGAAAAACCTTTAAAGGACTTCTTCTCCTTAATCAGTGGATGGATTTCGAAATTACTTCACAGGAATGTTCCTTGGGTGATCCTCTACCAAAATTGCTCAAACCGTTCCGCTCGGGTGAACAAAATGGCCGCCAGAGCTAAAAATAGAATAACGTTTAAACGGCTTTTTCTCCTTAACCAGTGGATGGATTTTGAAATTATTGCACAGGAATGTTCCTTGGGAGCCCCTCTACTAAAATTGCTCAAACCGTTCCGCTCGGGTGAACAAAATGGCCGCCAGAGCTAAAAATAGAAAAACCTTTAAAGGACTTCTTCTCCTTAATCAGTGGATGGATTTCGAAATTACTTCACAGGAATGTTCCTTGGGTGACCCTCTACCAAAATTGCTCAAACTGTTCCGCTAGGATGAACAAAATGGCCACCAGAGCTAAAAATAGAAAAACCTTTAAATGACTTCTTCTCCTTAACCAGTGGATGGATTTTGAAATTATTGCACAGGAATGTTCCTTGGGTGCCCCTCTACTAAAATTGCTCAAACCGTTCCGCTTGGGTGAACAAAATGGCCGCCAGAGCTAAAAATAGAAAAACCTTTAAACGACTTCTTCTCCTTAACCAGTGGATGGATTTTGAAATTATTGCACAGGAATGTTCCTTGGGAGCCCCTCTACTAAAATTGCTCAAACCGTTCTGCTCGGGTGAACAAAATGGCCACCAGAGCTAAAAATAGAAAAACCTTTAAAGGACTTCTTCTCCTTAATCAGTGGATGGATTTCGAAATTACTTCACAGGAATGTTTCTTTGGGTGACCCTCTACCAAAATTGCTCAAACTGTTCCGCTCGGGTGAACAAAATGGCCGCCAGAGCTAAAAATAGAAAAACCTTTAAACGACTTCTTCTCCTTAACCAGTGGATGGATTTCGAAATTATTGCACAGGAATGTTCCTTAGGTGACCCTCTGCCAAAATTGCTCTTACCATTCCGCTCCAGTGAACAAGATGGCTGCCAGAGCTAAAAATAGAAAAACCTTTAAACGACTTCTTCTCCTTAACTAGTGGATGGATTTCGAAATTACTTCACAGGAATGTTCCTTGGGTGATCCTCTACCAAAATTGCTCAAACCGTTCTGCTCGGGTGAACAAGATGGCCGCCAGAGCTAAAAATAGAAAAACCTTTAAAGGACTTCTTCTCCTTAACCAGTGGATGGATTTCGAAATTATTGCACAGGAATGTTCCTTAGGTGACCCTCTGCCAAAATTGCTCTTACCATTCCGCTCCAGTGAACAAGATGGCCGCCAGAGCTAAAAATAGAAAAACCTTTAAACGACTTTTTCTCCTTAACCAGTGGATGGATTTTGAAATTATTTCACACGAATGTTCCTTTGGTGAATCTCATCAAAAAATGCTCATACCGTTCCGCTTGGGTGAACAAAATGGCCGCCAGAGCTAAAAATAGAAAAACTTTTAAACGATTTCTTCTCCTTAACCAGTGGATGGATTTTGAAATTATTTCACATGAATGTTCATTTGGTGTCCCTCTACCAAAATTGCTCATACTGTTCAGCTCGGGCGAACAAAATGGCCACCAGAGCTTCTCCTGCTTAACCAGTGGATGGATTATAAGCCCTTGGGCAAAAAACGGCCCCGCCCTGGGGCCCACTGGTTTTACATAGGCTTATATAGGGAAAACCTTCTTGTCTGAAACCAGAAGGCCCAGGTCTTTGATATTTGGTATTTAGCTTTGTCTAGTTGATCGCTACCAAGATTGTTCAAATTATAGCCCTGGTGCCAAAAACAGCCCCACCCCGGGGCCCACTGGTTTTACATAGGCTTATATATGGAAAACCTTTAAAAATCTTCTTGTCTGAAACCAGAAGACCCAGGTCTTTGATATTTGGTATGAAGCTTCTTCTAGTGGACCTCTACCAAGATTGTTCAAATTATAGCCCTGGGGCCAAAACTGGCCCCGCCCTGGGGCCCACTGGTTTTACATAGGCTTATATTGGGAAAACCTTTAAAAATCTTCTTGTCTGAAACCAGAAGGCCCAGGTCTTTGATATTTGGTAAGTAGCTTCGTCAAGTGGACCGTTACCAAGATTGTTCAAATTATAGCCCTTGGGCCAAAAAATGCCCCCGGGCCAGGGCCCACTGGTTTTACACAGGCGTTTATAGGGAAACCTTTAAAAATCTTCTCGTCTGAAACCAGAAGGCCCAGGTCTTTGATATTTGGTATGAAGCGTCATCTAGTGGACCTCTACCAAGATTGTTGAAATTATAGCCCTGGGGCCAAAAATGTCGCCGCCCAGAGACCCTTTGATTTACATAGACTTATAAAGGGAAATTTTTAAAAATCTTCTTCACTGAAACTGCAAGGCCCAGGTCTTTGATATTTGGTATGGACCTTCATCTAGTGGACCTCTACCAAGTTTGTTAAAATTATAGCCCTGGGGCCACAAATGCCCCCCACCCCGGGGCCCTTTGGTTTTACAGAGACTTATATAGCCTGGTGCATAGACTTATGTAGGGAATATCTTTATAAAAATCTTCTTCTCTGAAACAGCAAGGCCCAGGTCTTTGATATTTGGTTTGTAGCGTCATCTAGCGGACCTTTGCCAAGATTGTTCAATTTATAGCCTTTGTTTTTGTTTGGTATGAAGCTTCACCTTTAAGACCTCCCTCAACATTATGCACATTAAAGCCCTTCGGCCAATAATGGCCCTCCCTGGGGCCCACTTGTTACACTATGGATCAGGTGAGCGATCCAGGGCCATCATGGCCCTCTTGTTTACTCATTTTGACGGCACAGTAGTTAAACCCCATTTTTTGTTCCAAATGGAATCTTCCTCCTTATACATATATGGTAGGAGTCTATTTCAAAATTTATGGGTGTCAGGTTGTGTTTGGAAATGACTTAACGTGGAGGCCCTAATCAGAAACCGCATTCTGCGACGTCTGATCTGTGCCTGCAGTGTTTGCCAATTACCCGTTTTGGGGTTTCTGGTACAAAAAGGGTTAAAGAGGATGACCTGGGCTCATATGCCTGGTTGGGTAAACAGTGTAGACCCAGATCAGCAATGATGAAAGTGGCCTCTGATCAGGATCTACATTGTTTTCTTAAAGAAATATCCTAAAGGGTTAACTACCATCCTGCTATTCACGATTACCCCTACCTAGTGTAGATCAAGATCAGAATCCATCTGATCAGGATCTACGGTGTTGTGACATTCATTTTGTGAATTTGAACGAAAACGTTATATTTTGTTATCTGATTGGCTAATATTCATAAATGGGTGTGGCAGAATTAATTATTCAGGGGGTAAGGGTCTTTCCCTTTGGTGTCTCTGATGGGAGCTGTGGGTTAATTGTATGGATTCCTGATCATTGCCTCCACTTCTATTTTTAACCCTTATCCTGCTGTTCACAACAACCCCTATCTTTGCAAACAGTGTAGATCCAGATCAGATGGCTTCTGAAGAAGCCATCTGATCAGGATCTACACTGTTTGGCATTCAGTTTATGAATTTGTAGCAATAAATTACATCAAGTAATTTGATTGGTTGATAGACAGAAATGGGTGTGACTTAAATGAATATTCAGCAAGAGAAGGGTTAAACAAAAAAAATCTTATGTTGCCATTCTAGTACCATTTTCCTGGCCTGCTGTCAATTGCAGTTGACCCAACAGTCAGTGCTGTCACTCGCAGTCATTTCCTTAATTGAAGTGACATCATCATTATCTTATTAGAGCCTGGCATGCAGAGAATGATAACATATAGCAGTTCTTGTGTTGGATTTCTTAAACTTCACAGGTCAGTTGGACAGTTGATTTTGGGACTTAGGGAGGGAAGGGTGTAAGCTCATTTTGTCCTCAGTAGACTACAGTAAAACCTGTAATAGTGGCCACCTATTAAGCATGTAATAGTGGCCACCTCTATTAAGCATGTAATAGTGGCCACCTCTATTAAGCATGTAAAAGTGGCCACCTCTATTAAGCATGTGATAGTGGACACCTCTGTTAAGCATGTAATAGTGGCCACCTCTATTAAGCATGTAATAGTGGCCACCTCTATTAAGCATGTAATAGCGGCCACCTCTATTAAGCATGTAATAGTGGCCACCTCTATTAAGCATGTAATAGTGGCCACCTCTATTAAGCATGTAATAGCAGCCATTTCTATTAAGCATGTAATAGTGGCCACCTCTATTAAGCATGTAATAGTGGCCACCTCTATTAAGCATGTAATAGTGGCCACCTCTATTAAGCATGTAATAGTGGCCACCTCTATTAAGCATGTGATAGTGGCCACCTCTATTAAGCATGTAATAGCAGCCATTTCTATTAAGCATGTAATAGTGGCCACCTCTATTAAGCATGTAATAGTGGCCACCTCTATTAAGCATGTAATAGTGGCCACCTCTATTAAGCAAGCATCCTGTCTTGAGCCAGTATGCCATCAGTTCCCCCAAAAAGGAACATCCATTAAAATTCACCTATATCAAGCAAGCACATACCTTAAGCAAGCACATTTTGACTATCACTTGGGTGATTGCTTAATACAGGATAGACTTATTTCACCTTATTTTAGGAGTTTCGTCCAAAATTTAGGATTGTCAGGTTGAATAATGTTCTTTTTTTTTTTTTTTTTTTTTTTTAAAAACGGCATGACAATTAGTATAGAGCCTGATCAGGATCAAGATCGACACTGTTTGCAAAGGTACTGATAGGGCATTTTTGTTCCCACCCATCAGGGCTTGGAGAAATAGATTGGGCTACCAAACTTGATTACTGAGTAAACCGCTTAGGTCTTAGCTTGCCTGAGCAAAGTGGTGCGAGTCAGACTGTCCCTGCATATAATTTCTAGCTCTTTCTAAGGGTGGTAGGGTTTGAGATGTCATTTCATGTCGGTGTCCAGTAAACATCTCACAAATTTGGAAGAAGCATTTCCAAAATGGCCTTAGTAGTGTCAACAGGGATGTAAAACCTTCTTGACACAAATTAATAAACCGGACCTAGTCATAGACTTAATCATTGATTTGATTGATTGTTTGGGGTTTAATGACACGTCAGCCCTTGTGGGTCATTTTATGTTATCTCCCAAATAATGGGAGAAAAGAGATACAGTCGAACTTCAATGGCTCGAACACCTTTGGGACCTCGAAAATCTGTTCGAGGCAGGGGTAGTTCGAGCCACTAGGTTACTGTCAGGAGGCATAACGAGATACTTTTAGACATCTTTTCGGTGTTCTGTAATGAAAATGTATGCTGTGTGTACTCATTAGAATCGCCTCATCGAGGCGATTCTAATGAGTACACACAGCATACATTTGCAAGATAAAAGACTAAAATCTCCTTAATTACCCCCCACTATTTCTTATGTAGAAGATTTCGCTAGGGGCTCAAGAATGGGTTCGACACATCCATGGTAAACGAGCCATCGGTGTTCGAGCCATCGAAGTTCTACTGTAGTAGTGGAGATGAAAGTGAGGAACAGAGGTGAAAGAGGAAAATAAATAAGATTGAAGAAACAGCAGAAATACCTCCCCCACCCCCTCTACCCTTACCTGCTGCCAGGACAGCAGGTATTGTCCAACTGTAGGCCAATATCAGTGACCCTCCATCGACACAAGATACACGTCACCTTTGTCTTACTCAACCACTCAATTAGACTTTTTCATTGTTCCCCTGTTTAACCCTTGTCCTGCTAATCCCGGATATGCCTTATCTTTGAAACAATGAAGATCCAGATCAGATGGCTTCTGACGAAGCCATCTGATCAGGATCTACATTGTTTGCCATTCAGATTGTGAATTTGTTGCAATAATTTGCATCAAGTAATCTGATTGGTTGATAATCGGTAGTGGGTGTGGCATATATAAATATTCAGCAGGACAAGGGTTAAAAAGTAAGGAACATATAGGCAAGCCATCCTTGTTTTAAAAGATCAGTCCTTGATCAGTTTTCATGTTTGTTTAGTCCATGTTTGTTTTGGTGGATTATTGATTAATCAATCCAAAGTTAAAAAGCGCTGTAAGCTTTTCAGTGCTGATGTCCACATTGCCCCTGCCCACCAGGGCTTGGAGAAATAGGTTGGCGGCATAATGCTTCCATGCAGCGCTAAAACTGATCAGACATGAGTACTGGTATACCCCTTAGAAGGACTTAGCCTGCCCAGGCAAAGTGATGTGAATCAGACTGTCCAATGCATATAAGCCTTTTGGTTTCATTGGATGGCAGGGCTTGAGATGTCATTTCATCTCATTGTAGGGTAAAAGTGCCACAGAATTGGAAGGAACATGTCCAAAATGATCTAAATAGTCTTGATGGGGATGTTTAACCTCAATTAAAACAAACAAGATTTCTTGTCGGAAAACCAGCTTTGGGCTATTTATAGAAAATAGCTATGTTATTCTTATCAATGCATAATTTAAGAGTGATAACGATAGAATCTAATGAGGGTCTACACTCTTTGCTTAAAAAAGTGGAATTTGAGGATTAAACAAAACAATTTAAGTGTCAGTCCAAGACAATTTTCCCAATCTACATTCATGGAGAATTAATGCAATAATAATCCAGTATTAAGCAAACACGCCTATACAAATACATGGCCACTTTTATCGGCGAAAAAATGAAAATTTTATGATGAAAAATTGTGATATTTTTCTTATTTCTGCTCAAAAAATAGATTGTGGGCACTCGTTAGAACTGCCTCATCGAGGTGGTTCTAACGAGTACCCACAATCTATATTTTAGAGCAGAAATAAGAAAAATAAAGTATACCCCCGGAAACCCCAGTTTTACTATATAAAAGTGGGGTTCAAGGGGGTCAAAATTATATAGGCGTGTTTTCGTGATGGTGCTTTGATTGGTATGTTTCATCATGTTCAAAACACTAGTTAACATGACTGTGTAGCAAACAACCCCATAAGCCTCACTTTATATATATTATAGAGAAATCTGGGGTTTACTGGGGGTATGTACTAGTTTTCTTGTTTCTGCTCCAAGACATATGTTGTGGATAGTGGTTAGAACTGTCACATTGAGACTGTTCTAACAAGCACCCTAAACCATTGTTTTCAGTACAAATAAGAAAAAAATAGCACAAATTTACTTCAGGGAGATTGTAAGAACACCCTATGTCACACTGATGTTTATTCATAATGCTGATGAACTTTGTTGCTGGTCTTGTTTTTGATTGACAGGTCATTGACATTTTCCTTTCATTTTGTTCAATTCATTCTTTCTAGTGTATTCAACCCAAAATGTTTTTCTTAAATTGAATTTCTTTGGTTGAATAAAAAAATTAACCTGTCATGAACCTTTGCATCTCAACTTATCATTCATAGCTAGATTTCTATCATTTTTACAGAATCTTCATCTCTTGTAAACTGGATAACTTCAGAACTTATTCATATTGTTAAATCATTATGTAAGTAGGGAATTCATAACGTTAACAACTCTGTGAAATGAACACCCCTCCTAAACCCAAGTTTATATAGAGAAAACAGGGGTTTACTGGGGTATATATACATTATCTGCCTTATTTTTGCTCAAAAACATAGATTGTGGCTACTTGTTAGAACCGCCTCATTGAGGCGGTTCTAACGAGCACCCACGATCTATGTTGAAAGCAGAAATCAGAAAGATATTATTATTTTTACCTTAAATGTGTCATTTCTGACACCATGTTGGATGCCATTATTTCACACGGACATTTTTTCCTAATGGATAAGAATTGTTACTGGTGACACGTCAAGTGACATTAATACACGAGGATCTGTGATATGGGAAGTTAGTCCCTTGAACTCATTAAGGAGGTAAACTTACCTACACTATCTCCAGCATGGCCGTCAGCTTTGGAAATGATTGAATTGGGTAATTCCAATTGTTACAATTGATTGCCAAAAAGGGCTGTAAAATTCATTTTACCTTACAAGTGCATGGTATAAAACGGGCCGGTCTTGGTAGCTCAGTTCGATGCGCGTCTGACTGGTGATCAGGAGGATGCGGGTTCGATACCTGCCTGGGTCAGCAATATTCTTTCGTGGAGATTGATCACGAAATCACTTCTACGGTCATTCTCTCCCTTCAGCTGATTCAAGAAGGGCAGTTGTCAGTTTCTGGTGAAAGAATGTGCACTGTACTGGTTAACTGCTTACGTATAAGCCAGCCCAGGAAAGTGTGGATAGGTAAACTGACCAGCTCTAAAATGACCTAAAATAGTGTTGAAAGGGCCATTAAATCCAAATACAAAAAAAAAAACAAAAAAAACCCAAAAGCATGGTATAACACATTGTAGGCAGGTAAATTAAAAAGAGAAACGACCAGGAACTGATACAATCAGACCTCAAATTCTTCCCACAATATCACCTAAAAGAAACCCCTAAAGGGGTGCTTTGGTAAATAGTGCAGGCCCAGATCAGACGCCACATTCTGTGGCGTCTGATCAGGGCCTGCACTATTTGCTAACAGAATTTTCTTCAAAAATAGAATAAGAATGAAAAATATATGCCTGTCACCCCTTATATGATGATGACAAATGGACTTGTCCAACATATAGCAATGGAAGAACAGGCCGCTTGTATACAAATGGTTAGTGAAATGGTTTATCATCAAGGTATATTGTTTAGATTTGATTCTTAAGAAAAGATAAGACAAGTTGTTTGCACACATTAAAATATAGTATTCACTAAGTTTCCTAAAGGTTCCTATACATTATGGTAACTCTCCAGTAGCTAAAACGACATCTATCATATTGCCAGAACAAACATTTTTGATGAAATTTATGAAATTTCTCTTTCTTATTCCAGAACAAACTTTCCACTTACCGTATTCGTCCTAATTACCACACAGTGCGCTTAGATATTTCAAATAACCTTCAAATTGCGTGGTAAAATATCATTCCAATAAGCGCACATCATGATCAAACACTGAACCGCCAAAATGAAGTTGCTTTGTTTACAATGAGTCTGACAGACAGACAACCAAAGCAAGAAAACTGAAGAAGTGCAATAGTATTAAAACGGTAACGGTAAGTTTTTTTCAGTGTTTTGTTGACTTTTCTGAGGTTAGTCACCAGAACAAGATTGTGCGCTTGTGCAATATTTTCCAGAAATTACCTCAGTGTGCGCTTATTGGGGCATGTGCGGTTATTAGGATGAATACGGTATAAAAATTTTGTAAAGAAGTATAAACAGGTCAGACATGTAAAATTTAATCAAACATTAAAATAAATTAAGTTCTACATTACAGTTAAACATTACAGCTCTTTTGTCTGTTTGATTTGAGGTTAGTGTCCATGTCAACACTTTTTAGGTCATTTTGGAGATGTTGCTTCCATTTTTGTGCTACTTTTACCCGACATTAAGATGAAATGACATCTCAAGCCCTGCTGCCCCATCAAACAGAAAGGCTGATATGCATTGGATTGTCTGACTCACACCACTTTGCCATCTAAGCGGTTTACCAGTACTCTTTTGTGCTGTGTGAAAGCAGCATGCAGCCTAATCTATTTCTCTAAGCCCCGATGGGCAGGGGTGATACATGACAGCTATATACATTCAAACTTCAGTGACTCGAACACCTTTGGGACCACGAAAAACTGTTCGAGACAGGGGTAGTTCGAGCCACTGCAGGCTACTGCCAGGAGACATAACGACATACTTTAGGACATCTTTTCGGTGTATTATAAAGAAAAATGTATGCTGTGTGTACTCATTAGAATCGCCTAATCGAGGAGATTCTAATGAGTACACACAGTATACATTTGCAAGATAAGACGATCATATCCTCAATTTTACCCTCCCTTTTCGTTATGTAGAGAAATTCCCTCGGGACTCAAGAACGAGTTCGACTGAGCCATGGTAAACGAGCCATCGGTGTTCGAGCCATCGAAGTTCTACTGTATAAATATATGACCTTTACAGTGTTGACGGGGACGTTAAACCTCAAATCAATAAAAAAAAAAAACTGTATAAATGTAACAGTTGCAAAACTGTACACTTAAATATGTTCTATAAAAGGGTTATCCTTTGGAAGCAAGGAATACACCACAGAAGTGAAAAATATGGGGTGTACATGTTTTCTGGGCCAGACTAGCTAGTTTCGGCCAATTAGGCCTCATCAGTGACCCTCAGATATTTTCAAATTCCACAATGGAATCAATGATCCCAAAGGACAAGAAAATATAATCTACAAATATGTTCTATAAAAGGGTTATCCTTTGGAAGCAAGGTGAAAAATATGGGGTGTACATGTTTTCTGGGCCAGACTAGCTAGTTTCGGCCAATTAGGCCTCATCAGTGACCCTCAGATATTTTCAAATTCCACAATGGAATCAATGATCCCAAAGGACAAGAAAACCCTTATCCTGCTGATCACAACAAACCCTACCTTTGCAAACGGTGTAGTTTAAGATCAGATCAGGATCTGCACTGTTTGTCATGTAGTTTGTGAATTGAACAAATGCACTATATCAGGCAATTTTATTGGGTGATATTCAGAGATAGGTGTGGCTAAGGTAACCCTTATCTTGCTGAATATTCATTTAAGCCACACCTGTTTCTGTCTATCAACCAATCAAATTACTTGATGTAATTTATTGCTACAAATTCGTAAACTGAATGCCAAACAGTGTAGATCCTGATCAGATGGCTTCTTGAGAAGCCATCTGATCTGGATTTACACTGTTTGCAAAGATAAGGTTGTCGTGAACAGCAAGATAAGGATTAATTTATTCACAAGAATAAGGTCCATTGTTACAGTCAATCCTCTTTATACCGACACTCGATATAATGACAACACTCGTTATGCACCAGTCATTTGTAAATACTGCCCCCCCCCCCACCTAGGGGGATAGCGGGGACAATGACTTTTCACTTTTCACAGCCCTGCTAGAAGCCCTGCACTGCATAGGACTTCCAGAAGGTCACAGCCCCGCTGTTTAATATAGTTCATTCCACTGGGGGTATATTTGCATAATATCAATACCCCCTGCATTAACCCGGCTCTGCTGAGGGTAACTACCCCGCACAATAGCCCCGCTATCCCCCGCCTATCCGCGTAGGTGTGGGGGGGGGGGGGGGGGGAGCAGTGGTTACAAATGTACAAATGACTAGTGCATTATAAGGACAATTTCCATGAAGCGAATCTTAGTTAAAGTTGATACAAATTAATGGTAATATTCAAGAATATTGTATTAATTATTAATTATCCAAGAAGCAAATGTTATAGATATTTGTTAAAATTGCCTCTGCGAGGCGATTTTAACAAATGTCCACAACATTTGTTGACCGATGTGATACTAACAAACATTTGTTGCTTGGAGAAATTATGCAAGAAAGTCCTTTTCCCTCCTTATTGGGGTTCATTATAACGGCTAAATCCTTATAACGGCACCATATCGAGGAACAAATACTCGTTATAACGAGGGTCCTCAGTAATTGACTATCCTGTATTGATTGGAGTTCATTGGTATTAACACCATGTCAAGGCATATTAACCATAGGTCAGTTGATGTAAAAAAGTCAATAATCATGTTTTTTATGACAATAAAATTGTCATTAATCAAGTAATTTTGTATTGGCCCAGTTGCAGGTCTGAAGTCTGCTGTATGGGCCCCGAGGCTATAATTGCATACTAAAATATTTACATATCCAGTGTAAAGTCTAATGTAAACCTATAGAACACAGTGTAGTTCATACTTCCATGAACACACTCTGAGTCACATGATTACCTGTGACGTCAAGTGACGTTAGCCTAAACAGTGGTTCTCTGGGACGACTTGGTGATGTCAACGCTGTTTCGCTCTTTGTAGAAAAACAGCGTGTAAAATTTTTCATCTTTAAGAGTTTGCCCTATAAGCATTTTTTCACCAAGTGATGAGAGGCAAAGAATGTAAATATAAAAAATAAAATTAATTTTTCTGCTTTTCATGAAAGTATGAACGACAGCGGGTCGCAAGCAAAGTTTACATGAACCACTTTATTTAACAGCAGAAAAATAATTTTTTTTTTTTTTTTGAATAGCATCATAGTATGGAAATTATATGACATTTTGTTATACCTGCTTGTAGCTTGGCATTGGTTATCGTGGCTCCCCAACCCCCCCCCCCCCCCCCACACACACACACTACGCCCTGGAACCTAACCCCTGCGAAAACTTAAAGAACAATTCAGGAAAAGTCCTTTCACAGTTCAAGAACTAGGTTCAAGAACTGGACATGAATTGCTCTTAAAGTGTTCAAGAACAGTTCTAGAACATTTTTAAGAAATGTTAAATTGGACAATTTTTAAGAACAAGTAATGAAAAATGTTCTTGAACAATTCAAGAATGAAGTTCTCATACAGTTCAAGAACAGTTTTTGAACCCTTTAAAGAACTTTCATTCAAGAACAGTCTTTAAGAACTTTTCAAGAATACAATTTTCTTAAAAATTGAAGAACACATGTTCTTAAAATTTGTCCAATTTAACATTTCTTAAAAAATGTTCTTGGCCTGTTCTTGGACACTTCAAGAGCAGCTCATGTACATTTCTTGAACAGGTCTAGAGAAACATTAGTTCTTCAACTGACCAAGAACTATTCCAGAACATTATAGTTCTTGCATACTTCAAGAACATGTTTCAACCACTTTTAGAACAGGTGTTTTTGAACTGTTCTTCACATTTTGAACTGCCCAAGAACTGTTCAAGAACTGCTCTTAATCAATATATGCCATTGCATACTTTTTATGAGAAGTCCAAACACCAAAGTGTGGCAAGGGCAGATAACTCATCAACTAAGCAAGGTAGAGTTGCCATTTTGTGTAAGCCATATTGTCCCATGGTTTTGAATCCACCTGTGAAGTTAAGATCATAAATCAAATCAGTCAAATGGTCAAAGAATTTCAGCCAGGACACATAATTTTTGCAAGGGCAGGTAACCCATAAATGCAGCAAGGTAGAGTTGTCATTCTTTTGCATGAGACATTGTCCAATCATGTTGAATCCGTCTGTGGAGTTGGACAGATTTCACTTTATAATACCAGACATTATATTTTATGGGCTAACAAATGTGACAAAACTGACAAAAATGGCATGTGTGTCCAGCCCAGACTCAGATAAGCCTTGGCACTGCCTATGCTGATCAGAGTCTTTGCTCAGTTACCTGTCTACATGAAGAAAAGTATACCTTTTTAGCTCACCTGTCACGTAGTGACAAGGTGAGCTCCTGGGATCACTTTTTGTCCGTTCGTCGTGCGTCCGTGCGTGCGTCCGTGCGTGCGTCCGTGCGTGCATCCGTAAACTTTTCTTCAAATGACATCTCCTCCTAAACCACTGATCGGATTTTGACCAAACTTCACAGGAATGATCCTTAGGTGGTCCCCTTTCAAAGTTGTTCAAATGGTTCCGGTCCGTTGCACATATAGGTCACAGTAGCCAAAAATAGATTTTTTTCACCGACAACTTAAAAAATCTTCTTCTCTGAAACCGCAAGGCCCAGGTCTTTGATATTTGGTATGAAGCTTCATCTAGTGGACCCCTACCAAGATTGTTCAAATTATAGTGCTGGGGCCAAAAATGCCCCCGCACCGGGGCCTTTTGGTTTTACATGGGCTTATATAGGGAAAATCTTTAAAAATCTTCTTCTCTGAAACCGCAAGGCCCAGGTCTTTGATATTTGGTATGAAGCTTCATCTAGTGGACCCCTACCAAAAGTGTTCAAATTATAGTGCTGGAGCTAAAAAATGCCCCTGCAGGGGGGCTCTTTGGTTTTACATGGGCTTATATAGGGAAAATCTTTAAAAATCTTCTTCTCTGAAACCGCAAGGCCCAGGTCTTTGATATTTGGTATGAAGCTTCATCTAGTGGACCCCTACCAAGATTGTTCAAATTATAGTGCTGGGGCCAAAAATGCCCCCACACCGGGCCCCTTTGGTTTTACATGGGCTTATATAGGGAAAATCTTTAAAAATCTTCTTCTCTGAAACCGCAAGGCCCAGGTCTTTGAAATTGGTATGAAGCTTCATCTAGTGGACCCCTACCAAGATTGTTCAAATTATAGTGCTGGGGCCAAAAATGCCCCCGCACCGGGGTCCTTTGGTTTTACATGGGCTTATATAGGGAAAATCTTTAAAAATCTTCTTCTCTGAAACCGCAAGGCCCAAGTCTTTGATATTTGGTATGAAGCTTCATCTTGTGGACCCCTACCAAGATTGTTCAAATTATAGTGCTGGGGCCAAAAATGCCCCCGCACCGAGGCCCTTTGGTTTTACATAGACTTATATAGGGAAAATCTTTAAAAATCTTCTTCTCTGAAACCACAAGGCCCAGGTCTTTGATATTTGGTATGAAGCTTCATCTAGTGGACCCCTACCAAGATTGTTCAAATTATAGCCCTGGGGCCAAAAATGCCCCCACGCCGGGACCCTTTGGTTTTACATAGACTTATATAGGGAAAATCTTGAAAAATCTTCTTCTCTGAAACCACAAGGCTTAGGTCTTCGATATTTGTTATGAAGCTTCAGCTAGTGGACCTCTATAAAGATTGTTCAAATTATAGCGCTGAGACCAAAAATGCCCCCGCCATGTGGCCCTTTGGTTTTACATAGACTTATATAGGGAAAATCTTTAAAAATCGTCTTCTCTGAAACACAAGGCTTAGGTCTTTTATATTTGTTATGAAGCTTCAGCTAGTGGACCTCTACCAAGAGTGTTCAAATTATAGCCATGGGGCCAAAAATGCCCCTGCTTCGTGGCCCTTTGGTTTTACATAGACTTATATAGGGAAAATCTTGTTTTACATAGACTTCTATATGCAGGGTAAACCTTTAAAATCTTGTTCTTTGAAACCACAAAGCCCAGGTCTTTCATATTCGATATGAAGCTTCGTCTTGTGGACCTCTACCAAGATTGTTCAAATTATAGCCCTGAGGCCAAAAATGACCCTGCCTGGGGCCCACTTGTTATACATTGGATCAGGTGAGCGAACCAGTGCCCTCTGGGCCCTCTTGTTTACACATTGAGGACACAGCAAAGACTCTGATCAAACTCTGTGCCTTTGATGGGCTCATCCTGTTCTGCAGGAAGAAATTATACCACACCCACACATCAGATAAATGGTGCTGCCATGTGGATAGCCGTAGATTTAAACATTTGCTCATCCATATTTAACAAAAACACCAACAAATCTTGGTAACTGCCAGAAAGAAGTCTTTGACAAAAAGAGGCTGATCAGTAATCAGACATAAAAACAATATTTGAAAATCTAAATCATTTTGCTTACCCTAACAATAAATCTAAGTAGAAGCCATTTTGCAAAGGAAAGTTGGAAAATGGCCAATGAAAGCTGAGATTTGAATGACATCATCAATCATGTGATTTAAATCATGTGACAAAGTTCTGAAACTGTTCATAAAGTGTTCTTGAAAAACACTCAAGAAAATGTTCAGAACATTTTAAGAACACAAGTTCAAGAAAAGTCTTTGAAATAATCAAGAACAAATTTAAGAACACTTTCAGAACACCTGGCATTATAATTTGTTCAAGAAATGTCTTTGAAATAAACAAGAACAAATTTAAGAACACTTTCAGAACACCTGGCATTATAATTTGTTCAAGAAAAGTCTTTGAAATAAACAAGAACAAATTTAAGAACACTTTCAGAACACCTGGCATTATAATTTGTTCAAGAAATGTCTTTGAAATAAACAAGAACAAATTTAAGAACACTTTATGAACGCCTTTCAAGACACTTTGTTCAAGAAAAGGTCTTTGAAGTCAACAAGAACAAATTTAAGAACAGTTCAAGAACATCAGAGTCATCATGTTGTTCAAGAAAAGTCTTTAAAGTGTTCAAGAAAAGTTTAAGAATAGTTCAAGAATATCACAAATTCTTTAAAAATTCCTGAACTGTTCCTAGAATGTGTTCTTGAATAGTTAAAGTACAAGTGTTCTTGAAAACCTTCATGAACAGATTAAGAACTCTTTAGAGCAGTTCAAGAACAGTTCTTGAGTTAAGAACTCCAGTTCGCAGGGGAACCTAACCCTTATCTTGCTGTTCACAACAACCCCCTATCTTTGCAAACAGTGTAGATCCAGATCAGATGGCTTCTAAAGAAGCCATCTGATCAGGATCTACACTGTTTGGCATTCAGTTTATGAATTTGTAGCAACAAATTACATCAAGTAATTTGTTTGGTTGATAGACAGAAATGGGTGTGGCTTAAATGAATATTCAGCAAGATAAGGGCTAAGGGTAAGATAAACGGGAACCTGGCTACATTAGAATCACCTTTAAAGTGCAGGTGACTAAGTCTTGTTGTTTTCTCCTGTAACCTGAAGTTTAACGGGTGTATTTCTAAAGTTTAATGGCTGTATGCAATCTGAGAGCTGTCTTGTTGAGTACAATTACTTATCTAAATAAATCTAAATCTTGAAACATAAATTTTCTTTTGAAATACAAATTATTGTCACTGACCCTGTCAGCAGTCGGTATTGTTACATTTACCATAATAGTCAGGACACCAGAAATATTTTGGATAAGATGCTTTGATTTTATGTTGCATGCTGATCAATTGACTCAGAGCTCTAAGCACAGCAGCTTTACATTGCTGCTGCCCATGTGACTGTTACTGCTCACTCTGTTCGTTTGTAGGTCAGGGTTATTAAACTTCTCACACTAGTAAGAGTAGAGGATCTAAGCTTGCCCTGGCAAAAATGGTGCCAGTCGGACCGTCCATGCTCATAAACCCTAATGGTTTAATTCATTGGGCGACAGGGCTCGAGATGTCATTTCATCTTAATACTGGTAACAGGTAAAATTCCCACAAAATTGGAAGCAACATCTCCAAAATGATCTAAATAGTGTTGATGGGGACGTTAAACCTCAATTAAAAAAAAAACAAAAACAAGACTTATTGGAAAATCAGGTTAGGGATATTTAAAGAAAATACAGTCGAACTTCGATGGCTTGGACACCTATGGCTTGTTTACCATGGCTGAGTCGAACACGTTTTTGAGTCCCTAGGGAATTCCTCTGCATAAGAAAACGTGTGGGATAATTAAGGAGATTTTCGACTTTTATCTTGCAAATGTATGCTGTGTGTACTCATTAGAATCGCCTCAATGAGGCGATTCGAATGAGTACACACAACATACATTTATGTTACAGAACACCGAAAAGAAGTCCAAAAATATCCCGTTACGTTTTCTGGAAGTATACAACAGTGGCTCGAACTACCGCTGTCTCGAACAAATTTCCATGGTCCCAAAGGGGTTCGAGCCATCGAAGTTCGACTGTAGCTGTTCTTTTTTTATAAAGCTTATAAAGTTTTAACAATCAAACGTTACTTTCATTAATCCGTAATTGTGCAACCACAAAATTTTGAGTTTAATGTCTTGTCCTCATAATTACCTCCTTTAACCCATTTAATACCGGAAACCCCAAAACGGGTAGCTGGCAAACAGTGTAGGCCCAGATCAGACGCCGCAGAAGGCGGCGTCTGATCAGGGCCTTCACTGTTTGCAAAAGCTCAGTCATTTTCCAAATTAATTTTGAAGAAAACACAGCCTGACACCCCTAAATTCCCAAATGGACTCTGGCTATATATAAGGAGGAAGATTCCATTTGGTACAAAAAGGGTTAACAATAGGATCTCTGTAATATTTGCTTTAAAATATTAAACTTTACGGTAAAAATCTGTATTTTTTTCAGTTTTTACCATCAATATTAATGTTTTTGGCTGATGTATCGAGTTGCTATGGTACTATGTAATCCAAACCACTTTAATTCTTACGATGCCGAGAACAAAATGCATCTGAAAATGTCGCCTGTTTAAGCTGTCGGCTGAATCTTCTTGCAAATTTTTAAAAAATATTTTTGCATACAGGCAAATAGTGTTGAACGAGATCAGACAGCACCTAGAAGATTAGTCTGATCTGGGACCCCACTTTGCAAAAATGACTTTAAAAGTTACCGGCAGATGACAATTGTAACGACTGGCATCACTTAAACAGCAATAAAGCACTCAGCAGGACTTTGAAATGTAATAGTACTTATTTATTATTTTCCTATCTGTTTACTTTTTCAAGGTATGTGTCAAGCCCATTTTATGCTGAATGGAATCTCACTTTTTATATATAGGAGAAGTCTATTTCAAACTTAGGAGTACTGGGTTGATTTAATTTAAGAAATTGGTTTTAAAAATGTTTGAACTTTCTGCAAACAGTGAAAGATCTGATTAGATGCTGCATTGTGCAGCATCTGATCTGGGCCAGCACTGTTTGCCAGTGACCCATTTGGGCTTTTCCCGTATAAAGTGGGTTTTGTCAGTTTCTACATTAATCTAGGTGTTTTTAGCGAGTCTGAAAGACATTTTCGAATACTTGCAGATGCGTTTTAAACATATTCCTTATAAATGCATTCTTAGTTGTGGAAAAGTTTATAGGATTATTTTTTTTGTATAGACCTATGGATTTTGTAGCCTAAAATTAGGATATAAGATCATTCGTTAGTGGAAGATAGAAATGTTGTCAAAAGAAGATTGGAGGACAACACATTCCCATGAAATTGACAGTGATACTGAGGTAGGGCATTGTAACTTAATTGGCTGTTATAGTTTAACCCATTTTGTACTGAATAGACTACAGCCAAATTCCTATATTAAGACCACCCCTGAGACTGTTCAAAAGTGGTCTTCAAGACCACTTTTGAACAGTCTCAGGGGTGGTCTTATTCCGTAGGACTCAGGATGTAGAAAACACAATAGCTGTAACCTTCAAAATATGCTTTTAACCCTTTTAGTACCAAATGGAATCTTCCTCCTTATATATAGCAGGAGTCCATTTAAAAATTTATGGGTGTCAGGTTGTGTTTTCATCAAAATTTTTTTTACTTTTGAACTTTTAGCAAAGAGTGGAGGCCCTGATCAGATGCCGCATTCGATCTGGGCCTGCAATGTTTGCCAGGGTACCCGTTTTCGGGTTTCTGGTACTGAATGGGTTAAGGGCACAGTTATTCTTAATTTTTTATGGTCTTAATAGCGTAATTTCACTGTATTCCACCATATATATGTGTAGCTTATTTTCACTGTATGCAACCATATATATGTATAGCTTATTCACTGTATTCTACCATATAAATGTATAGCTTATTTTCACTGTATTCAACCATATATATGTATAGCTTATTCACTGTATTCTACCATATAAATGTATAGCTTATTTTCACTGTATTCTACCATATAAATGTATAGCTTATTTTCACTGTATTCCACCATATATATGTATAGCTTATTTTCACTGTATTCCACCATATATATGTATAGCTTATTTTCACTGTATTCCACCATATATATGTATAGCTTATTTTCACTGTATTCCACCATATATATGTATAGCTTATTTTCACTGTATTCCACCATACATATGTATAGCTTATTTTCACTGTATTCCACCATATATATGTATAGCTTATGTTCACTGTATTCTACCATATATATGTATAGCTTATTTTCACTGTATTCCACCATATAAATATATAGCTTATTTTCACTGTATTCCACCATATATATGTATAGCTTATTATGTCTCCCCCGAAAAATTTTTTTTCGGAGAGACATATTGTTTTTCCCCCGGGCGTCTGTCTGTCCGTCTGTCCGTCTGTCCGTCTGTCACACTTTCGTGTCCGCTCTGTAACTTGAAAACCGTTAGAGCTATCGTCACGAAACTTCGTATAAATGTTAATCAGCATTAGACGACGTGCAGTGCGCAAGAACCATAACTCTCGCATTTATACTTTTTGAATTATCTCCCTTGGAAGTTTGTTGGTATGTATATATGTATGGGCAAATCGTGTCCGGTCAATAACTTTCTTATTTTTTGATGGATTTTAAAATTACTCGGCAGAAATATTAACAACCATAAGACGATGTGTGGTGCGCATGAGGCAGGTCGGTACCTCAAAGGTCAAGGTCATACTTAGAGGTCAAAGGTCAAAAAAGGGGCCTTTTTTGCGTATTTGGTCAATAACTTTCTTATTTTGAGATGGATTTTAAAATTACTTGGCATAATTATTAACAACCGTAAGACGATGTGTGGTGCGCATGAGGAAGGTCGGTACCTCAAAGGTCAAGGTCATACTTAGAGGTCAAAGGTCAAAAAAGGGGCCTTTTTTTCGTATTTGGTCAATAACTTTCTAATTTTGAGATGGATTTTAAAATTACTTGGCATAATTATTAACAACCATAAGACGATGTGTGGTGCGCATGAGGCAGGTCGGTTCCTCAAAGGTCAAGGTCATACTTAGAGGTCAAAGGTCAAAAAAGGGGCCTTTTTTTCGTATTTATTCAATAACTTTCTAATTTTGAGATGGATTTTAAAATTACTTGGCATAATTATTAACAATCATGAGACGATGTGTGGTGCGCATGAGGCAGGTCGGTACCTCAAAGGTCAAGGTCATACTTAGAGGTCAAAGGTCAAAAAGTGGGCCTTTTTTTCGTATTTGGTCAATAACTTTCTTATTTTGAGATGGATTTTGAAATCACATGGCAGAAATGTGAACCAATATAAGGCGATGTGTTGCGCGCATGACCCAGGTTGGTACCTCAAAGGTCAAGGGCATACTTAGAGGTCAAAGGTAAAAAAAGGGGCCTTTTTTCGGGTTTTGTCAATAACTTGCCTATTTTTAAATAGAATTTGAAGTTACTTGGCAAACATGTTAACTATCATGGGACGATGTGTTGCATGCATGATTCAGTTTGGTACCTAAAATGTCAAGGTCATACATAGAGGTCAAAGGTAAAAAAGGGGCCTTTTTTCGTGTTTGGTCAATAACTTTCTTATTTTTAGATGGATTTTGAAATTGCTAGGCAGAAATGTTAACCACCATGAGATGATGTGTTGCACGCATGACCCAGTTTAATACCTGAAAGGTCAAGGTCATACATAGAGGTTAAAGGTAGAAAAAGGGCCTTTTTTGTGTTCTGTCAATAACTTTCTTATTATGCCCCCCACTTTGAAAAAGTTTGAGGGGCATATTGGTTCTGGTTCGTTCGTCCGTTCGTCTGTCCATTACGCTTTTGATGCATAGCATAACTAAAGAACCGTGTATGCTAGGGTTTTGAAATTTCATATATGGATTCCTCATGGAAAATTAGCTGACGCTTATTTTTTTTCTCGTCCGGATTATGCCCCCTTCAAGAGTTATTGCCCTTTGAATTTTTTTTTTTTTTTTTAATAAAATCTTGTCAGCAAGATATCTCAAAAACTATAGGAGCTAGAGCCTTGAAAGTTGGTGATTATATTGATGGTGATAAGTAGATGAACTGATTAACTTTTGACAAAATTCCGAAAAATACTTTGTGAGTTATGGCCCTTTGTCATTTTGGTAATTTGTGCCCATTGTAATGTATGCTAAAAGTGATGCATAGCATAACTTTAGAACCATGTATGCTAGGGTTTTGAAATTTCATATATGGATTCCTCATGGAAAATTAGCTGACACGTATTTTTTTTCTCGTCCGGAATATGCCCCTTTCAAGAGTTATTGCCCTTTGAATTTTTTTTAATAAAATCTTGTCAGCAAGATATCTCAAAAACTATTGGAGCTAGAGCCTTGAAAGTTGGTGAATAGATTGTTGGTGATGAATAGATGAACTGATTAACTTATGACAAAATTCCGAAAAATACTTTGTGAGTTATGGCCCTTTGTCATTTTGGTAATTTGTGCCCATTGTAATGTATGCTAAAAGTGATGCATAGCATAACTTTAGAACGGTGTATGCTATAATTTTGAAATTTCATATATGCATTTCTGATGGAAAATAAGCTGACACGTATTTTTTTTCACGTCAGGATTATGCCCCTTTCAAGAGTTATTGCCCTTTGAATTTTTTTTAATAAAATCTTGTCAGCCAGATATCTCAAAAACTATTGGAGCTAGAGGCTTGAAAGTTGGTGAATATATTGGTGGTGATGAGTAGATTAACTGATTAACTTTTGACAAAATTCCAAAAAATACTTTGTGAGTTATGGCCCTTTGTCATTTTGGTAATTTGTGCCCATTGTAATGTATGCTAAAAGTGATGCATAGCATAACTTTAGAACCGTGTATGCTAGGGTTTTGAAATTTCATATATGGGTTCCTCATGAAAAATTAGCTGACGCGTATTTTTTTTTCTCGTCCGGATTATGCCCCTTTTAAGAGTTATTGCCCTTTGAAATTTTTTTAATAAAATCTTGTCAGCAAAATATCTCAAACACTATTGGAGCTAGAGCCTTGAAAGTTGTTGAGTATATTGGTGGTGATGAGTATATGAACTGATTAACTTTTGACAAAATTCAGAAAAATACTTTGCGAGTTATGGCCCTTTGTCATTTTGGTAATTTGTGCCCATTGTAATGAATCCTAAAAGTGATGCATAGCATAACTTTAGAACTGTGTATGCTATGGTTTTGAAATTTCATATATGCATTCCTAATGGAAAATAAGCTGACACGTATTTATTTCTTTTCTCATCCGGATTATGCCCCTTTCAAGAGTTATTGCCCTTTGAATTTTTTTTAATAAAATCTTGTCAGCAAGATATCTCAAAAACTGTTGGAGCTAGAGGCTTGAAAGTTGGACCATGAGTCATGTGCAAGACCAAGGTCCATACCTCCACTGTCAAGGTCATACCTAGAGGTCAAAGGTTAAAAAAAAAGGACAGTCAATAACTTCCTTATTCTTTGATGGATTATGAAATTACTTGGCAGAAATGTTAACCATCATGAGACGATGTGTTGTACCACAAAGGTCAAGGCCATACTTAGAGGTCAAAGGTAAAAAAGTGCTTTTTTTGTTTACGGCCAATAACTTTTTTATTTTTCTATGAACATTTTTAAAGTTACTATGCAGAAATGTTCATCTTCATTAGATGATGTGTTGCACACAAGACCCAGCTCAATACCTCCAATGTCAAGGTTATACGTAGCAGTCAAAAACGGGGGAGACATCTGTGTTTTTGTAGAAAAACAAATTCTAGTTTTCACTGTATTCCACCATATATATGTATAGCTTATGTTCACTGTATTCCACCATATATATGTATAGCTTATGTTCACTGTATTCCACCATATATATGTATAGCTTATTTTCACTGTATTCAACCTTATATATGTATAGCTTATGTTCACTGTATTCCACCATATATATGTAAAGTATATTTTCACTGTAATCAACCATACATATGTAAAACATATTTTTCACTGTTTTCCACCATATATGTGTATAGCAGGAGTCCATTTAGAAATCAGAGGTCACAGTAATTCAAATTTTTAGAAATTTGATGAGAATTAAATGGCCGAACGTTTTGCAAACAGTGAAGGCCCTGATCAGGGCTCAGTGTCCCACTTTAGAGTATCCTTCACATACAATTGAATAAATATGACTGGAGAACAATTAATAATTGGGGTGCAAATAAGACTTGTTATTTTTGTTAAAAACGTTTCACTTTTAGGTAGAGTGCTCTTTTTCATAAAAGATGAGTGATAGACCAACCTGACTGTATTGTTTTGTGATTTTCTTAACTGCGGATTGGTCAGTTGCAGTTGACTGGTCCTTTTGCAAACAGTCAAGAGCCTGATCAGATTTTACAGACCAGGCATCTGTTTGTCAGTGTCCCCTTTAGGGGTTTCCTGTTGAAAAGAGTGAATGATGAAATGACATAGGCATAGATTGTAGACTTTGATCAATCTGTTTCCATAGCCATTTGATTCTGGTCTGCTAACTATTTTATGAAACAAACAGGTGGTAAAGCAAAATTTAGCAAGATACAAAGTACAAAAGTAAGTTTTTAGGTATTATTAACCCTTGACCTGCTGAATATTTATATATGCCACACCCACTACTGATTATCAGCCAATCAGATTACTTGATGCAAATTATTGCAACAAATTCATGAGCTGAATGACAAACAATGAAGATCCTGATCAGATGGCTTCTTCAGAAGCCATCTGATCTGGATCTACACTCTTTGCAAAGAAAATGGTTGTCATGAACAGCAGGATAAGAGTTAAGATTTGATTTCCCTTATTTACCCCTGTAAAGTGTGTCATGCTTGCGACCCCCATTTCTGACTATCAACCAATCAAATTTCTTGATATGATATATTCATTCCAATTCACAAAGTGAATGACAGTGTGGTTCCTGATCAGAAGCCATCTGATCTGGCGCTACCCTGTTTGGCATTCAGTTTGTGAATTTGCAGCAATAATTTATTAACAAGAAATGATCAAATCTGATTGGTTCAAAGCCAGAAACGGGTGCAGCTAAATTGATTATTAAGTGGAATAAGGGTATAATTTTGTCTTTTACAGCCTTCCAACTCACCAGAGCCATCAATGGCGGGTGGCTACCTGTCAGATCTTGTCACTATCACCAGCGGTGACAGTATTGACTCCGACCCTGACAACGCAGAACGTGGAAACTGGCGAATGAAACTAGAGTTTATTCTCTCGTGTCTCGGCTATATTGTGGGACTGGGCAACATCTGGAGATTTCCCTATCTTGTCTACAGGAATGGTGGAGGTAATGTGAACTGCTGCTCTCAAAACACACACCCATGTGAGATTATAAGAATCTTATATGGGTGTGAGGGGTGGATGGAAAAATCCGTCCCGAGGGTGACTGTCCGGCATCACGAGGCTTGCCGAGTGATGCCGGACAGTGATCCCGAGGGACGGATTTTTCTATCTACCCCTCACACCCATATAGGATTCTTTTTCTTGCATACCTTCCATTTCTATTGCGAATTTTTAATGCTGCTGTCACTTCGATTACCGACGTCCGCCATTTTGTGATGACACAACAGGAATGTTTAGTGACGTCATGCATGATGACGCCGCGCATGAGGTTGTTATCAACCAGTGCATTTATCAAACACGCGATTATATTCGATTTGGGGTCGGAACACCAGGGTCAGAACATAAATTTCTATCCCAGGGTAAAATCACGGATTTCCTTGTCTGGTGTGCAAGAATGAAGTTTCTTGCACACCAGACAAGGAAATCCGCGATTTTACCCTGGGATAGAAATTTATGTTCTGACCCTGGTGTTCCGACCCCAAATCGAATATAACCGCGTGTTTGATAAATGCACTGGTTGTTTACAACCTCATGCGCGGCGGCGTCATGCGTGACGTCACTAAACATTCCTGTTGTGTCATCACAAAATGGCGGACGTCGGTAACCGAAGTGAACGCAGCATTAAAAATTCGCAATAGAAATGGAAGGTATGCAAGAAAAAGAATCCAATATGGGTGTGAGGGATGGATAGAAAAATCTGTCCCTCAGGATCACTGTCCAGCATCACTCGGCAAGCCTCGTGATGCTGGACAGTGACCCTCAGGACGGATTTTTCCATCCACCCCTCACACCCATATAAGATTCTTATATTCTCACCAGGGGATAAGAGACAAATGCGTTCAGATTTAACACTTATACTGTTGAATAATTAATTTAGCAACATTAGCCCATTATTTACTTTGAACCAATCAGATTACATAATGTTACTTATTCTTACAAATTCATAAACTGAATGTCAAACAGTGTAGATCCTGATCAGATGGCTTCTTCAGAAACCAAAGAGAAAAAGTAGGGGTAGTCCTGAACAGCAGGATGAGGGTTAATTTTCTCTCTGCTGATGAAACCTGTCCCACAAGGGCACCCATATGGGACAGCTAACGCACCATTTTTCATGTCATGAAGATTCAAATTGTCGGATAATGTTATCCAGTCTTACTATAGTTCCTGGGAACCAATCAACCATAGTCTGACACTCCTGTTGGCCTATTAGGATGGTCAGACTATGACTGACTGGTTCCTATTTTCCCCGGAAGGACAGCAGAACATTAGAACCAGTAATTTTGTTTCCTCGGCATTGATTGGTTGTTTCTTTTACAGAGGAGAAAAAAATATAGTAATTGTCCAATAAAAGTAACAGTAATTCATAGCCCGAGATAAGAGGGGGTTATCCAAACATTATTTTTTTTTTATTTCTGCACAAAAACATGCACATTAGGATAACACCCCTGTGCGACATAGTCATTAGTGCATGTTTTCACATCTCCAAATGGCTAATTTTCAGATGAAAATCCATGATACTTTTCTTATTTATACTGCAAACAGGTTGTAGGTGCTCGTTAGAACTGCCTCATTGAGGTGGTTCTAATGAGTACCCACAACCCGTGTTCTGGAGCAGAACAAAGGAAAAATGATATTCACCGCCTTAAACCCCAGTTTTCCCTATATAAAGTGGGGATTAGGGGGCTGTTCATTTCGCGGACTTGTTCACTTGATGTAAAGTGTAATCTTTAGAAGCTCACTTGAAACACTTCTCTGAGGCACTTCCAATAAGTACCCACAACGTGTTTTCATGCAGAAATAAGAAAAATATCAGTTCTTTTTGCATGAAAAAGCACCTTTCCTGGAGTTATGGTAATGGCAAACAGCAGTCAGTCTCCTGCTATTCGCCAGAGGCACTGCAGTACACAGTCCAACAGTCTTTTGTTTACATTGGAATCCTGCAATTCCAGCTGTTCATCCAAGAAGAAAAAAAAATGCTTCAAAGTACAGAGACCTATGACTTGTCCATCTGAAGGCAGAATTGAAGAAAAGACATGTCAGCTTTAGCAGACGAAAAGGAAAGAATTGATTGAAAGGTGTTTTCTTCAAGATTTGTAATATGTTCTTTAAAAGGGTTATCTGTTGGAAGCAAGGAATAATACACCACAGAACTGGAAAATATGAAGTGTACATGTTTTTTGGGCCAGACTAGCTAGTTTCTGCCAATTAGGCCTCATCAGTGATCCTCAAATATTTTCAAAATTCCAAAATGGAATCAATGATCCCAAAGGACAAGAAAATATAAACTACACTATGATAATAATTTTTATCCGCTCTCATATTCAAAAAAATTTATACTACAGGTTAAACTGCTAATTACTGCTGTTTTCACCCACAGTTTCCACCCAAAAAAGAATATTATATTATGCAACTATCATGATTATCCTATTTCTATATAAAAAAGAATGTAGAATTAAGTTTTATGGACAATGAAAACAAATTTGTCATGATAAACAGTGCCCAGAAATGCTGCAGACGCAATGGGTTAAACACGGAATACTCTGTTTTTACCTCTAACGTATTGTTGTGCACCAACTTCCCAGCAGGCACATGTTGCTAGGGCAATGTCACATCAACATTGGTGCACAGCTGTAGGTACAGACATAGATGTGACATTGTATAAATGTTTTGATGTTGCACCGGCATTGATGCCACATTGTAGTTATGTCATGAGTCTCATGACATTATATGCACGTCAACCTGACGTAGCATTAACATCATGTGCCTGCTGGGTTGTGGTGGGGAATCGTTAGCCCATTGTCTACTTGATCCATTCTTGTGGTTTCACTGTATTAGTCATATAATTATATTTTAAGTGGCCGAATGCTTGCACTAACTTCCAGATCCAGGTCCTGACTTCCTAACTTTCAATTGTAGAAGTCCTGGTCCAAAATTCTGGAATTCCCAACGCTGTGTGACACTGTGCAACATTAAACCAGGTAATAATTGTAGAATTCGGTTTAAGATCATGGGGTTTTGAAAGTTTAGTCCCCACATAGTTGGAGATAAGAAGGAATTATCATGACCATTTGGAATTAGTTTGCACATTCTTGAATGAATATAGGTTGTGGGTGCTGGCTAGCAATTCTAACAATTAACTTTCAACAAGGACTATATTATTATGGTTATATGGTATAAACGCTCCCTTCTATATTGTAGCAAGTATAACTATAACCCATAACATGTTTTAGCCCATTATCGACATTGCTCCTGGTTGTCTTGAGCTATTAGCAACATTGTTATCATCATTATTATCTATACATTTTGATACAATTTGAACAAGGTGATTTTGTATCAAAAAGATTTGTGGCATTTTACTAGAGTGATATTGATTGAAAAGAATATGATATTCTTTTGTTTCATTTTTGGACACACCTTTATTTACTACAGGTGAATACCCGAATATTGATTTTCCAGGACCGTGTCCTTTGGTGCCACCTAGGAAAGAATGGTAACACGCTGCTTTTTATACCCCCGCAAACGAAGTTTGAAGGGGGTATATAGGAGTCAGCTTGTCGTCTGTCGTCGGTCCGTTACAAAACACTTTAACATTGCTCATAGCTTCCTTATTCTTTGACCGATTTCTTTAATATTCACACACCACACACCTTGCCACTAGTACTTAAGATTGATATACACAAACCTGACCTTGACCTTTACGTTGACCTTCCTCAAGGTCAAATACTTGTAAAAATTTGTCGTCTGTCGTTGGTCCGTTACAAAAAACTTTAACATTGCTCATAACTTCCTTATTCTTTGACCGATCTCTTTAATATTCACACACCACACACCTTGCCACTAGTACTTAAGATTGATATACACAAACCTGACCTTGACCTTTACGTTGACCTTCCTCAAGGTCAAATACTTGTAAAAATTTGTCAGACAAGGCATGCGGGGGTATAATTGGCGCCCGTTAGGCGGCAGCTCTAGTTTCCATTGGTTTAAGATGTAAGATCTGGTGTAAGTTCTGCCATGTGTGCAGCAAGCCAACTACCTGGAAGGCTTCCCACTTATGTGGACGTTGCACCTGTACCTGCACGTTAATAAAAAATCTGTTGTTGATGATGATGGTTTAAACATATTTATTTCGAAAGACTACTGTTTTGCAAATACAACAAAGACATGATACAGCAATATAGGATTAGAACGGAAGCTATAAGCTTATATAGTTCTGTTCCTAACGGCTTTTTGCCATTATAGTCTGTCTAGTCAACACTCAAACTCATAGTCAAACTTATTTCCAATGTAGATTCCTACAAAGTAACAAGTAATTGATAGACATTTGTTTTCTTGTATAATTCTTCAGGAGCATTTTTCATCCCCTACCTTGTGATGTTGGTGTTCTGTGGTATACCACTAGTGTTCATGGAAATGGCATTTGGTCAGTACGCCAGTCTGGGTCCTATCACCATCTGGAAGGCTGTACCACTGTTTAAAGGTAAGTCACTATTTTTTTTTTTTTTTGGGTTTGGGTTTTACGGCCCTTTCAAGATTATTTCACTCATATCGAGCCGATCGTTAATCATAGGTGGGCGAAAACCGGAGTACCCGGAGAAAAACCACCTGACCTTCCGTTGCAGAACTTGGCGTCTCACACGTGACCCGAGCGAGGCTCGAACCCACGGCGGTGAGAGACCTAATGACTAAGAGTCAGCCCTCTTATCAATTAGGCCACGGAGGCCCGTAGGTAAGTCACTATAACATTCATGGAAATGGCATTTGATGAGTATGCCAGTCTAGGACCTATCACCATCTGGAAGGCTGTACCATTGTTTAAAGGTGAGTCACTTTATAATGTTCATGGAAATGCCATTTGGTCAGTATGTCAGTCTAGGGCCTATCACAATCTGTAAGGCTGTACCCCTGTTTAAAGGTGAGTCACTGTATAACGTTCATGGAAATGGTATTTGGTCAGTAATGCCAATCTAGGACCTTTCACCATGTGGAAGGCTGTACCCCTGTTTAAAGGTGAGTGACTGTATAACGTTCATGGAAATGACATTTGGTGAGTATGCCTGTCTAGGACTTATATCACCATCTGGAAGGCTGTACCATTGTTTAAAGGTGAGTGACTGTATAACGTTCATGGAAATGACATTTGGTGAGTATGCCTGTCTAGGACTTATATCACCATCTGGAAGGCTGTACCATTGTTTAAAGGTGAGTGACTGTATAACGTTCATGGAAATGACATTTGGTGAGTATGCCTGTCTAGGACTTATATCACCATCTGGAAGGCTGTACCATTGTTTAAAGGTGAGTGACTGTATAACGTTCATGGAAATGACATTTGGTGAGTATGCCTGTCTAGGACTTATATCACCATCTGGAAGGCTGTACCATTGTTTAAAGGTGAGTGACTGTATAACGTTCATGGAAATGACATTTGGTGAGTATGCCTGTCTAGGACTTATATCACCATCTGGAAGGCTGTACCATTGTTTAAAGGTGAGTGACTGTATAACGTTCATGGAAATGACATTTGGTGAGTATGCCTGTCTAGGACTTATATCACCATCTGGAAGGCTGTACCATTGTTTAAAGGTGAGTGACTGTATAACGTTCATGGAAATGACATTTGGTGAGTATGCCTGTCTAGGACTTATATCACCATCTGGAAGGCTGTACCATTGTTTAAAGGTGAGTCACTGTATAATGTTCATGGAAATGGCATTTGGTCAGTATGTCAGTCTAGGTCCTAACACCATCTGGAAGGCTGTACCACTGTTTAAAGGTGAGTGAGGGTATTATATTCATGGAAATGGCATTTGGTCAGTATGCCTGTCTAGGTCCTATCACCATCTGGAAGGCTGTACCATTGTTTAAAGGTGAGTGAGGGTATAATATTCATGGAAATGGCATTTGGTCAGAATGTCAGTCTAGGTCCTATCACCATCTGGAAGGCTGTACCACTGTTTAAAGGTGAGTGAGGGTATTATATTCATGGAAATGGCATTTGGTCAGAATGTCAGTCTAGGTCCTATCACCATCTGGAAGGCTGTACCATTGTTTAAAGGTGAGTGAGGGTATAATATTCATGGAAATGGCTTTTGGTAAGTATAGGTCCTATCACCATCTGGAAGGCTGTACCATTGTTTAAAGTCATAATAATATAGTGAGTGAGGGTATAACAGTCATGGAAATGGCATTTGGTCAGTATGCCAGTCTAGGGCCTATCACAATCTAGAAGGCTGTACCAATGTTCAAAGGTGAGTTACTATAATGGCCATAGAAATGGAATTTGGTCAGTATTCCAGTCTAGGACCTATATCACCATCTATAACAGTCATGGAAATGATATTTGGTTAGTATTCTGGTCTAGGCCCTATCACAATCTGGAAAGCTATACCACAGTTTAAAGGTGAGTCACTGTATAATGTTCATGGAAATGGCATTTGGTCTAGGACCTATATCACCATCTGGAAGGCTGTACCATTGTTTAAAGGTTAGTCACTGTATAATGTTCATAGAAATGGCAGTTGGTTAGTCAAGGTCCTATCACCATCTAGAAAGTTGTACCATCGTTTAAAGGTGAGTCAATGTATAATGTTATGGAAATGGCATTTGGTCAGTATGCCAGGCTAGGTCCTATCACCATCTGTAAGGTTGTACCATTGTAGGTGAGTCACTGTATAATGTTATGGAAATGGCATTTGGTCAGTATGCCTGTCTAGGACCTATCACCATCTAGAAGGCTGTACCAATGTTTAAAGGTGAGTCACTGTATAATGACGGCCCCGATAGCTCAGTTGGTAGAGTGTCCGCTCCGGGGAACGGGAGGTCTCGGGTTCGATCCCGGGCCGCGACATACCAAAGTCGTTAAAAATGGTACTAGCTGCTCCTCGCTTGGCACTCAGGTTTACGGGGTAGAGCTAGGACTGGTCGATCCAGTGTCAGGATAATGTGACTGGGTGTGGTATCATGTAATGTGTCTGGGACATGATACTTCGGTGAGGCAGCACTATAAACGCGAGCATTGAGCTCCCTGTCGCAACCAGACACCGTCGTGATATGACTGAAAAATTGTTGAAAGCGACGTTAAACCCGAATTCACACACACACACACACTGTATAATGTTATGGCAATGGCATTTGGTCAGTATGCCTGTCTAGGACCTATCACCATCTAGAAGGCTGTACCATTGTTTAAAGGTGAGTCACTGTATAATGTTGTAGAAATGGCATTTGGTCAGTATTCCAGTCTAGGACCTATCACCATCTTGCAAATATGTTCTATAAAAGGGTTATCCTTTGGAAGCAAGGAATACACCACAGAACTGGAAAATATGATGTATACATGTTTACGCGGCCAGACTAGCTAGTTTTGGCCAATTAGGCCTCATCAGTGACCCTCAAATATTTTCAAAATTCAACAGTGGAATCAATGATCCCAAAGGACAAGAAAATATAAACTACACTATGATGTAGGCCACACATTTCCAGACACCAGCTGAAGTGACATTAAATATGTTCTATAAAAGGGTTATCCTTTGGAAGCAAGGAATACCACAGAACTGGAAAATATGATGTGTACATGTTTTCTGGGCCAGACTAGCTAGTTTCCGCCAATTAGGCTGTACCACTGTTTTAAGGTGAATGACTGTATAACGTTCATGGAAATGGCATTTGGTCAGTATGCCAGTCTAGGTGATATCACCATCTGGAAGGCTGCACCACTGTTTAAAGGTGAGTGAGGGTATAATATTCGTGGAAATGGCTTTTGGTCAGTATGCCTGTCTAGGTCCTATCACCATCTGGAAGGCTGTACCATTGTTTAAAGGTGAGTGAGGGTATAATGTTCATGGAAATGGCATTTGGTCAGTATACCAGTCTAGGACCTATCACCATCTGGAAGGCTCCACCCCTGTTTAAAGGTGAGTCCCTGTATAATGTTATGGAAATGGCTTTTGGTAAGAATGCCAGTCTAGGACCAATAACCATCTGGAAGGTATTAGGGTTAGGGTTATGAGCCTGTGGCTCATTTCAAAAATATTATTTGAAATGATAGTGATTGTTAGATTCTGCTTACCATATGAGCCCCGCCAAGCAAATTTGTGTCTTCGAGCATTCCGTCATGACAAATTTTAACTGGGCATGCCCAGCCATTCAGAGGGGCCAGGGATATGGCTCTCTGTCTTAAGGTTCCTCTTGAGTCAGTGCGAACAGCGAAGGTTCTGGCAAGACTGGGCGGATGCGCAGGCTTGCCTGAACCTTCGCTGCTTGCATAGGCGATAAGAACCACAATCGCTTGACGGGGCCCATATAGTGATTTCAAATCATATTTATTGTCTGAGAAATTAAAAAAAAAAACATCATTACATTATATACCATAATTAGCCTATGTATTGGGACAGATAAGCCTAAGCAAACAGTGTAGACCCTCATAAGACTGTTCATGAAGGAGCTGTCTGATCAGGGTCTACACTGTTTGCTATTACATGTATGTCTAAAACTTTTTGTCTCCCTGCTGGATCTTGAAACAATTGTTTTTTATAATTTTTCGAGAATAACAGCAAGTCCTCATGGTGTCTGAATTTTTAGAAGCTTTATGGTAGCATTATCAGGACAGGGTCATGAAGCTCTGCACCAGTAACCAAAACATGGTGTCATTAAACCAATCGTCATATCCGCTACATGACTTGACGTTATCCATCAGATAACAGCAATATTATTTGATAAGGCACATTTCCACATATTGAAGTTGGGAACGATGTTTATTATCCTCTAACTTTTGTATTTTGGGATATTGTGAATGTCTGTGTCCATCCATCTGTAACACTATCCATTTGTCTGTTCATCTATCAGTCATGCTTATTTTACAGTGTTCCTAGACCCCTGAGTAGAATGCAGCCAAACTTAACACAAGGCTACCTGAGATAAAGTTGGTGTGCTAGAGAAATGATACATTTGCCTCGATTGTGGAGAAAATTAGGGGATTTGCATTGGCGTGCCATCAACTGCACTCTCTAGTTCTGTTTTATTGTTTTCTCGAAGGATTGGCTATGCAATGATCATAGTCAGGCTAAATTATATTGTTTCCTCTAGAGATTGGCTATGAAATGATCATAATCAGGCTAAATTATGTTATATTGTTTCCTCTTAGAGGTTGCCTATATGCAATGGTCATAATCAGGCTAAATTATGTTATATTGTTTCCCCTAGGGATTGACTATGCAATGATCATTATCCAGGCTAAATTATGTTATCATGTTTCCCCAAGGGATTGACTATGCAATGATCATAATCCAGGCTAAATTATGTTTTATTGTTTCCCTAGGGATTTACTATGTAATGATCATAATCAGGATAAATTGTTATATTGTTTCCTCAAGGGATTGGATATGCGTTGATCATAATCAGGCTAAATTATGTTATATTGTTTCCTCTATGGATTGGCTATGCAATGATCATAATCAAGGCTTAATTATATTATAGTGTTTCCTCTAGGGATTGACTATGCAATGATCATAATCAGGCTAAATTATGTTATATTGTTTCCCCTAGGGATTGACTATGCAATGATCATAATCAGGTTAAATTATGTTTCATTGTTTCCTCTAGGGATTGGCTATGCAATGATCATTTATTATTTCCTCTAGGGATCGGCTTTGCAATGATCATAATCAGGCTGAATTATGCAATATTGTTTCCTCTAGGGATTGGTCATGTAATGATCATAATCAGGCTCAATTTTGTTATTTATCCCCTAGGGATTGGCTATGCATTGATCATAATCAGCCTAAAATTTGTTTTATTGTTTCCTCTAGGGATTGGCTATGCAATGATCATTATCAAGGTTAAATTATGTTATATTGCTTCCTCTAAGGATTGGCTAAGCAATGATCATAATCAGGTTAAATTATCTTATTTTGTTTCCTATAGGGATAGACTATGCAATGATCATAATCAGGTTAAATTATGTTTTATTGTTTCCTCTAGGGATTGGCTATGCAATGATCATAATCCAAGCTAAATTATGTTATATTTTTTCCTATAGGATTGGCTATGCAATGATGATAATCGGGCTAGATTATGTTATATTGTTTCCCCAAGGGATAGACTATGCAATGAGAATAATCTAGTAAAATTATGTTTTATTGTTTCCCTCTAGGGATTGGCTATGCAATGACCAAAATCCGAGCTTAATTATGTTATATTGTTTCCTCTAGGGATTGGCTATGCAATTATCATTTATCATTTCCTCTAGGGATCGGCTATGCAATGATCATAATCAGGCTGAATTATGTAATATTGTTTCCTCTAGGGATTGGTCATGTAATGATCATAATCAGGCTCAATTATGTTATTTTGTTTCCCCTAGGGATTGGCTATGCATTGATCATAATCAGGCTGAAATATGTTTTATTGTTTCCTCTAGGGATTGGCTATGCATTGATCATTTATTATTTCCTCTAGGGATTGGCTATGCAATGATCATTAACAAGGTTTAATTATGTTATATTGCTTCCTCTAAGGATTGGCTATGCAATGATCAAAATCAGGTTAAATTATGTTATTTTGTTTCCTCTAGGGATTGGCTATGCAATGATCATAATCAGGTTAAATTATGTTTTATATTGTTTCCTCAAGGGATTGACTATGCAATGATCATAATCAGGTTAAATTATGTTTTATATTGTTTCCTCAAGGGATTGACTATGCAATGATCATAATCAGGTTAAATTATGTTTAATTGTTTCCTCTAGGGATTGGCTATGCAATGACCATAATCCAAACTAATTTATGTTATATTTTTCCTATGGGGATTGGCTATGCAATTGTCATAATCAGACTAAATTATGTTATATTGTTTTCTCTAGGGATTGGCTATGCTATAATCATAATAAGGCTAAATTATGTTATATTGTTTTCTCTAGGATTGACTATGCAATGATAATAATCAGGCTTAATTATGTTTTATACTTTTCTCAAGGGATTGCCTATGCAATGATCATAATCAGGCTTAATTGTGTTATATTGTTTCCTCTAAGGATTGACTATGCAATGATAATAATCAGGTTAAATTATGTTATATTGTTTTCTCCAGGGATTGGCTATGCAATGACCATACTACAAGCTAAATTATGTTATAGTGTTTCCTCTAGGGATTGGCTATGCAATGATGATAATCAGGCTAAACTATGTTTTATTGTTTCCTCTAGGGATTGACTATGCAATGATCATAATCAGGCTAAATTATGTTATATTGTTTCCTATAGGGATTGGCTATGTAATGATAATGATCAGGTTAAATTTTGTTTTATTGTTTCCTCTAGGGATTGGTTATGCAAAGAGCATAATACAAGCTAAATTATATTATATTGTTTCCTATAGGGATTGGCTATGCAATGATGATAATCGGGGTAAATTGTGTTATTTTGTTTCCCCTAGGGATAGCCTATGCAATGATAATAATCAGGTTAAATTATGTTTTATTGTTTCCCTCCAGGGATTGGCTATGCAATGACCATAATCCAAGCTAAATTATGTTATATTGTTTCCTCTAGGGATTGGCTATGAAAAGGTCATAATCAAGCTGAATTATGTTATATTGTTTCCTCTAGCACTTGGCTATGCAATAATCATAATCCAGGCTAAATTATGTTATATTGTTCCTCTAAGCATTGGCTATGCAATGATCATAGTCAGGCTAAATTATGTTATATTGTTTCCTCTTAGAGGTTGCCTATATGCAATGGTCATAATCAGGCTAAATTGTGTTATATTGTTTCCTCTAGGGATTGGCTATGCAATGATCATAATCCAGGCTAAATTATGTTATATTGTTTCCTCTAAGGATTGGCTATGCAATGATCATAATCAGGCTAAATTATGTTATATTGATTCCTCTTAGAGGTTGCTTATATGCAGTGGTCATAATCAGGCTAAATTTTGTTATATTGTTTCCCCTAGGGATTGGCCATGCAATGATGATTATCAGACTAAATTATGTTCTATTGTTTCCTCTAGCGATTGGCTATGCAATGATCATAATTTTCTCTAGCGATTGGCTATGCAATGATCATAATCCAAGCTCAATTATGTTATATTGTTTCCTCTAGGGATTGGCTATGCAATGATCATAATTTTCTCTAGCGAATGGCTATGCAATGATCATAATCCAAGCTAAATTAAGTTATATTGCTTCCTTTAGGGATTGTCTATGCAATGATCATAATCAGGATAATTTATATTTAGTTCCCTCTAGGGTTTGTTTATGCAATGATCATAATCAGGCTAAATTATGTTTTATATTTTCCTCTAGGGATTGGCTATGCAATGATGATAGTCCAGGCTATTGTTGCTATCTACTACAATGTAATCAATGCCTGGGCATTCCACTATCTGTTCTCATCTATGTCATCCTCATTACCCTGGGCAGCTTGTGGACATGAATGGAATTCTGCAGGTAAGAACAGAAACACCTGTCATAGTGGTCATCTATATTCATCAAACAACCTTTTCCAAGCAAGTATACATGGGCCCCGTCAAGCGATTTTGGTACTTATCGCCTATGCGAGCAGCGAAGGTTCAGGCGAGCCTGCACATCCGCGCAGTCTCGCCAGAACCTTCGCTGCTCGCTCATACAAGCAGTGAATCAAGAGGAACCTTCAGACAGAAAGACATATCCCTGGCCCCTCTGAATGGCTGGGCATGCGCAGTTAAAATTTGTCATGACGGAATGCTCGAAGACCCAAATTCGCTTGGCGGGGCTCACATGCAAATGCATTTGAACTCACCTGTATCAAGCGAGCACCTGTCTTAACCCTTATCTTGCTGAATATTCATTTAAGCCACACCCATTTCTGTCTATCAACCAATCAAATTACTTGATGTAATTTATTGCTACAAATTCATAAATTGACTGCCAAACAGTGTAGATCCTGATCAGATGGCTTCTTCAGAAGCCATCTGATCTGGAACTTCACTGTTTGCAAAAGCCAAACAGTGTAGATCCTGATCAGATGGCTTCTTCAGAAGCCATCTGATCTGGAACTTCACTGTTTTCAAAGATAGGGGTTGTCGTGAACAGCAAGATAAGGGTTAATACTTACCCCGCTGAACACGACAACAAACCCCTACGTTTGCAAACACTGTAGATCCTGATCAGATGGCCTCTGATCAGAGTCATCAGTGTCGGCTTACTTACATTTTCCTGTTATCAAAAGCATGTTCATGCAGACAGGGAAAAATGTGATCAGGAATAGATACAGTTATCTTGCACCTTCCATCCAAAACACTAATAATAATAATCAACCTTATTTATAGTGTGAGTGTTTGAGTTTAACGTCCCACGAACAGCTAAGGTCATATGCAGACGGGACCTCGGTTTAAAGACTCATCTGAAAGTCTGGAGAAGTCTGGGATAGGTCCTGCGATCCCTGGTTTACAAGGCGAGTAGCGTAACCACTGCACCATAGAGGCTTCTCCTTATTTATAGAGGGTAACACATTTAGTACATGTACTAGTACTAATCTCCTAGTACTGGCTCTCTTTTCCTGGGTAGGAACCAGTACTAAGCAATGTGGATAAAGTCTTGCTCAAGGAAAGAACACTTGTTACTTGCAGGGATCAAAGCGGCTACCTCTCTATCTCAAACTAAAGGATATTATTTGGACATCAGAATTGTTACTGGTGACACATCAAATGACATTCATACCCTAAGACCAGTGATATGGGAAGCTAGTCCCTAGCTCTAACCAAAGAGGTTAACTTAGCTACACAATCCTCAGCACCTTCAGCTGTGGAAATGAGCAAATTGTGAAGGACATTCTGATCTCTAATGGTTCGAGGGAAGAATGATTTTTTATAGATGTCGATTCTTGTTGTAGGGGTCTGAAACTCCAGGGAATGATTATTTCTAAAGTGCCTTGCTGGGGAACAAGGTCATCTGTTGGGTTGCTGGCAGCACTCTTTAGACCTTTGTATAAAAGAATGAGCCTACTGTCTCTTCTTTTCTTGAGAGACTCGCATCGTAATTTTCCTAGTATTCCAGTCAAAGCAGTATGGATTACAAGTAGGAAGCCAAAAGGACAAATTCTTTTCCCAAAAACGGGGGAAACGAGGAATGCTGTATTCTTACTGAGTGGGACGGCCTTGGTAGCTTGATCGGATGCACAGCTGGCTGGTGATCAGGAGGACGCGGGTTCGATACCTGCTGGGTCTGCAACATTCTTTCCTGGAGATTGATCACGAAATCTTTTCTACAGTCATTCTCTCCCACTGATTCAAAAAGGGCAGTTGTCAGTTTCTAGCCAAGGAATGTGCACTGTACTGGTTAACCACTTGCATATAAGCCTGCCCAGGAAAAGTGTGGATAGGTAAACTGACTGGCTCAAAAATGACCTAAATAGTGTTGACTGGGCTGTTAAACTCCAATACAAACAAACAAAAATACTGAATGGATTCAGAGACTGGTTTTTGTTTGCACATATCGTACCATAATCATCCTTAGTATTGGGACAGATAGGCCAAAGCAAACAGTGCAAGCCCTGATCAGACTGCTCCTGAAAGAGCAGTCTGATCAAGGTCTGCATTGTTTGCCATTTAGTCTGCACCTTTTAGACTACTTATTGGATCATGAAACAAATTCTTTAAAAATTTGGAGAATTACAGCAAGTTCTCAAGGTGTCTGAATTTTTAGGATTTTTTACGGCAACTCATATTTTGTCTTATCTTGGTTCAAATAAAAAGTGTCACAAGTTGCTGTCATCATTTTGAAAAGTCTGTGAAACACCACTGTAAACACCACTTTATATAGAGAAAAACCACTGTGAACTCCACTTCAGATAGAGAAAAACCGCTGTAAAAACCACTTTATATAGAGAAAAAACACCACTGTAAACACCACTTTATATAGAGAAAAAACACCACTGTAAACACCACTTTATATAGAGAAAAAACACCACTGTAAACACCACTTTATATAGAGAAAAAACACCACTGTAAACACCACTTTATATAGAGAAAAAACACCACTGTAAACCCCACTTTATATAGAGATAAACCACCACTGTAAACACCACTTTATATAGAGAAAAAAACACCACTATAAACACCACTTTATATAGAGAAAAAACACCACTGTAAACACCACTTTATATAGAGAAAAAACACCACTTTATATAGAGAAAAACACCACTGTAAACACCACTTTATATAGAGAAAAAACACCATTGTAAACACCACTTTATATAGAGAAAAGAGGGGTTTACAAAGTTGAATGCTATTTTCCTAATTGTAGCTCAAAACATAGACTGTAGATACTCCTTAGAACCGCCTCAATGAGGCGGTTCTAACAAGCATTCAAAATCCATTTCTGAAGCAGAGATATGAAAAAAATATATATTGTCACAAGAAAATTGCAGTTTTACAACCATGAAAGAAAGTATTGCTCAATTTGAATGTGTTTTTCTACTGAGTTTAGTGGGGTATTCATTTAACAGACTTTTTGACATGATGGCTGCAGATAAGATGATTTCTTAATTGCAAACAGTGTAGATCCAGATCAGGGCTTCTCAGAAGCCATCTGATCAGGGTCTACACTGTTTGTCATTCAGTATGTGTATTTGACTGAAAACATTGTGTCAAGTAATTTAATTGGCTGATTGCAGAAATGTATGTTGCAAAATATATTTATTCAGCAGGACAAAGGTTAAATGTATATGTTTTTCTGAAAGACTGCAGGATGAATCCTTTCTGGGTGAACAACTGTAGCTGGATTAACGAGACATATCTACAGCAAGTTAACGAGTCACACAGCCAGTGTCTGGACTATCTGCGGCACTGTACTGACCCAAAGAATGAGACGGAGATCTTCAGAAGTAGCAATGTGACAGGCTGTATTAGGTGGCTAGAGGAGAAGTTTGGAGAGGACATATATCTACCAAATGAACGAAAACTCTCGGACCTGAAGGAACCAAGTGAAGAGTACTTCTAGTAGGTATCAGCTTCCTGAATGAAATATTAACTAAATTATAGAGGGTGTTATTTAGTAAACTAGTACTAATCTTCTATGTGACCATTTTTACCTGGGTAAAAACCAGTACTAAGTAATGTGGATAAAGTCTCTTGCTCATACAGCATGCCCCTGCCCATCAGGGCTTAAAGAAATAGACGGGTTGCATGATGCTTTCACGCAGAGCTGAAACCGACCACAAAAGAGTTCTGGTAAACCACTTAGAGGATCTAAGCCAGAAGCAATGTAAGTCAGCCTGTCCATGCTTAAAAACCCTATTTGTTTCATTGGGTGACAGGGCTTGAGATGTTATTTCATCTCAATGTCGGGTAAAAATCCAAAAAAATTGGAAGCAATGTCTCCAAAATGACCCATACAGTGTTGACGGGATGTTAAACCTCAGATCAAACAAACAAAAGTCAAGGATTTGGTTGCTTGATTTGAGGTTTAACGTCCCCATCAACACTGTAAAGGTCATTTTGGAGATGTTGCTTCCAATTTTGTGGGACTTTTACCGGACACTGAGATGAAATGACATCTAAAGCCCTGTCGCCCGATGAAACCAATAGGGTTTATAGGCATGGACGGTCCGCCTCGCACCGCAGTTCCTGGACAGGCTTAGATCCTCTAAGCTGTTTACCAGTACTAGTGTGCGGGCCGGATTCAGCTCTGCATGGAAGCATCATGCAGCCCATATATTTCTTCAAAGTAGAAGTAAAACAAAGATCAGGAATTGATACAATTAACTTACTCCACCCATAAAAGACACCAAAGGGAAAGAAATACAAACATTAAGCGACCAGACCATAATGGAAACCTAAACAAAGGAAGGCCATAAGGACAGTTACTTTCCCACAAAATGGCCATATGGCCATCCAAAATTAAAAGACACAAGTGATACACACAGTAAGTAACAAACAACAACATAAATAAATCGCCACAGAAGAGCCGCCTTGGAATGGTCAGTGGAAGATTTCCACTGGGGGGCTTAAATAGGCTTCAAGCCCCTATGACAAAAGTCAAGGAAACAGCACTTGATGTTAGTGGGGGTTGATACTGGTACCTCAGAATCTTGAGTCTGATGCTTTACTACTGCACCACAGTGATCTACAAGATGAATCTGCATAAAAAGTTCTTGTTATACATTAGAATCCCAACATTACGCAAACAGGCCTATACAAATACATTGCCCCCTTTATCGCTATAAAAAATGAAAATTTTATGATGACAAATTGTGATATTTTTCTTATTTCTGCTCAAAATATAGATTGTGGGTACTGGTTAGAACCGCCTCATCGAGGCGGTTCTAACCAGTGCCCACAATCTATATTTTAGAGCAGAAATAAGAAAAATAATGTTTAGCCCTGTAAACTCCAGTTTAACTATATAAAAGTGGGGTTCAAGGGGGTCAAAATTATATAGGATTGTTTTCGTGATGGGTTTAAACACCTTTGGGACCATTAAGTTGTTTGAGAGAGAGAGGTAGTTTGAGTCACAGAGGGTTGATTTTAGAGCCAGGTCAGGGGGCATTCACCATATTTTCATTATTTGCTGGCTCCCAGCTTGCACATTGTCAATATTGGAAAAACAGGTAACCAGACCCCCCTGACCTTTGAAGGTCAGGGGGTCTGGTTACCTGTTTTTCCAACACTGATGACCTTCAGACTAGGAACGAGCAGATAATGCAAATAAGGTGAATAATTATTCTAATGCACTTGCGTATGTAACGCGATGTCTGATTGGATAACATCAACAATTTGCGACAGTATATTCTGCGATATACTGTCGGAAATCCGACGTCATCGCGTAACGTCACTTTTCATTGGCTGGCATTTGGTTTTACGCTGCTCACAGCGCTAGCCGTTTTGCGCAAAATAATACAGTTGTTAACAAAACAACCGTAGAAGTGCATTAGAATGGGGATAACTGTATTGCAAAATTGTGATTTGAGGAGGTAAATCGGAGGTTTTACGGTCGCAAATTACGTTTTACGGCTCCGCTGACGCGTCGCCGATAACAAAATTTCCGCCGTTAAACCTCCGATTTACCTCCCCAAATCACAATTTTGAAAACAGTTATCCCCTAAGCGATATCTTGTCAATCTCCTTTGAAATAAAGGTGTGTGTATACTCATTGGAATCACTTCATTGATGTGATTCTGATGAGTATAGACTTATCCATTGTTTTGACACGTGACTTTGTTTACACTTCACTGCGCATTCCCCAATTACCTTCCCTGAGATAAGTTCTGAAGTTAGATCCTTTGGAAGCAATGAATACACCAAATAAACAAAAATAGCAGACTCAGTTTGATTGAGTCTGTTCATGACCAGTACTAAAATGTGCAACACCGGCGGCGTTCTCTAGCTCTTTTAGAGTAGCTCTTTTATATGGTTGGCAAAACATGATTGTTGCCGTATAGTGTCAATGAGAATTTGGAATATCGTGTAATTAAACTCCTTTCTACCCCACAAAATTAACTGATCCTTGTTAATTTGTATTTTTGAAGAATTAAAATTTATAGAACCAGTCTCTTCTGACATTTTATTGCACATTTTATTGCCTAAAAAGCGTTATAAAACTACCCACCATCATACCAAAATGTAGATTGAATGTTTCAAGAACGCTTTCCCAACGTTTGGTTCAAACGAAACATTTTGATCAATTCTTTTTAAATAAATAACAGAAATTTGGACATAAAATAAACTTGTCAAATTCAGTGAGTAAACTTATCGTCACCTTCAGTAAACAGAATACATGTCACTATTTACTGATATTGTCATGCAACAGATGAGTGTTTACTTCATTAGTAGTGAAAACATGTGACAGCCACAAAATTCAAACAATTGCGCATTACAGTTACATTATGTTTTTATCCGGTGCAAATAAAATAAAAACCACATGCAATTAAATCATCACATCAATGTTACTGGAGCAAAATGAGCCGGAAAAATACTGATTCAATGAAGCGTTCGATTTTCTTTGTTCCAAGAATATTGGCGGGAAAAGGTGCACATATATATATATCAAGAAATTCTGCAACATTTATAGAACATTTTTACAATGTTAGTAAAAATTTGTTTTTTTCTGTAACCTTTTTATAACTTCTTTGAAAAGTATTTGACAGGTTAAGGAATAAGCTCTGGGTTTTGTTGAAGGGAAGTATTTTTTATCTGATTGCCAAAAACAGTCATCGCAGATCGACACAGAAAAAAAAACATTAGCCAAATGTTTACGTCCATTCTGCGTAACCATTTTTAAACCTATGAAAACGTTACAATAACGTTTTGTGTTTACTGGGCTGAAAATAGTACTAATTCTGTTATTATTAGGTTTCAGTTATTCTTTCTTTGTGTTTTCTGCATTCAGTCTCCTCTGGTCATAGACCACCTTTGGGAATATTCAAAAGTGGTCTTAGTGGTCTAGTCCCAAAGGTGGTCTTCATACAGGAATTTTACTGTACTGAAAGGTCAGGAGGCACAATGGGGATATCTTTTCAATTTTATTTAAAGTGAAGGTATGTTGAGTGGACTCATTAGAATCACCTCATTGAGGTCTAATGAGTACACACAATTTACATAATATTCAAAATCTACAATTATATTCTTGGGGAATCAAGAAGGAGTTGGCAGCAGCCGTGGTAGTTGAGCCAACGGTGTTTGAGCACTCAGTGCACCACTGTATATGAGCTGGATAAATACAAAAATATGCAATCATGCATTTGTGTTGAACAAAAACTCTAGTCAGCAAATGTAGGCAGACTATAACCTTCTTGCTACGCTTGGTCTGTCCAGAAGTGGTCTTATTAGTTGGGTGGTCTTTATAACTGAAATAAAAATATAAGGAAAGCATGATTTAGGACTAACAGTTGAGGGTCTAAATACTGGAGTGGTCTTAATATTGGGTGGTCTTAATAGCAGTATAGTGTATAATATATTTAACACTTATCTTGCTGTTCACGACAACCCCTATCTTTGCAAACAGTGTAGATCCAGATCAGATGGCTTCCGAAGAAGCCATCTGATCAGGATCTTTACTTTTTGACATTCAGTTTATGAATTTGTAGCATTAAATTACATCAAGTAATTTGATTGGTTGATAGACAGAAATGGGTGTGGCTTAAATGAATATTCAGCAAGATAAGGGTTAAGATTTCAGATCAAAAACAAACACTATATGAGTTTCACTATAAACAAGGGAGCACACTATTGACAAGTTGCACACCATGTAGGTTTGTAATATTATTCTCCCTTGATCCACCATGACATATTTTGTCCATAAATTTGATCATTTTCATTCCTTCGTATCTGAATGAAGAACAGATTTAGAGATTTTAAAATTTAGTTATAAATAATCTGCAAGTATAAAAGTATGAAGCAGTAATTTATTCAACATGATTCTCTTTAACAACATAAAGATTCTATTGAAAATCATCCTTGTTGTCCCAAGGAAAGATGATAACTCAGTGAGTGACATCATCAGAAACTCTCAATTAGTTTGTTTATAATGTTTCAGTAACAAAATATTAGCCAAGTCCGAAGGGATGCAGTTAATGGGGGTAGTTCAATGGCAGCTAGGGCTGTATCTACTGTGATGTTGGGTGGTTGCATTATGTTGTCTTTGATGTTTCAGTAACAATGGAGGGTCAGCCAGCCTCGGTAGCTGTCGGATGCGGGTCTGACTGGTGATCAGGAGGACGTGCGTTTGATGCCAGCCTGGGTCAGCAACAGTCTTTCGTGGAGATTGATCATGAAATCTTTTCTATGGTCATTCTCACCCTTCTGCTGATTCAAGTAGGGCAGTTGTCATTTTCTGGTGAAAGAATGTGCACTGTACTGGTTAAAGGCTTACGTATTAGCCTGTCCAGGAAAAGTGTGGATAGGTAAACTGACCGGCTCAAAAATGACCTAAATACTGTTGACTGGGCAGTTAAACTCCAATACAAACAAACAAAGGAGGGTCTACTGTTACTGCCGCCCACCGCCCATAGGGGCTTGAAGAAATATATGGGCTGCATGATGCTTCCACACAGAGCTGAATCTGGCTCGCACACTAGTACTGGTAAACCGCTTAGAGGATCTAAGCCTGTCCAGGAACCGCGGTGCAAGGCGGACCGTCCATGCTAATAAACCCTATTGGTTTCATTGGGGGACGGGGCTTGTGATGTCATTTCATCTCAATGTCGGGTAAAAGTCCCACAAAATTGGAAGCAATGTCTCCAAAATGACGTTTACAGTGTTGACAGGGACGTTAAACCTCAAATCAAACAAAACAAACAAATCTACTGTGACTGGGGGTAGTTTAATGGCAGCTGGCTCTTTATTTTCTACTATGTGCAGTGATTGTATAATTTTATCTTTGCTGTTTCAGTAACAAAGTATTAGCCACAGTCACTGGGGGTAGTTCAATGGCAGCTAGCACTGTGTCTCCTGCTGTTCTGTGTTGGGTGATTGTATTATTTTGGTTTTTGATATTTCAGTAATAGTCAAGTCAGAGAGTCTGACAGAAGTAGTTCAGTGGCAGCCATCACTCTATTTCCTGTTGTGTTTGGTGATTGTATTATTTCATATTTGGTATTTCAGTAACAAAGTGTTATCAAAGTCAGGGGGTCTACAGTCTCTGGGACTAAAACAGTATCTTATGTTATGTTGGGTGATTGTATTATTTTGTGATTGCTGTTTCAGTAACAAAGTATTAACCAAATCAGAAGGTCTACAGTCACTTGGGGTAGTTCAATGGCAGCTAGCACCGTGCCTAATGTTTTGTCGGGCGATTGTATTATTTTGTGTTTGATGTTTCAGTAACAAAGTATTAGCCAGGTCAGAAGGTCTTTAGTCTCTTGTGTATGGCAAGCCATTTTACTATTTATTATGGAATGTAGATATTTATTATATAAGATATATATTATATATCTTATTTATTATATAAGATATCATATCTTATATAATAAATAAGATATCTTATATAGCATATAAGATATTTGATATGTTATATAAGATATCTTATATAGCATATAAGATATCTGCTATGTTATATAAGATACCTTATATGCTATATTAGATATCTTATATGGGATAAAAGATATCTAATATAGGATATAAGATATCTAGTATGATATATGAGATATCTAATTTACCAAAATATATGATATCTTATATGCTAAACAAGATATCTAATATAGCATATACGATTTCTTATATAACATATCAGATATCTTATATATTGTATAAGATATCTTATATAATAAATAAGATATCTTATTTAGTAATGGAAATAAGATATCTTATTTGATATGTAAGATATCTGATATATAAGATAACTTATATGTCATATTAGATATCTTATTTGGTATATAAGATATCTTATTTAGCATATCAGATATCTTATATATTCCAGTAAATAAGATATCTTATATCCTTTATCAGATATCTTATTTAATATATTAGATATCTTATATAGCATATAAGATATCTTATATAATATATAAGATATCTTATTTACATAAATATATAAGATATCTTCTTTGACAAATAAGATATCTAATATATTTTACAAAAAAAAATAATGAAGTCTCCCCCAAACTGCCAACGGATGTTCAACTGGAAATGACTACCCTTATTTATGCCTTACATTCCATAACCCATTTTGTACCGGAAACCCTGGCAAACAGTGCAGGCCCAGATCAGATCAGGGCCTACACTATTTGTAAAACGTTCAGCTATTTTCAGATTACACAACCTCTCATATTGTGTCATACATAATTTTCGAAATGGGCTCCTGCCATGTATAAGGAGGAAGATTCCATTTGGTGAAAACAATAAAGGATAAAAGGGACAAAGAAAAATTGAACTAATCATGCGAAATGTAGAGGCAGAAACCAGGCTGAATATATTCACAGCCTGGAGAGAGTCTTTGGTTTTTTTTTTCAAAATACTAGCAACGAGCAGTGCTTGGCATAACTCAAGTTTGAAGTTCAATTAACACTTCCACTATCTTGTAAGGGAGGGTTATTAAATTATACAAACAAAAGCAAGTTAGATTTATTCTCTCTCTCAAAAAAGAAAAAAAAAAAAGATGTAGACTTTTATCTGATCGCACCTGTTTGGGAACCCCGTTTTATGTACGATTACAGTTTTTATCCTCATGGAGAGGGAGTGACTATTATTTGTCATTTCTTTTCAATTGGTATAAGATATCTTATATGTAAATTAAGATATCTTATTTATCAAACATATATATGATATCTTATATGTTAAATAAGATATCTTATATGCTAGATAAGATATCTTTTATGTTAAATAAGATATCTGATATGTTACATAAGATATCTTATATGCTATATAAGATAGCTTATTTAGTATATTAGATATCTTATATAGCATATAAGATATCTTATATGTTTTAGTAAATAAGATATATGTTATATAAGATATCTCATTTAACATATAAGATATCTTATATGTTATATAAGATATATGTTATATAAGATATCTTATTTAACATATAAGATTTCTTATATATCATATCAGATATCTGAATTGCAGAATTAAATAAGATATCCCATATAGGATATAAGATATCTACTTTAGGATATAAGATATCTTAATTGATATATCAGATATATGGGATATAAGATATCTTATATAGGATATAAGATATCTTATATAGGATATAAGATATCTTATATCCTATATAAGATATCTGATATTATATATCAGATATCTACATTCCATAATAAATAGTAAAATTGCTTGCCATACTTGCCGGTAGTTCAGTGGCAGCTAGCACTGTGCCTAATGTTCTGTTGGGTGATTGTATTATTTTGTGATCACTGTTTCAGTAACAAAGTATTAGCCAGGTCAGAGGGTCTATAGTCTCTTGCCGGTAGTTCAATGGGAGCTAGCACTGTATCTATTGCTATGTTGACTGATTGTATTATTTTGTGATCACTGTTTCAGTAACAAAGTATTAGCCAGGTCAGAAGGTCTATAGTCTCTTGCCGGTAGTTCAGTGGCAGCTAGCACTGTATCTATTGCTATGTTGACTGATTGTATTATTTTGTGATCACTGTTTCAGTAACAAAGTATTAGCCAGGTCAGAAGGTCTATAGTCTCTTGCCGGTAGTTCAGTGGCAGCTAGCACTGTATCTATTGCTATGTTGACTGATTGTATTATTTTGTGATCACTGTTTCAGTAACAAAGTATTAGCCAGGTCAGAAGGTCTATAGTCTCTTGCCGGTAGTTCAGTGGCAGCTAGCACTGTATCTATTGCTATGTTGACTGATTGTATTATTTTGTGATCACTGTTTCAGTAACAAAGTATTAGCCAGGTCAGAAGGTCTATAGTCTCTTGCCGGTAGTTCAGTGGAAGCTAGCACTGTATCTATTGCTATGTTGACTGATTGTATTATTTTGTGATCACTGTTTCAGTAACAAAGTATTAGCCAGGTCAGAAGGTCTATAGTCTCTTGCCGGTAGTTCAGTGGCAGCTAGCACTGTATCTATTGCTATGTTGACTGATTGTATTATTTTGTGATCACTGTTTTAGTAACAAAGTATTAGCCAGGTCAGAGGGTCTATAGTCTCTTGCCGGTAGTTCAGTGGCAGCTAGCACTGTATCTATTGCTATGTTGACTGATTGTATTATTTTGTGATCACTGTTTCAGTAACAAAGTATTAGCCAGGTCAGAAGGTCTATAGTCTCTTGCCGGTAGTTCAGTGGCAGCTAGCACTGTATCTATTGCTATGTTGACTGATTGTATTATTTTGTGATCACTGTTTTAGTAACAAAGTATTAGCCAGGTCAGAAGGTCTATAGTCTCTTGCCGGTAGTTCAGTGGCAGCTAGCACTGTATCTATTGCTATGTTGACTGATTGTATTATTTTGTGATCACTGTTTCAGTAACAAAGTATTAGCCAGGTCAGAAGGTCTATAGTCTCTTGCCGGTAGTTCAGTGGCAGCTAGCACTGTATCTATTGCTATGTTGACTGATTGTATTATTTTGTGATCACTGTTTCAGTAACAAAGTATTAGCCAGGTCAGAAGGTCTATAGTCTCTTGCCGGTAGTTCAGTGGCAGCTAGCACTGTATCTATTGCTATGTTGACTGATTGTATTATTTTGTGATCACTGTTTCAGTAACAAAGTATTAGCCAGGTCAGAAGGTCTATAGTCTCTTGCCGGTAGTTCAGTGGCAGCTAGCACTGTATCTATTGCTATGTTGACTGATTGTATTATTTTGTGATCACTGTTTCAGTAACAAAGTATTAGCCAGGTCAGAAGGTCTATAGTCTCTTGCCGGTAGTTCAGTGGCAGCTAGCACTGTATCTATTGCTATGTTGACTGATTGTATTATTTTGTGATCACTGTTTCAGTAACAAAGTATTAGCCAGGTCAGAAGGTCTATAGTCTCTTGCCGGTAGTTCAGTGGCAGCTAGCACTGTATCTATTGCTATGTTGACTGATTGTATTATTTTGTGATCACTGTTTTAGTAACAAAGTATTAGCCAGGTCAGAAGGTCTATAGTCTCTTGCCGGTAGTTCAGTGGCAGCTAGCACTGTATCTATTGCTATGTTGACTGATTGTATTATTTTGTGATCACTGTTTTAGTAACAAAGTATTAGCCAGGTCAGAGGGTCTATAGTCTCTTGCCGGTAGTTCAGTGGCAGCTAGCACTGTATCTATTGCTATGTTGACTGATTGTATTATTTTGTGATCACTGTTTCAGTAACAAAGTATTAGCCAGGTCAGAGGGTCTATAGTCTCTTGCCGGTAGTTCAGTGGCAGCTAGCACTGTATCTATTGCTATGTTGACTGATTGTATTATTTTGTGATCACTGTTTCAGTAACAAAGTATTAGCCAGGTCAGAAGGTCTATAGTCTCTTGCCGGTAGTTCAGTGGCAGCTAGCACTGTATCTATTGCTATGTTGACTGATTGTATTATTTTGTGATCACTGTTTCAGTAACAAAGTATTAGCCAGGTCAGAAGGTCTATAGTCTCTTGCCGGTAGTTCAGTGGCAGCTAGCACTGTATCTATTGCTATGTTGACTGATTGTATTATTTTGTGATCACTGTTTTAGTAACAAAGTATTAGCCAGGTCAGAAGGTCTATAGTCTCTTGCCGGTAGTTCAGTGGCAGCTAGCACTGTATCTATTGCTATGTTGACTGATTGTATTATTTTGTGTTTGACTGTTTCAGTAACAAAGTATTAGCCAGGTCAGAAGGTCTATAGTCTCTTGCCGGTAGTTCAGTGGCAGCTAGCACTGTATCTATTGCTATGTTGACTGATTGTATTATTTTGTGATCACTGTTTCAGTAACAAAGTATTAGCCAGGTCAGAAGGTCTATAGTCTCTTGCCGGTAGTTCAGTGGCAGCTAGCACTGTATCTATTGCTATGTTGACTGATTGTATTATTTTGTGATCACTGTTTCAGTAACAAAGTATTAGCCAGGTCAGAAGGTCTATAGTCTCTTGCCGGTAGTTCAGTGGCAGCTAGCACTGTATCTATTGCTATGTTGACTGATTGTATTATTTTGTGATCACTGTTTCAGTAACAAAGTATTAGCCAGGTCAGAAGGTCTATAGTCTCTTGCCGGTAGTTCAGTGGCAGCTAGCACTGTATCTATTGCTATGTTGACTGATTGTATTATTTTGTGATCACTGTTTCAGTAACAAAGTATTAGCCAGGTCAGAAGGTCTATAGTCTCTTGCCGGTAGTTCAGTGGCAGCTAGCACTGTATCTATTGCTATGTTGACTGATTGTATTATTTTGTGATCACTGTTTCAGTAAACAAAGTATTAGCCAGGTCAGAGGTCTATAGTCTCTTGCCGGTAGTTCAGTGGCAGCTAGCACTGTATCTATTGCTATGTTGACTGATTGTATTATTTTGTGATCACTGTTTAGTAACAAAGTATTAGCCAGGTCAGAAGGTCTATAGTCTCTTGCCGGTAGTTCAGTGGCAGCTAGCACTGTATCTATTGCTATGTTGACTGATTGTATTATTTTGTGATCACTGTTTCAGTAACAAAGTATTAGCCAGGTCAGAAGGTCTATAGTCTCTTGCCGGTAGTTCAGTGGCAGCTAGCACTGTATCTATTGCTATGTTGACTGATTGTATTATTTTGTGATCACTGTTTCAGTAACAAAGTATTAGCCAGGTCAGAAGGTCTATAGTCTCTTGCCGGTAGTTCAGTGGCAGCTAGCACTGTATCTATTGCTATGTTGACTGATTGTATTATTTTGTGATCACTGTTTCAGTAACAAAGTATTAGCCAGGTCAGAGGGTCTATAGTCTCTTGCCGGTAGTTCAGTGGCAGCTAGCACTGTATCTATTGCTATGTTGACTGATTGTATTATTTTGTGATCACTGTTCAGTAACAAAGTATTAGCCAGGTCAGAGGTCTATAGTCTCTTGCGGTAGTTCAGTGGCAGCTAGCACTGTATCTATTGCTATGTTGACTGATTGTATTATTTTGTGATCACTGTTTCAGTAGCAAAGTATTAGCCAGGTCAGAGGTCTATAGTCTCTTGGGCCGGGTTTAGTTCAGTGGCAGCTAGCACTGTATCTATTGGCTACTGTTGACTGATTGTATTATTTTGTGACTGTTTCAGTAACAAAGTATTAGCCAGGTCAGAAGGTCTATAGTCTCTTGCCGGTAGTTCAGTGGCAGCTAGCACTGTATCTATTGCTATGTTGACTGATTGTATTATTTTGTGATCACTGTTTCAGTAACAAAGTATTAGCCAGGTCAGAAGGTCTATAGTCTCTTGCCGGTAGTTCAGTGGCAGCTAGCACTGTATCTATTGCTATGTTGACTGATTGTATTATTTTGTGATCACTGTTTCAGTAACAAAGTATTAGCCAGGTCAGAAGGTCTATAGTCTCTTGCCGGTAGTTCAGTGGCAGCTAGCACTGTATCTATTGCTATGTTGACTGATTGTATTATTTTGTGATCACTGTTTCAGTAACAAAGTATTAGCCAGGTCAGAAGGTCTATAGTCTCTTGCCGGTAGTTCAGTGGCAGCTAGCACTGTATCTATTGCTATGTTGACTGATTGTATTATTTTGTGATCACTGTTTCAGTAACAAAGTATTAGCCAGGTCAGAAGGTCTATAGTCTCTTGCCGGTAGTTCAGTGGCAGCTAGCACTGTATCTATTGCTATGTTGACTGATTGTATTATTTTGTGATTGCTGTTTCAGTAACAAAGTATTAGCCAGGTCAGAAGGTCTATAGTCTCTTGCCGGTAGTTCAGTGGCAGCTAGCACTGTATCTATTGCTATGTTGACTGATTGTATTATTTTGTGATCACTGTTTCAGTAACAAAGTATTAGCCAGGTCAGAAGGTCTATAGTCTCTTGCCGGTAGTTCAGTGGCAGCTAGCACTGTATCTATTGCTATGTTGACTGATTGTATTATTTTGTGATCACTGTTTCAGTAACAAAGTATTAGCCAGGTCAGAAGGTCTATAGTCTCTTGCCGGTAGTTCAGTGGCAGCTAGCACTGTATCTATTGCTATGTTGACTGATTGTATTATTTTGTGATCACTGTTTCAGTAACAAAGTATTAGCCAGGTCAGAGGGTCTATAGTCTCTTGCCGGTAGTTCAGTGGCAGCTAGCACTGTATCTATTGCTATGTTGACTGATTGTATTATTTTGTGATTGCTGTTTCAGTAACAAAGTATTAGCCAGGTCAGAAGGTCTATAGTCTCTTGCCGGTAGTTCA